>CM055268.1:107210359-107327441 GCA_029237695.1 Conchocele bisecta
AAACAATGTAGGTCATGATCAGATCTATGCACTCGCCATGCTGATTGCACATGTTCTAGGGTTCCTTTTCTCAGCCGGTACCTCATAATATTCCCAATAACCCACACTTTTCAATATCTGCATCATCGACGGCATTTATTGATCAAATTGTGAAGTTGTGAACAATGAGTAGCCTGGTCAGATACAAGTAGTGTTATCTAATATCGTAATGGTAATCTGCATAATTATAAAAAAACAGCACATGTACATTTCAGATGAATCATGAAATCAGTCCGATTTTCGTGTTTTTTACAGATAATTTCTGAACTGTTCACAAAATATCTGTAACGGGTGCATTAAAGGCACTGGGTCTCTTATATGCCTAGAATGTGATGAAACAGATTAGGACAAAATAGGTTACCGTAATTTAGATCGTATTTCTGGAACCAAATTATATGTCCAAGTCGTCTGTAAAACGAGGCAAAATTCTAAGTCGAAAATGGGGGAGATAATCCATGACCCGGGGGTTGAAAGAATCAAAATAAACTTTGTGCATCTACTCATAAGAAAGCTACATACCAGGTTTCAGGTCTGTAGCTATTACTGTTTAAAAGTTTTACAAGTTACAAGGTTGGGGACGGACGGACAAGGGCAACACTAAATGTGCCCTCCACTGAATCTATCCCGAGACACAGTACCTTTAATGTAAGAGTTATCATATGTGCTACAGTGTGTAGGCTCAACATTACATGTACAATCATTTAAATGAGGAAAATAAAAGCAGCAGCAACTGTTTATAGTTTGTGTCTCATTATATTCATGTACATGTATCTACATGTATTTAAGTATACTGGTTGTCATCAGTATAATGCTGAAAAATGTATAGTTTGTTTTTGAGATGACATGTACTGACAAAATGGATCTTCTGACCGTGTGATAGATGTAGTAGACTCGGATCACCAGTCACAGTCGAGCAGGCTGATCCGGGTCTACACTGTTTGTTATAACTCTAGGTTAGCGCAAGGATTATGAAATTAATAGTCAAAATTAAAGGTTACCTTGAACAAAATTTTACAATACCAGTAGCTCCAATATTTGCAAAACTACTTTTTCCAATCGTAACCTTTCAGTAGCCAAATTTTGAAATATTAGTAGCCAAATCACTGTTACAGTAACAAAATGGTTTCTGCAGCTACCAGTAGCACCAACATATGTTATTTAACAATGGAATAGGAATGTCTAACATACTTTTACACGGTGGGTATAGTACGTCACATGCACCTGCTATTTGGATGGGATGCACTGAATCAGGTAAGAACATTTTAACACAATTATGCGCAGATAACCCGGAAAATTGATCAGCAACACCTGTCGATGTTCTATTCTAGTCCCCGTAGATTCAGCCATTTACGAGTTATTTAGAGAAAATCTACATATACATTTGGCTGGAATTAAGGAAAGATGGGGTGCACTAGGGTATAAAATTCAAGTTTTCCTGACTGGTGAATGTGCAATATTATTACATGCGTGTTCGTGCATCTCTTTTCGTGGCTATAAACTGCATTTTCGAACGATTTTGGGGCATATCGGAGTGAACCCCATCAGTCCTTATTTCCAGCAAAAAAGGGGCAATGGCAGGTTTGCTTATCAATTTTCCGCGATAGCTGTGCTTAATCGCGTCAAAATCGCGAATGTAAAAAAAAAGTATGGTCTGAATTGGATTTTGGGTTTTCTCTTCCTGATTCAGTCCACCCCATCCCAATAGCAGGTGCCTGTGACAAACTATACCCACTGTGTTTGAACAAACATATTCACATCTATACTGGTAGCCAATTTATTAACTACATAAAGTCTGAAATAAACACTGGTCATAAAATAAGTGTCCGTCGGCTGTTCTCTATCTGGCCAAGGGTTTTGTGTACATGGTGTCTTCTCTTCTTCACCCTCCCTGCTGATTGTTGATATCGATCAATCCAGATGCACAGTGGACAATCCGGTGTTCACATGGCCCAGTTCGAGTCCAAGCTTGATGCATTGCTGTTTTCCTGAAGAAGAAAAAACAACATATTTTTTATGTCGAAAGTTGTTGATACAGTGACCATGGTCACGGTCAGTCGAAATACACTGCTATTGATGAAATTATGGTCATGATTAAGGTTCTGACACCGGATGGATAGCTATCAATGTGAGAAGCTATTGATGAAGTTTGGTAATTATCCGCCTAACAGATCAAGAGATATGCGAAATTTGGACTTTGTCCAAAATTGTTGATGAAAACGACACCAGAATTGTGACCACTGTCTCACTTTCCAGTATCATGAGCTAGGATGGTCGCAATTTGGCTACTCAAATGGCCATTTGGCTACCAATATTTCAGAAATCATTCAGATGGCCATTTTTGCTACTGATATGTCAGAAATTATACTCTATATGTAATATAAAATAGTACATTGTATTGTTTATTTTAGTATTTTACTGTGACAGTTAATTTCGGCTACTAATTTTTAAAATTTTAAATTTTACCACCAATCTAGCATGAGTGAGACAAAAGATATTGATGAAGTTTGGCATATATCCAACAAACGTATCCGGATATATGCGAAAATAGGGACGTACGTCCAAGTTTTGATGATGTGACCTATATTTTGAGAAAAGTAGGTCAGTGTCACCCAAAGGACCCAGAATGGTTTCTATCAATGTAAGGAAGCTACTGATGAAGTTTGGCGAACATCCAACTATTTGGACCTACAATGGACCTATGTCCAAAATTTTGGACGACGACACTGATATGCGATTTCTATGTTCACTTGAATGACCCAGGGTGGTTAGGTATCAATGTAAGGAAGCAACTGATAAAGGTTGGCGAACATCCAACACATCAGGAGATGTACAATGTATACAACTTGACGGATGTGACTTGTATTTCGTGAAAGTAGGTCAATGTCACCTAAATTACACGGAGCGGTTATATATCAATCAGGGCTCCAGATAAGCTGCATATTTGCTTAAATACCCAATTAAAATTGCCCAAAACCCAATTGAAATCAGAAGTAGCCAGTATCAAAAAGCAATTACAATTCGGTGGTACATATAGCATGCTGCAGAAAACAATAAACAGACCACAAATATAACATATTTTTCTTATTCTTGCTGCTTGTTGATGTGTAAACAGTAGTGTGATTTTATTTTACCCAATTAAAATTTTGAAACACCCAATTGCTTCAGAAATGATGGAATGAAAATACTCAATTACTAATTCCTTATCTGGAGCCCTGATCAATGTAAGGAAGCTATTGATGACGGTTGGCGATTTGGTGGCCCATACATGTACATTGTATATAAATCCTATGAAAGTGGTGGGTCCTGTTCCATCACCCGGGAATCGCTATTTCGTACCTCAGGTTAATTGCCAATTAATTAACAACACAAAATATAATAAAATGACATCAACAGATATGCATCGAAATATCTGATTACAAAATACATAAGTAATTAACCCCCAAAGACTTTTTAAAGTGTCAAAACATATATATGTGACTGGAGAATGGGGCTTATGGGTTTTTTATTTTTGCGACCATGTGATATCCAGATAAGCATTGTGCATACCAACAGTCTGATCAGGAACTGGACTGTTTGTCATTCCATTAATGAAACGCCCGTCGTGCATCTAACAACATATGTAGAGTTTATTCAACTACCATTTTGAAATACATGTACCATGGATTTATATCACGAGACATCTGGAAGTCTTATAAAGAAACGAGCGAGTGCAGAGCACAAATTTCTTTGTCTGATTTACAGATATCAAGGGAAATAAAGCTGGTATTTCAAAATGGTAGTGTATATTACATGCTTTTCGAAAAATGTGAAATTTGCTCTTAGACCAGCTTATAATATCAAAATTGACAATTTTGACGTTCGCGTATGAATTGTTTCTTCGCCGGAAATGACGTTTCGCTATATATAATGTCCAGAAGGAAATATTTCCTTCAAGGAAATAAATGCTACCAGAAATATGGTAAATCACTGGGTAGCATGTAATATAGATCGCTATTAGGCTACACGAGTGTTCTATTTGATCAGGGGCTACACTGGCCACAAATTGACTAAGCCCCATTTCTCCAGTCACAGCTACATATGTACATCACGATATGAGTAGATTGCTAATTCTCTGTTAGCTGACCAACTAACATCTATTTAACCGTTTCAACACTACCTGTATAGTGGTATTGCCAAATGGTGTAGATCCAAATGAGCCGGCTCATGATGAGCCGTCTCATCAGGATCTGCACTTTTTGCAAATAATTTTCTTATTTTTTACAACAAAAATATCCCCTTTTCATAAATGGACTAGTCTGAAAACCATTTTGTGGAGATTGGATTGATCCGGAAATCAACATATAAAAATCCATCACGAGCCGGCTCATAAGGATCTGCACTTTTTGCAAATAATTTTCTTATTTTTTTACAACAAAAATATCCCCTTTTTATAAATGGACTAGTCTGAAAACCCATTTTGTGGCGATTGGATTGTCCAGACAAATCAACATATAAAAATCCATCACGAGCCGGCTCATCAGGATCCTGCACTTTTTGCCAAAAACATCTTATTTTGACAACAAAAATATCCCCTTATTTTCATAAATGGACTAGTCTGAAAACCATTTTGTGGCGATTGAATTGGTCCGGAAATCAACATAATAAAAATCCATCACAAGCCGGCTCATCAGGATCTCACTTTTTTGCAATAGGCTCATCAGATCTGCAACTTTTTTTGCAAATATTTTTCTATTGCAACAAAAATATCCCATTTTCATAAATGGACTAGTCTGAAAACCATTTTGTGCATGGCGATATATCCATCACGAGCCGGCTCATCTGGATCTGCACTTTTTAGCAAATAATTTTCTTATTATTTTTTACAACAAAAATATCCCCTTTTCATAAAAATGGACTAGTCTGAAAACCATTTTGTGGCGATTGGATTGGTTACCGCAAATCAACATATAAAAATCAATCACGAGCCCGGCTCATCAAGATCTGCACTTTTTGCAAATAATTTCTTATTTTTGACAACAAAAAATAACCCCTTTTTCATAAATGGACTAAGGTAGTCTGAACATAATTTGATGGCAATTGGATTGGTCCAAAAATATATTCCAATTTCCAGTTACTTATGGGTGAAAGGATTAAATTATACCTAACATTCATTTTATTTTATCTCAGGTTATGACCCAGCTTTTTCATCAAAACAATTTAAAATATGCAAATATATGCCCAAATATATATGTGAATATATAAAAAATTAAACAAGAATGCGTACGAAATGACCAAACATTATGGTCGATTCGTACCTACATGTATATTTACGAAATTACCGGAAAACATGCGCCTATGGGTACGAATTGACCAAACACGGAACGAAATGGTATGGGTACGAAATGACCCTGACACCATAAAACAGTAGTTTTATGTGAAATAAATGAATTAAACCTTTCGTTTAAGTGGTCCGAGGATGTGAAGTGGAACATAAAATTACCTGATTACACAGTAATGCCGGTCGTCGTTAGGTGATCCGAGGAGATATTTTCCAATATTTTCCAATATTTATTTTATTTACAAAAATGTCAAAATGCTTCCGGAATGCGCTACGTGTAATACGTCATCAAGTTGTGCATATATACGGAGGTTACAAACAGTACTACAGAGAAATTACCGGAGCGAATCGGGATTGGTCACGGAGTTATCCAGCGGCTTTCGGAAAATAGCTCGGGGTACTGAAACACGCACCTGCTGTTTGTTGATCAACAAACATTGATATTTTTATCGGCTACAAAGTCTTTTTTGTACCAAAATGACTGCACACAGTTTGGAAGAGTGTCTAAATTGAAAACTGTTTGATTTATTCATGGGAAAACCCAATAGGAGGTTAAATTCGGTAACTTGAGCCGTACTGTGCCCTTAACCAAAAAACTTAAACAAAAACTTTAACCAAAAAACTTAACCAAAAACTTTAACCAAAGAACTTAACCAAAAACTTCAAAGTAATTTGACCTTGACATTGGGCAGAGGGGCCGCACGGGAGGGGGGTAGAATTAAAATATAGATGATGATAAACACCCATATGAAGTTTCAAGGTAATGGGCAAAGCAGTTGCAGAGATATAGTATAACGAAAAACTTTAACCAAAAAACTTAACCAAAAAAACTTAACCAAAAACTTTAACCAAAAAAACTTAACCAAAAACTTCAAAGTAATTTGACCTTGACATTGGGCACAGGGGCCGCACGGGAGGGGGTAGAATGAAAATATAGACGATGATAAACACCCATGTGAAGTTTCAAGGTAATGGGCAAAGCAGTTGCAGAGATATACTATAACGAAAAACTTTAACAAAAAACTTTAACCAAAAAACTTAACCAAAAACTTTAACCAAACAACTTAACCAAAAACTTTTTAACCAAAAAACTTAACCAAACAACTTAACCAAAAACTTTAACCGGACACACGTACATACGTACGTACGCCAAAGTGCCGACCTTAACCAAGGGGAATTAAGTAAGTAATTTAAGGTTAAATGTAGGTCAAGGTCAAATATAGGTCAGGGGTTGTTGATGTACATCACTAGGAGATGAAGTTGTCCAAGTATGGTTGGTGTAGGGCCATGAGTATTCCATCTACAAGCTTGACTAAAAACCTTAACCAAAGAGAATTAAGTAAGTAATTCAAGAGGAAATGTAGGTCAAGGTCAAATATAGATCAGGGGCTATTGATGTACATCACTATGACAAAAGGTTGTCCAAGTATGGTGTCCGTATGCACAATAGTATTCCATGTACAAGCTTGAGTAAAAAGCTTAACCAAGGTCGAGTAAAAAGCTTAACCAAGGGGAATTAACTAAGTAATTCAAGGTTAAATGTAGGTCAAGGTCAAATTATAGGTCAGGGGTTGTTGATGTACATCACTAGGAGATGAAGTTGTCCAAGTATGGTTGGTGTAAGGCCAGGAGTATTCCCTATACAAGCTTGACTAAAAAACCTTACCCAAGGGGAAATAACTAAGTAATTCAAGGTTAAAAGTAGGTCAAGGTCAAATATAGGTCAGGGATTATTGATGTACATCACTAGGAGATGAAGTTGTCCAAGTATGGTTGGTGTAGGGCCATGAGTATTCTATCTACAAAGCTTGACTATACCTTAACCAAAGAGAATTAAATAAGTAATTCAAGAGAATTGTAGGTTAAGGTCAAATATAGATCAGGGGTTAATTGATGTACATCACTAGACAAAAGGTTGTCCAAGTATGGTGTCTGTATGCACAATAGTAATTCCATGTACAAGCTTGAGTAAAAAGCTTAACCAAGGTCGAGTAAAAAACCTTAACCAAGGGGAATTATCTAAGTAATTCAAGGAATTAAATGTAGGTCAAGGTCAAATATAGGTCAGGGGTTGTTGATGTACATCACTAGGAGATGAAGTTGTCCAAGTATGGTTGGTGTAGGGCCAGGAGTATTCCATCTACAAGCTTGACTAAAAACGTTAACCAAGGGGAATTAAGTAAGTAATTCAAGAGGAAATGTAGGTCAAGGTCAAATACAGATCAGGGGTTGTTGATGTACATCACTAGGAGATGAAGTTGTCCAAGTATGGTGGGTGTAGGGCCAGTAGTATTCCATATAGAAGGTTGACTAAAAACCTTAACCAAAATGAATTAAGTAAGTAATTGAAGAGGAAATGTAGGTCAAGGTCAAATATAGATCAGGGGTTATTGATGTACATACCTATGAGAAAAGGTTGTCGAAGTATGGTGTCTGGATGCACAATAGTATTCAATGTACAAGCTTGAAAGAAAACCTTAACCAAGGTTGACTAAAAACCTTAACCAAGGGGAATTAAAATAAGTAATTCAAGAGGAAATGTAGGTCAAGGTCAAATATAGATGAGGGGTTATTGATGTGCATCACTAGGAGATGAAGTTGTGCAAGTATGGTGGGTGTAGGGCCAGTAGTATTGCATATACAAGCTTGACTAAAAACCTTAACCAAGGTTGACTAAAAACCTTAACCAAGGGGAATTAACCAAGTAATTCAAGAGGAAATGTAGGTGAAGGTCAAATATAGATCAGGGGTTATTGATGTACATCACTAGGAGATGTAGTTGTCCAAGTATGGTGGGTGTAGGGCCAGTAGTATTCCATATACAAGCTTGACTAAAAACCTTAACCAAAGAGAATTAAGTAAGTAATTCAAGAGGAAATGTAGGTCAAGGTCAAATATAGATCAGGGGCTATTGATGTACATCACTATGACAAAAGGTTGTCCAAGTATGGTGTCCGTATGCACAATAGTATTCCATGTACAAGCTTGAGTAAAAAGCTTAACCAAGGTCGAGTAAAAAGCTTAACCAAGGGGAATTAACTAAGTAATTCAAGGTTAAATGTAGGTCAAGGTCAAATATAGGTCAGGGGTTGTTGATGTACATCACTAGGAGATGAAGTTGTCCAAGTATGGTTGGTGTAAGGCCAGGAGTATTCCATATACAAGCTTGACTAAAAACCTTACCCAAGGGGAAATAACTAAGTAATTCAAGGTTAAAAGTAGGTCAAGGTCAAATATAGGTCAGTGATTATTGATGTACATCACTAGGAGATGAAGTTGTCCAAGTATGGTTGGTGTAGGGCCATGAGTATTCTATCTACAAGCTTGACTAAAAACCTTAACCAAAGAGAATTAAATAAGTAATTCAAGAGGAAATGTAGGTCAAGGTCAAATATAGATCAGGGGTTATTGATGTACATCACTATGACAAAAGGTTGTCCAAGTATGGTGTCTGTATGCACAATAGTATTCCATGTACAAGCTTGAGTAAAAAGCTTAACCAAGGTCGAGTAAAAACCTTAACCAAGGGGAATTATCTAAGTAATTCAAGGTTAAATGTAGGTCAAGGTCAAATATAGGTCAGGGGTTGTTGATGTACATCACTAGGAGATGAAGTTGTCCAAGTATGGTTGGTGTAGGGCCAGGAGTATTCCATCTACAAGCTTGACTAAAAACGTTAACCAAGGGGAATTAAGTAAGTAATTCAAGAGGAAATGTAGGTCAAGGTCAAATACAGATCAGGGGTTGTTGATGTACATCACTAGGAGATGAAGTTGTCCAAGTATGGTGGGTGTAGGGCCAGTAGTATTCCATATAGAAGGTTGACTAAAAACCTTCCAATAACAAAATGAATAGGGGTAAGTATCCTCAAGAGGAAATGTAGGTCAAGGTCAAATATAGATCAGGGGTATTGATGTACATACCTATGAGAAAAGGTTGTCGAAGTATGGTGTCTGGATGCACAATAGTATTCAATGTACAAGCTTGAAAGAAAACCTATTAACCAAGGTTAAATATAAGACTAAAAACATAACCTAATTGGGGAATTAAAATAAGTAATTCAAGAGAAATAAGTAGGTAACAAGGTAACAAGGGGAATTAAAAATAAGAAATATTCAAGGAGATGAGGGGTTATTGATGTGCATCACTAGGAGATGAAGTTGTGCAAGTATGGTGGGTGTAGGGCCAGTAGTATTGCATATACAAGCTTGACTAAAAACCTTAACCAAGGTTGACTAAAAACCTTAACCAAGGGGAATTAACCAAGTAATTCAAGAGGAAATGTAGGTGAAGGTCAAATATAGATCAGGGGTTATTGATGTACATCACTAGGAGATGTAGTTGTCCAAGTATGGTGGGTGTAGGGCCAGTAGTATTCCATATACAAGCTTGACTAAAAACCTTAACCAAGGCGTGACGGTGACGCCGACGCCGACGCCGACGCCGGGGTGACAACATAAGCTCTACTTATTCTTCGAATAGTCGAGCTAAAAAGGGAGATAACTCAAAAATTAGCTAGGCAAGAGTTGTCATTCTTGTGCGCGACACCTTCGGGTCGTGGTCTATGCATGTGTGAAGTTTCATGAAAATATTCCAAAGGGTGGTCGAGTTATGCTCCGGACAGGAAATCAGTGCGCGAAAACAAAAAAGGGAGATAACTAAAAAATTAGCTATGCAAGAGTTGTCATTCTTGTGCACGACACACCTTCGGTTCGTGGTCTAATTGAATGTGTGAAGTTTCATAAAAATATTCCAAAGGGTGGTCGAGTTATGGTCAATCAGTGCGCGAAACAAAAAAGGGAGATAACTAAAAAATTAGCTATGCAAGAGTTGTCATTCTTGTGCGCGACACACCTTCGGGTCGTGGTCTATGCATGTGTGAAGTTTCATGAAAATATTCCAAAGGGTGTTCGAGTTATGCTCCGGACAAGAAGTGTCTGCGGCGGACGCGGACGCAGACGCGGCCCGCTGTCAAATCCATAGTATCCCCCGACGGAGTCCGGGGGATACAATTACTAATTCCTTATCTGGAGCCCTGGTATTATTTACCAACATGTCTGTCTCACCCATATGAACCTTAAGGAACCGGCCATATCGTTACACTACTGCAAACGCAATATTCTGATCTGAAGCCAGGCACCTACCTGTATCAACATCGACCACTTTGCAATGTTTGCAATTTATTCTGCTGCTTGCAATTGGTCATACTATCTATCATTTTGCCGCAGAATAAGTAGTTATCAACACAAAATTCTCAAGTATCTTCATCATTGAATGAAACGGTATTATTTGTGAAAGTTAGTTTTAAAAAATATTTTTTAGTATGACAAAACATGTAAATTTTTGTCTTTGGTGAACCACAGATCATAACAAGAGCTGTAGGAGAACAGCATAGCTCGACTACGAGGGTTGTCGATGTACACATAGCTTGACAAACAAGGTGGCTGCGGCCTGCATAACAAGAGCTGTAGGAGAACAGCATAGCTCGACTACGAGGGTTGTCGATGTACACATAGCTTGACAAAGAAGGTGGTTGCGGCCTGCATAAAAACCTTAACCAAGGTTGACTAAAAACATTAACCAAGGGAAACTAGAAATGTGGCCTGTCGGCACACGAATACCCCCACTGGCAGCCAAAGAAAACGAGGCATTTTTGATTATAAGCCATTTAGCCGAGCGTTAAGGTTTCAAACGCATCAAGTCTGTGACCTTGACCCAGGGCATAGTGTGATAATCCATGCATCGGTAGTAGAAAAATATAAGAGCGGCAAGGGAATTTCAATTAGGTTAGACCTTTGACCTTACAACTATAATGACCTTGACCTTGGACGTAGTGCGTGGTTATTGATCGAGCCACACCTTCTCATCCTGAGAAACATTTCTGCCAAGGCATTTGATAATCCATGCATCGGTGTAGAAGATATAGAGCGGAAGGGAATTTCAATAGGTTTGACCTTTGACCTTCAACAGTGACCTTGACCTTGGACGTAGGTGCGTGGTTTTCCAAGTATGGTTGCTGTAGGCCCAGGAGTATTCCATATACAAGCTTGAGTAAAAACCGTAACCAAGGTGAGATAACTAAGTAATCCAAGGACAAAAGTAGGTCAAGGTCAAATATAGGTCAGGGATTATTGATGTACATCACTAGGAGATGAAGTTGTCCAAGTATGGTTGATGTAGGCCCAGAAGTATTCCATATACAAGCTTGACTATAAACATTAACCAAGTAATTCAAGGTTAAATGTAGGTGAAGGTAAAATAAAGGTCAGGGGTTATTGATGTACATCCCTATGAGAAAAAGTTATCCAAGTATGGTGTATGTATGCACAATAGTATTCCATCTACAAGCTTGACTAATAACCTTAACCAAGGTTGACTAAAAACCTTAACCTTAACCTTAGTCAAATATAGGTCAGGGGTTGTTGATGTACATCACTAGGAGATAAAGTTGTCCAAGTATGGTTGGTGTAGGGCCAGGAGTATTCCATCTACAAGCTTGACTAAAAACCTAAACGAAAGAGAATTAACTAAGTAATTCAAGAGGAAATGTAGGTCAAGGTCAAATGTAGGTCAAGGTCAAATATAGATCAAGGGTTATTGATGTACATCCCTAGGAGATGAAGTTGTCCAAGTATGGTGGGTGTAGGGCCAGGAGTATTCCATATACAAGCTTGACTAAAATACATAACCAAGGAGAATTAACTAAGTAATTGAAGAGGAAATGTAGGTCAAGGTCAAATATAGATCAGGGGTTATTGATGTACATCCCTATGAGAAAAGGTTGTCCAAGTATGGTGTCTGTATGCACAATAGTATTCCATGTACAAGCTTGACTAACAACCTTAACCAAGGTTGACTAAAAACCTTAACCAAGGGGAATTAACTAGGTAATTCAAGGTTAAATGTAGGTCAAGGTAAAATATGGTCAGGGGTTGTTGATGTACATCACTAGGAGATAAAGTTGTCCAAGTATGGTTGGTGTAGGGCCAGGAGTTATCCATCTACAAGGAACTACTACCTTACAAAGAGAATTAACTAAGTAATTCAAGAGAAATGTAGGTCAAGGTCAAATATTAGATCAGGGGTTACTGATGTACATCCCTAAGAGATGTGAAGTTTGTCCAAGTATGGTGGGTGTAGGACCAGGAGTATTCCATATACAAGCTTGACTAAAAACCTTAACCAAGGGGAATTAACTAAGTAATTGAAGAGGAAATATAGGTCAAGGTCAAATATAGACCAGGGGTTATTGATGTACATCCCTATGAGAAAAGGTTGTCCAAGTATGGTGTCTGTATGCACAATAGTATTCCATGTACAAGCTTGACTAAAAACCTTAACCAAGGTTGACTAAAAACCTTAACCAAGGGGAATTAACTAAGTAATTCAAGGGGAAATGTAGGTCAAGGTCAAATATAGATCAGGGGTTATTGATGTACATCACTAGGAGATGAAGTTGTCCAAGTATGGTGGGTGTAGGGCCAGGAGTAAAAACCTTAACCAAGGCGTGACGGTGACACCGACGCCGGGGTGACAACATAAGCTCTACTTATTCTTCGAATAGTCGAGCTAAAAATCGGTTTTCTAGGAACAGTTTCAAGAAAATCTACTATACACTAGATGGCCGTGGCCCGCATGTTCGCGCCCGCCGAGGCTTTGATAGTATACCGAAAAACTTGAACCAAAAAAAAAAGAAATTCAACAAAAAAAACCCACGTACGTACGCCAAAGTGCTGACTACATCGCACTGTCCGCAAGCGGGCCCGACAAAAATTACTTTAAACGTTATCTCACTTGGCTATGAAACCACATGATCGTAAACACTGATAAGGATCTACAGCATTATTAGTCAGTATATTTTTTCCAGATATTTTAAATGCAAATACTCCATATCTGATTGCAGCAATAGTTGGAAGATAAGCATGGAACAGCCAATATAGAAGATAAGAAGATATATTTGAGAAAATTAACCTTACAACGTTTACGCGCAGAGTAGGCCCTGACAAGACTGTGCATCCACACAGTCTGATCAGGACCTACACTATTCACCATTCCGTCACTGAACTACCCTTACTTTTACTTCCGTCAGTAAAACAATCAGACTTAGTAGGGTCAACGTGGGAATTTTTTTCCGCTAACCCCAAAAAAATTGCAATAAATTGTTTTATAGTGTTTTTCTGTACTACTAGGTCTGGAGAAGAACATATCAAAAGTTAGCCGAAATCTAACCACCAGAAAGGGTCTAAATGTGACGTCAAAAAAAGATGGCCGCCATGGATAAAAAATGACTAAAATCTCTCGTATCTGTTAAATAAAACACTTTCTTGCCAAATAACGTGTGAACATTATTGCTGATATTCATTGTTTTATTAAAGGCATACTTTGTTGTTATGATATCAGTGGTTCATGTGACGTCATGATGTCGAAAATGACGTCATGACGTATTTCTGTAGGGTTATAACACTTATATTCATAACGCGGTAAACAGTATATATGATGCATAAATGAATAAAAATTTACAAAACTGGGCCCGTAAATTGTCAGTTTAATTAATAAAAGAGCCAGTGTATGAGAAAGCCAACCTTATCGCACTTGAGATTTTCGCCGTAGACATTCGTTTTTTTGTAAATAAAGTCGAAAGTTGAGGAAAATTCCAGAGCAAATGCGGAATTACTTCAACATGCCGAATAAGGATGACGAGGAAGGTCATAAGAAAGCGATAATAGAAACTTCCGCCAAATTCATCAAAAGTGATGTCAAAACCATTATTACACCTTTAACGGATGAGTATCCGAAAGCTACAGACCTTGAACTCGAAACTGCTTTAGGATACATTGCGCCTAGTTTGCGCTGTCTGCTTCAAAATCTTCTCGTCGGAAACGACACCCGTCAGAAAGAAGCGAGTATTGGACAAGCACTTGTTCAAGCAGTTCGTCCAAGGGCTTTAATTACGCCGTTCTAAATCAGGCTCACTTCCGATGAAGGTTTTTGATAGACATCCTGTCCACCATGGGGTATTGCTCCTCATACTCAGAAGTTCAAATGTTTGAGGAAAACACTGCTTCCGCAGTTGCCCCTGATGTTTTAGGTAATGTCAATATGGCCGATACGATGTTGTTGTTTTCAGCAGATAATGTCGACCACAACCTTGTGTCATTAGATGGAAAAGGTACATTTCATGGCATGGGGATGATAGTAGCCATAAACCCAAGCCAACAAATTACTCAAACAACTCTCCGAATTACATATTATTAGGGATGTTATCGAATGCCAAAAACGGTATTCGAATATTCGGTCGAGGTATTCGAATAGTATTCGAATATTCGGAAAACGCTATATTCGGTAGGCAGACGTAGTTACTCCGCTGGTAATCACACTACACTACACGGTGTGTGTTCTAAATAGCCATTGTTTGCTAGACGGGATCTGGTTCAGATAGCCGCGATTGATGCGTCACAGGTTACAGGTTACATTCTGTACCTGCGTAGTTACCGGTAGTTAGAAAATGAAAAAATAAACGGGAAAAAATCGATCTCGATATGAAGGATATATTAAATATAATCCAGTTAACCTGCCTTACACGACCTTAGCTGTTGATAGGCCGTTAAGCACCAATATTCAATCAATCACTGGTGTGTGTGTGTGGGGGGGGGGGTGTACATCAGACCACTTTTAATGACTGGAGAAAACGAACAAACAAACGCTAATCATCCAAACAGTTTATCAATATTCAACAGAGCATATATGTATGTGAAGAAATGACAAAATTAATCTGACCAGCTTACAGCGTATCGGTGTAGATGTAACGCTCCAGTTACGCTGTGTAATTTGATAGTAAAATTATAATTTCTCCCCAAAATGGCAAGTTATAAGTGCTTTAGAATCGTCTCAATGAATTAGTCTAAATAAAGTGACTCCCTACGTACTTGTAATTTTTTTCGAAGACATATTAAAAACATCACGCCTAATTGATCAAATTACACACCGTATCTGGAGCGCTGTTAATTATAAATCCCGTGCCAGCTAGGTCACGTGTCGGATTGTTTGGAATTGTCGCCGTAAACGCCTGCGGTGTAAGTTGGCTGGCAGCCAGTGACACGTGAAATTTACACAAAGTTGAAAGATAACTTTATTGAGTTTATTCTTAGAACACAAAACAAAACAGGGGCAATATACGGCGTTGCGTTAAGGGTGGAATAACTACGTGTTACTTTACAGAAAAGTAAAACATATCCAGAATGTTGCCATTATATAATCCGTTAACATTTACTCAAATTTGTAATATGGAGTAATTAATTAACGATTAACCAATAAGGTGTTGGAAATTGACATCCGTTCGTAATCAGTTTACCGATTGGTCAACCATACCGAATTTGTTCGATTCAATGCACAAATGCAAACGCCCCCATAAAAGACGGTGCACCGACAAACTATCGATAGATCTTACACCAATCAACAACAAACTTCTTCAATCAATACTACAAATGCGTGCCGCTAATACGGAGACCGACGTCATACCTGTTTAAAGCCTGTGTGCCCATCGGCGCTGTACACAAACACGTTAGTTAACGAGTTCGCGGGCTATTGTTTACCGACGATGGCCGACGATGGCTGTCGCAAACTTTCACACATCTCAAGATATCAAAGTGTTGACTTTAAATAACGATTAATCCCTTCGGTACACAGAAAATTGATAGAAAAAAAAAAATTTTTTTTTTTTACTATTCGAATAGCAAAACGGTATTCGAATATTCGGACAACAACCGAATATTCGAATATTCGAATATTCGATAACAACCCTACATATTATTGACGAAACAAAAGTGGACATTGTGGAGTACGGTTTTGCGAAGCAATTACGTTGTAGTATACAATTCCAACCAGTGGCAGGTCTAATCGATGTGGGTCATACTATTGACATATTGTGGGAGGTATCCTTTCGGTTTAGTCAACCAGTACCAAATTGGCAAGGCATGATGCACGTACTGCACAAGCAATTAGACCATCCTGGACAGTCATCGATAGTCTTCCTTCCAATGATCGACATGTACCCGGGCGACAAGACATGTATCTTCTCTACTCTTGAGTATATTTGCAAGCTTTCATCTAAGTATAACGCCCCACCGGTTGTTACATTTGACCAGCCACTTTTCTGGAAAGCTTCCGAGATAATACACGAGGTTCCTTACAATAGTCCAATACGAGATGTTGTGCTGTTATTAGGAAGCTTCCACACATTTATGAATTTGCTTGGTGCTATAGGAACATTAATGGAT
This sequence comes from Conchocele bisecta, assembly GCA_029237695.1. NCBI lineage: Eukaryota > Metazoa > Mollusca > Bivalvia > Lucinida > Thyasiridae > Conchocele > Conchocele bisecta. Next base: position 107,226,992 of record CM055268.1, read on the forward strand.
TGAAGTGGACTCAAAGACATCTTGAAGATATACGGTGAAAATGCAGTCGTACACATGATGAGCGGAAAAGCTGTGCAGCGCTCATTTCGTGGACATCTCCTTGTCAATCAGTGTCTTACGTAACAGATCGCAGCCAAAGCGAATTATCCAATATTTCAGAGACGAGCAAACTGTGGCTGAACTATCAACAAATGTTGGGAGGTGCTCGTGAGCTAATCAAAGCTGATCGCACAGGGTCGTGGAAAATCCATCTCCACGCTATATCTGAGTGCCTACCAATCTTTGCTGCTGCTGGGCACGCAAATTATCTGAAATCTGCGTATCTCTACCTGCGGACAGTTGAGGCAATAGAAATTGAAAAGCCTGCAGTGTTCCAGAAATTCCTGAATGGATTCCATGTAATAAGGCGCATCAATCAGTACTGGGCTGGCCTTGGCTCCGATTTAGTGATTGAGCAGACTCTGATGCGGTACCTGATAAGTACAGGTGGGTTAACTAGAGGAAATGGCATGACTGAACACCAACGAGCCGTTTGGACAATGTCTGCTCCAATATCCTCAGCCTACAACTATGCCATGCAGGACTTCAATAACACAGTGTACACAACAAGTGAACAACACATGGAGACAACTGTATCGCGAATGGAGAGAGACAATGTGGACATGTCAAAACTTGCAGCCAAGCTTGAAGAACATTTTCCCTTCTCGGAGGAGACGACATTGAGAAACATTATCACAGGAATAAATGATGATAAGGATGTAAATGTTCAAGATCTGTTTGCTGTTGGAAGAGACATAGTTAAACAAATTGAAGGGTAATCCGTCTTTTCATATTCGTACAGACGTAAGACTAAAGTAAAGACACTAGCAACAGCTAGTGCCATCAAGGTCATTGAGGACCGAACCATTGAACCAGCTCTGTTGTTTCAGAGGTTTCTGGTGGATTGGTCTTGCTATTGTATCATGCAACAAAAGACTGCAATGATCTTTTCTTTAGGTCCGACAAAGACAAAGAAAAATGTGTATAACATCAAAGTTCTGAAACAGTCGCTTGGTGATGATGTCTGCTCTGGCATGTTGTTTGTCCATGTGTTCTCTGGCTGCGACACTACTTCATGAATATTTGGGGTCGGCAATAAGTCTGTTTTCCAAATATTTGTCAAGGGCGATTCTGTCTTGCGCGCATGTTCAAAGATCTTCTGTACACCAAAATACAGACGAAGCTACTGTAGAAAGTACTGGCTGCAAAGCAATGGTCTCCCTGTTCAATGGAACCCAATCTGTGTCTCTAGTGTCATTGCGCTATGGTTACCTTTGCAACAAAGTGTCCGCAGCAAAGACTTTTGTGAAACCAGAAAGACTGCCCCCAACAACCTCGGCCACAAATCTTCACTCTCGACGGAGTCACTTACAAGTCATGCAGTGGATGGGCAATAATGAAGGCATGGATCCCACTAAATGGGGCTGGGATGTACAAGAGCGTAAACTTGTTCCACTCATGATGGACAATAGTCCCGCACCAGACCAACTGCTTAAAATGATCAGATGCAGTTGTTCCTCGGGATGCAGCACACTGAAATGTAGCTGCAAAAAGCATGGACTTGAGAGCACCACGGCTTGTGGACATTGCCAAAATGGCAACTGTGACAATGTGTCCCAAGATTCAGTTTCAGATGACGGTGAACTTAAAGACAGAAGTGACTGATATTTAAATTAGAACTAAACCACGTCATGACGTCATTCTTCATGATATGACGCTATTCTCGACGTCATGACGTCACATGTAACACTTTTATCACGTTCCGGAATTATTCATTTGGCAAAATAATGAATATACAGTCAGAATTCATTACAACGGCACACGTTACAACGGCATATTCGCCTTCCGGCACGATACGCCGCCAAACGAATCGGCACGCTCTTTAATCTGTTCGATATACCGGCAAATTCGGCTTCCGGCACCAGCAGAGAAATCCCGCAAACGAATACACAATTTAAGTCGTATTTAATGTTCGCTATAACGGCGCCGGTAACCTGTGTAGCTGGTACAAGGACTGTGACCCAGCTCAGTTATCCGGCATCACCGATGTTCGGGAACCAGTCGCTAAACAATTTCACGGCTGATTAACCCTGACACGATGTTATAAATCGCGTCAATTAACAACGTGTCGGTCTGTATATTGTCACAAATACTCGACCGCGTGCCTTTGTCCACAAGAACTTCTTTGCACGAGTGTGAACACATTTATCATGCAACATTGTCTCTGGGGCGAGTTCTCGTTGGGGTGAAATGAAATATTGAAGGGATACAACTCTGTACATTATTGTTTTGTATTTTCATAAATGTTAGCATGTAAATAAAATCAAACTGTTTATTAAACATGTTAAAATGTGCAACATAGTCTCTGGGCCGAGTTCTCGTTGGGGCGAAATGAAATACTGAAAGGGATACAACTCTGTATGTTATTGTTTCGTATTTTCATAAATGTTAGCATGTAAATAAAAACAAACTGTTCATTTAAATGTGTTTCTTTTCTTTATGCACTTGTTTGCGAATTTCTAACAATAAAGAAAGAACGTTCACATATAATCCGGTAGTCACGTGTCTACGTAATTACCAATTATCACACGAGGTTCGCATGCAACCTTGACCTTGTCAAACATCGGATTATTATTGAATGTTGTTTGTTTCATCGATATAAATTTGTATACATATGCATTGATTTATCAACGAGGTGACAAATAAGTATTTAATTCAGCACATATGGCGCCGATAATGCCGAATTACGCTAGCATAAATTGACAACAAATAACATCGCTACAATGCGTGGTAGCCAATTCCCGACAGATACCAATTCCCGACAGATAACAATTACCGGAATCGGACGGAAAAAATCCCCGATTCGTTATACCGGCAGATTCGTTATAACGGCAGATTCATCTCAAACGAACTATGCCGTTGTAACGAATTCTGACTGTAATAGGTAATATTCACACTTAAATGTGTGTCAAAGAACTTATTGAATTTAACAGATAGGACTAACGTTTAGCCATTTTTAAACATTGACGGCCATCTTTTATGACGTCATATTTCAACACTTTCTGGTGGTCCGATTTTGGCCAACTTTTGATATGTTCTTCACCAGACCTTATACTACAGAAAAACACTATAAAACGTTTTCTTGCAATTTGTTTGTGGTCATGTAGCAGTTTGACCCTACTAACTCCAACCCAACTATGTTACTATGCAAGAATGGAATGGTGCTTAACGGCCCACCTACTCAAAAGAGTATCATTTAGGGCCAAGCGATTTAGATGAAGAAGAAAATAATACAAAATAGTATGTTGGATGTGGTAGGCAATCAAATGATTAGGGCAACAATACAAATATGATGACTGCAAGAAGGGCTGGACCTAAAAATGTTGCAAATGCCATAAGATCCCTTTTCTCAGCTATCTCATTTACCATTCCTGTCGCGTTCATCGCCCATTCCGTCGACGGTGGCCTCCTTATTGAGGCGGATAGCCCGGCCTGTGAGGACGCTGAAGAACATCACCTGGCAGTCTTTCTCAAACTTCCACTTCTCCCACTCCCACTGAAATGTTGATTGATTGGTTGAGTGATTGATTGATTGATTGGTTTAGTGATTGATTGATTGGTTGAGTGATTGATTGATTGGTTGAGTGATTGATTGGTTGAGTGATTGGTTGAGTGATTGGTTGAGTGATTGGTTGAATGATTGGCTGATTTGGTGTTCGATTGAATTTTATTGAGTACTGTAAAATATAATCTGGTAGTCTATCTTGCATTTTCCTGTCTTCCACTCCCACTGAAACATTGATTGATTTGATTGACTGATTGACTGATTGATTGTAGGAATATAACCCGACAGTCTTGAATTACCACTTCTCAAACTGAAACATCGATTGATTGGCTGGCTGGTAACCATTTTAATTAATATAATGTTCATTTTCCACAGTTTAATAAAATGTGCAGGATTTATTGAACAATGCTTAAGTTAAGGTCTATACAAGATGGCCATCTAAAACTCACATTTCGTTTCTCGATAATGTCGTCCATGTATTCGTCCTGTACCCGTAATTCTCTCACTATCTTTCCATCGTCTTCCCCCTCGTCTAGCCATCTGGAATATTGATTGATTATTAGGTTTGGTCATGTCAGAATGATTTTCAAGCAATTTAGCGTGAAACTGAAAGTCAGGCCAGAGGAAAAAAAATTGTAGATTCTCATTAGCTCCTATATTTTATTTGAATACATATTTTTGTTTCTTTTTAAAAATTATTGTTTATTACACTAGTTTTACACCAATTTTAACCCTTAGACCGCTATCTTATTTTTTTTGTCGTCTGTTGTTTATTTTCTATTTTCCATTTTTATCATCAAAAACATGCTTTGACAGAATAATTTACAACATGCATTGAAGTGCTGTCAAACCATGATTGTATTGAGAAATAAGGCAAGATATAAAAGCAACAGCAAACGACAATTGTTGTGAGTAGGGTCAACAAAAAAAAAAGCCTCCCATCTACACCATTTTATGCCAACATTTGGATGAGAGTGTGTACATGTTATACTTGTTTACTGTCTGTTTCACGAAACCAAATATTGATTTTATTGCGAAAAACAATTTCCCCATTTTAAATCCCATCATCTTCAGAGTGACAGTAATTTTCTATTGCATCATAACATCATACTAACTGCAGACATGTGGATACTGACGTTGATTTGTGTCTGTGACTGGAGAAATGGATATTCTTGGATTTTTTACCAGTACAGCTCCTGATCAAATAGCACACTCCTGTAGCCTGATTTATGCTGTTGATACTGTCACGGCAATTGAACCATGAGTCTAATCTATGCACAGGGTCAGCCAAACAAACTGAGGTCAAATTTTCAATTCTTGCTCTCAAAAGGTTCAGATATGCCCAATCAAACTGTTTTATTGTCAGTGCAAATTTTGAATTAAAATCTCAGAATGTTTAATAATTACAGTCCCAATACTTACTTGCCACAATGGAAGACGTATTCCTGGCCTGGCCGGATGGGCGGTTCCCGGATTATAACCTTGTCGAGGTACCAGCCAGCGCCGGGCCCAGTACCGTCATGGCCGACAATGATTCGCTTCAGGTGGCCCAGTGATACTGCCTCCACTTCAAACGAGTCCGTCTGAAAAGTCATAGTTACTTTGAAAATTCATGGTTAGTCTTAGTTTAAACAATATTTATTTCAAATTATGCGAGATATATATACAAACAATTGAGAATGGGGTGAGAAAACAAGCTTTTACACTTATGTGAATTCTTCTACTGGTTATTCTTGCAATTCATTGTTAGTATAGAAAACAGCAGGTCTTTGCTAACAAATTTATAAGGATATAAATTACGTAGGATTTAAATCCAGCCAGTCATGGCCAGTATTTCAATCCAACCAATCGTGACCGAGTACTTCATTCAAACCAATCATGGCCTATCAAGCTGATTTAAATCAAACAAAACATTGTATTTCAAGTCAACCAATTGTGGCCAAGTATTTCCATCTAACTGTTCGTGTCCAACAATTTCAATTCTACCAAATACAGTGAGACCTCTCTAAACCGGACAATTAGAAAAATCTGAGTATTTAATTCGACTGGTTTTCACTGGAATATCGCTCTAATTATAACATGGGTCCCTGGTTGCAATGCACTAATATGTGTCACAGAGTAATCACAAACCTGATTTACAGTGGAATCTCTCTAAACCGGACACCCTGGGAACTCCCAGAGTGTCCGGTTTAGTGAGGTTCGACTGTATGGCCTAACATGTAAATTCATCAAATCATGGATTGGGATGTAAATCCAACCAATCATGGCCTAGGATGTAAATCCAACAAATCATGGCCTAGAATGTAAATCCAACAAATCATGGCCTAGGAATCCAACCAATCATGGCATAGTATGTAAATCCAAACAAACTAGTTGCTTAAGATGTAAATCCGACCAGTCATAGCCTGCGTAGGCTTTAAATAAAGTAGGATTTAAATTCTAAGCCAATCATTGCTTATGGTAAATAAATCTGACCAAACATTGTCCAGGATGTAGTCAACCAATCGTAGCCTAGGACATAATTCCAATCAACCAATCACCTACCTGTCCCTGTTTGAAGTAGACGCCCTTGGTCTCGGCATAGAGCTGCCGGACGCCGGTGTCGCCACGGTCGCCATACAGCGTGATGTAGATGTTGGCATTGGTGCCCCCGCCCCACACGTCGCCCGTCATCACGTCCACCTGGTACTTGATCACTGACAACAAGGATGATATTACAAGTTATTGTGATTCTACGCAGTCAACATCGTGTCATATTGCACATCTGAATCTACATTCACATTAATTCAAGTTTATTTTCTAAATGTTCTGCCATTGATGTGTATTAAATTTAATAAATTAATTATAATATTTCAATAACAGAAATTATTCCAAACACAGAATGTATTTTTAATGAGGTCTTAAGAAATATAATTAGTTTTAATCCGATAAATTTGCATAAATTTACATAATTTATGCCTGTAACTTTGATTGGGTTGGCATTTTATGATAGGATTTTCGACATCTAGTTTATAAATTTCGGTGTCTATTTATTCAAATAATAAAAGGACAATCAAAAAACTTCTGCGGCTCTTCTTTAAAGGTCCTGGGTCTCAGATGTGTATGAAATGCGAGCAAAACAGTTTGTAAAAGAACATTGCGCAGTAGATTTGTGTATGTTTTCTTAAAATATGACCCGTGGATGTATGAGCCCTATTTCCCGTGGATGTTTGTTTGTTTATTGGTGTTTAACGGCCTATCAACAGCTAAGGTTATGTAAGGCCGGGCAAACGGGTTCGATCCCATTTTAACCTGCTGCATTGGGGGGAAAGTCCCAAAATCAGAACGGAATATTTACACAGAGAAAAAATATATTCAGCCCTGAAATTAGAATAACCTGACCTGGTGCCAGGTCCATACCACACCAAAGTCACTTGGACCCTTCCCCTAAAATAGGATTACGAATAATCGTAATACTCACTTAAGGGGTATAACCAGATTCAGCTGTCGCATACAAAATGCCAAAGACGTATGTGAGGGCCAAACCAGGTCTTCAGTTGGAATTCAAGTAAGGATGAACCCCGATCGTTAAATTACCCATCACATGCTCCCACCGGCCGAAGTGTCAAGAGGCGAAGTCCCATCTGGTCGAATTGTTGTAGTACGAATATGTATGGCGATACATTTTTTCTCAAGTATTATCTAGGACACAGTACTGGGTCCGAGGTATAACCCTACAGTACATTTCATTGCAATTTCGGCAAATATTTTATTTCATACTGTGCAATTCGCCGCAAACGGTTACGAGTCATACCGAATACACATTGATACCCGTGGGCGGAAGTGCAGTGTAAAAGGGTAGGAATATTACCACACCACTAGTATTAACTACCGGTAAGGTGTATGTGACGAGTTGGGTCGATTGTATATTTAATATTTAGGACCCTAATTAACGACTCATTTCAAGTTTTGCATCGCGCTCCGGTGCATATATTAGGATCAATATGGTACAAGTGTGCAATGCTAAGCACCAGTGACAAGTTGTGACTGTAATCATACAACATTGATTGACATATCTGAATTGTTTTTGTGAAATGCATCTTCGGAAGTATAATCCGAGACACAGCCGCTTTAAAACATACACAACAAGAAATGCGTCTGTCGAACGCGGATGCCACCTGCAACATATTTGAGAAACTGTGACAAAGTGGTTAACCGAAAAGTGTGACGGACGGACGGACGGACGGACGGACGGACGGAGGACGGACGGACGGACGGTCCAAACACTATATGCCACCCGTTTCTTCGAAACCCGGTGGCATAATTAAACTTACAGGGAAGGATGGAATCACCAGGTCGTTTGACGGCAAGTTCTCGTGTGATTTCTTGATCGTCCTCGTCGCGGGCCAGCCATCGGCGACAACTGAAGTTCAGCTCCTCCATCGTGTCGACATCCTGCATTTGTACCTGGGAAATAAATAGTGATGTTTGTAAAGTCGATCAAGAAACAAGATTTATCAACATCAAGAGAAATACCACCTGTATTTCAAAAGGAAGTTCAGGAACTAATATAACTTAATAAAGATCAAACCCACAATTTCAACATATCGACCTAAAGGGTTTCTTGATAAAGGCCTAAGATAGAAATGCTGGAAATGTGGGCCTGACATTGTACAATGGCCTTGAAATAACAGATTTACTTCCTTGTTACACACCTCGTTTCTTGATAGGATTTACAAACATCGAGGGAAATAAAATGTATTTCCAAATTAAATTTAACTTCTTCTTTGTGTCGATATCATACATTTGTACCTGGTATTAACCCTTTCTACCCTAAATAACTTGAATGGAAACACCTGTTTTTTTCCAGACTTCAATTTATCAGAAAAGGGTATGGTTTTGAGAAATAAGAAAATATTCGCAACTGGTGCAGATACAGATGAGACGGCTCGTTACGAGCCGGCTCATCTGGATCTACACTGTTTGCAAACGTTATGATCGAGGTCTGTAATGTTGAAAGTGTTAAGCCTTATTTTCAGACAAAGTTTTGACCTTGACCTTTGACCTTACCTCGTCACACAGCCAGCCTGGGAAGTCACCAGAGTTGTCATGTGCCAGTCGGATCTTGTATATCTCGCCCACATTGCCCAGCAGAATCTGTCGATAGGAGTTCATGTATTTCTATAAATTTCATATATATGAAGATATCACATGACCAATTTTTAATACATAAGGACAATCCAATTGTCAAAAAATGATTTCAGACTACCCCGGTAGTCCATTTATAAGGGGGTGTTTTTTTCTTCTCTAAATATATGATAATTATATACTTGCAAAAAGTGCAGATCCTGATGAGACGGCTCGTTACAAGCAGGCTCATCATGATCTACACTGTTTGCAAACACGAGTATAGCGGTCTGTAGCCTTGAATGGGTTAATAAGGCAAAGGTTTTTAGTATAACTATGAGAATTAAATAAGTGTATAATTGTGTCACTATTCCACCAGTTCTAAAAATTACGCGTACCCACAATACAGATATAATCATTTAGTAATATTTATTTTACTGATAGTGACTCGCGGTGGTATCAGGCTATTTTCATATATAAATGAGGCATGATAATTTGATATATGACATGACCATATTCAGTGAAAAATAAAATTTGACACCAATTTGACCCCACGGGCCATGCCCATTTTTAACCCCGGGGTCACCATTTTAACAACTTTCAAAGAGCAATGTACATCGATCATTCCTACCAAGTTTCGTCGAAATCCGGCTAGCGGTTCATGAGAAGAATATTTTTTAAGAATTTATGCTATTTTTAGACGGCCGCCATCTTGGATTAGCGATGACCTCCATTTTAACAAATCTGAAAAGGCTTCACACATGGACCATAACTTTTAAGTTTGGCTACCATGGGCCAAGCGGTTCATGTGAAGAAGAATTTTGAAATCTCTAATAAAATAACGACCTTTTGACCTTTCGGTGGCCATCTTGGATGACATAACAATCCGATTTCGACAGAAAATGCACCAGAGTGATCGCCTCATTGATACCTTCAATTTGATATATGACATGACCATACTCAGTCAAAAATAAAATTTGACCCCAATTTGACCCCACGGGCCACGCCCATTTTTGACCCCGGGGTCACCATTTTAACAACTTTGAAAGAGCAATGTACATCGATCATTCCTACCAAGTTTCGTCGAAATCCGGCTAGCGGTTCATGAGAAGAAGATTTTTTAAGAATTTACGCTATATGTAGATGGCGGCCATCTTGGATTAGCGATGACCTCCATTTTAACAAATCTGAAAAGGCTTAACCCATGGACCATAACTTTTAAGTTTGTCTACCATGGGTCAAGCGGTTCATGTGAAGAAGAATTTTGAAATCTCTAATAAAAGAACGACCTTTTGACCTTTCGGCGGCCATCTTGGATGACATAACAATCCGATTTCGACAAAAAATGCACCAGAGTGATCGCCTCATTGATACCTTCAATTTGATATATGAAATGACCATATTCAGTCAAAAATAAAATTTGACCCCAATTTGACCCCATGGGCCACGCCCATTTTTAACCCCAGGGTCACCATTTTAACAACTTTGAAAGAGCAATGTACATCGATCATTCCTACCAAGTTTTGTCGAAATCCGGTTGGCGGTTCTTGAGAAGAAGATTTTTTAAGAATTTGTGCTATTTTTAGACGGCGGCCATCTTGGATTACGTAATGACGTCATTTTAACAATTTTGTAATCCCCCTACCTAAGGACCATGACCATGAAGTTTGGTGACCATAGGCCCAATGGTTACCGAGGAGAAGACGTTTGAAAATGTTCACGGACGACGACGACGGACGACGACGGACGACGACGGACACATTGTGGTAACAATAGCTCACATGAGCTTCGCTCAGGTGAGCTAAAAATAGATACAAAGAATAAATAGTAATGTCCGTTAACATTTTAAGGAAACACGGTTATCGCCCCTGATATTAGTGTGGATATTTACATCCAATATAAAATGTATAATAATGCCAATCAATACGTTGGGTAATGGTGAATGAATGTATATTTTGCCAGAAAATGTCTCAGATGATGTCTCCGATATAAAGAACATTTTGTGCCTACTGAGTGGGCATGTACCTTTAACAGCCCACCAACACAAAAGAGTATCATTTAGGGCCAAGCAATTTAGATTAAATAGTATGTACATGTGGTAGGCATTGGAAATAGGCTCATGGGCTTGTCGACCTGTGTAGATCCAGATCAGACTGTGGATGCATCAGGATCAGCACTGCTCGCCATTCGATCAATGAAACACCCATCATGCTTCTAACAAGCAATATAGATTGTTATCAGGCTGCGGGAGAGTGCTGTTTGATCACGAGTTACACTAGTAACAAATCCTGTAAGCCCCATTTCGTCCCATCACAGCCAAATATATTATCCTGTACTTACATCAAATTCGTCAATGTTGCCAGACTGGAAATGCTGGCCGTCCCCCTGGCCAAGAGTTATGGGCCCTGAGTTTCCCTTGTTGCCGTAGACGGTCACTGTGACCTGGGCCTGTGTGGCCGCGGATGGCAGCGTGTTCGTTCTCATGGACACTCGCCATCTACCTTCTGTAATAGTCAGACCCATGATGCGACAAAGCCATGATGTTGAAGTCATCATGTTTGAACCACAGGTTGAAGTAACGGACCGAGGTCTATAAATACATTAAATATGCCTAAAATCATCAATAAATGAAGATTTTTTTTTTTTTTACCCCCTCCATCTAATCATTATAGGAAGGGATTTAACTTTTTAATAGGCCGAACCCGCACGGGCTCGAGACAACGGACTTTCACGAAACGTCAACCGAGTTATATCATTGTCGCCTATTGCAGAAGTTGGGAAAATGTTAGTATTCCGCAACGATATATTCCCCATTGCGCTATGTCAACGCGTTTTCGAGCTATCGATTGTTTTGTTGTAAAAAAATTATCATCATTGCTAGGTCGGGAAAGAACGGACACATTTCCGAGGCCGATACTGCTATATAAAGGAGTAAACATCGGGTTCAAAATACACTTTTACGTCTTCCCGGCCCGTAAAGAAACATATTGATTTGATATAGACATGACCATATTCGGTCAAAAATAAAATTTTATCCCAATTTTACCCCACGGGCCACGCCCATTTTTGACCCCGGAGTCACCATTTTAACAACTTTGAAAGAGCATTGTACATCGATCATTCTTACCAAGTTTCGTCGAAATCCGGCTAGCGGTTCATGAGAAGAAGATTTTTTAAGAATTTATGCTATTCTTAGACGGCGGCCATCTTGGATTAGCGATAACCTCCGTTTTAACAAATCTGAAAAGGTTTCACCCATGGACCATAACTTTGAAGTTTGGCCACCATGGGCCACGCGGTTCATGTGAAGAAGAATTTTGAAATCTCTAATCAAAGAACGACCTTTTGACCTTTCGGCGGCCATCTTGGATGACATAGCCATCCGATTTCGACAAAAAAATGCACCAGAGTGATCGCCTCGTTGATACCTTCAATTTGATATATAACATGACCATATTCGGTCAAAAATAAAATTTGACCCAACGGACAATTCTCATATGCTGCCAAAACATGTTTATTAGAAAAAAATATATTTTGACAAAACTTGAAATCGGAGTAGAGAGAAATACCTTTAACTTGATACTTTTACCATCAACATAGGTATTATAAAATATGAATTATAACCGTTTTTAAAAGTTTTTTTACCACATAGTAAGTGCACGAGTTCCGGCGAATAAACCTGTCCCACGATGTTTATACAAAATGGCTTCCCGAGCAATGATAGAAATGTCTGTGCGATTAAATTGTCTGTCGTGACACACAGGACGGGTATAAATGTAGGTTTTATCAAATGTTCGATTGGAAACAATGTATTCTCTATGCAAAATGTTGCTTTACGGGCTGGGACGACGTAAAAGTGTATTTTGAACCCGATGTTTACTCCTTTATATAGCAGTATCGGCCTCGGAAATGTGTCCGTTCTTTCCCGACCTAGCAATGATGATAATTTTTTTACAACAAAACAATCGATAGCTCGAAAACGCGTTGGCATAGCGCATCGGGGAATATATCGTTGCGGAATACTAACATTGTCCCAACTTCTGCAATAGGCGACAATGATATACATCCGTTGACGTTTCGTGAAAGTCTGTTGTCTCGAGCCCGTGCGGGTTCGGCCTATTAAAAAGTTATACCCCTTCCTATAATAATTAGATGGAGGGGGTAAAAAAAAATAAAAAAATCTTCATTTATTGATGCTTTTAGGCATATTTAATGCATTTATAGACCTCGGTCCGTTACTTCAACCTGTGGTTTGAACCCTTTCACCCCTAAATAACTGGAATGGACTTTGATCTGTTAAGAACAGGAACCTATTATACGGCATATATTTTATAATTTAACTGCAAGTATTAAAACTATTTTTCTCTGTGAAGATTTTACTAGATGCAAAAATATTCAATGGCGTCTGCTCACTGAAACAAATTGGACATTTTAAGTTTTCTGCTCGTTGGAGGATGAATTCATGTGATAATTCGTCAGCAATTGTATGCACCTCACCAGAGGCTCAGTGCATAAATTATACTCGACTCGTGTCATAAATCTCATATCAAATGGGATCTTTTTCAGATCCTCTATTTATGGCACACCGACATTGCTTACTTGTATTGGAGAGGCGTTCGCGGCGAGACTGTATGCGGCTCTGTATGTTCACCTGACTGCCCATGCTCATGCGAGTTCGAGTCCGAGGCTGAGCCGAGTAGTCCATGCTCATGTTAATGAACTTCTCCAGACCAGCCACGACGAGGCAGTCTGGGCCCGTCAGTATCGTCTGTAGGCCGTCAACCTGGACAGGAATAAATTAAGGATAAATGTATTAAGTTTTATTATACTGAATTTACTACATTATCACAGCCATTTTGGCTGTGATAATGTAATAAATTCAGTAAAATAATTCTGCATACTTTTAACCATCAAATATATGCAGTTGTTGGTTCTATATGAAATATTGCGTTTCGGGAAAAATAAATGATTACTCTCTCTCAAAGTATACTTAGCTAGATAAGTCTGCTTGGCAATTTTGGTAAAATCGGCTACAGAACATTGTGTGAACGTGTACTCGAGTACTATGATCACAGTCTGTGACAGTGAGTAGAACATTGTGTTGATATGTACTCGAGTCAAATGCTCAAAACCTGGGACCAAGAGAAGAACATTCTGTGAACATGTAGTCAAATGCTCACAACAGGGCATGAAAATTCCACTCGTCCCTTGTCCTGACGAGTGGGTATGCCTGCAGGACGAGTTGAAATTTCAAATGTTTGTATGTAAATTTTTGCCCCTTCCATCAAAGTTAGGACGAGTGAACATTTTAGGAAATTTCATGTCCTGCAAAACCTGGGACAGGGAGAACATTGTGTGAACATGTACTCGAATCAAATACTCAAAATATAGGACAGAGAGTAGAATATTGTGTGAACATGTACTCGAGTCAAATGCTCAAACTATAGGACAGACAGAAGATGTACTCGAGACAAATGCTCAAAACCTGGGACAGAGAGTAGATGCACTTGAGTCAAATACTCAAAACCTGGGACAGAAAGTAGAATATTGTGTGAACATGTACTCAAGTCAAATGCTCAAAACCTGGGACAGAAAGTAGACAAATGCTCAAAACCTGCGATTGAGAGAAGATGTACTCGAGACAAATGCTCAAAACCTGGGACAGGGAGTAGATGTACTCGAGACAAATGCTCAAACCTGGGGCAGAGAGTAGATGTACTCGAGACAAATGCTCAAAGCCTGCGACAGAAAGAAGTTGCACTCGAGACAAATGCTTAAAACCTGGGACAGAGAGAAGATGTAGTCGAGACAAATGCTCAAAACCTGGGACAGAGAGTAGATGTACTCGAGACAAATGCTCAAAACCTGGGACAGAGAGTAGATGTAGTCGAGACAAATGCTCAAAACCTGGGACAGAGAGTAGAATATTGTGTAAACATGTACTGGAGCAGCATGCTGAACCCTTTTACCACTAAATATCTTGACATAGACTGTTCCATTTTAATTTTCAGACAAAAACATTCATCTGAGAGAGGCTTGCGTGCATAAAAACATCTTGACAAACTGTCTATCACTGCAGGTCCAGATGAGCCGGCTCGTATCTACAGCATTTTGACCTGTGTGGTTGAAAGGGTTAAAATCCAGAAGCCGGATTGGAGGAGACAGAGTTGTGGTTGATTGCTAGTACCTGTATAAACATCGAGTACAATGGTGTCGGCTAATTCTGCGCACCGAAGGCTTCCCAAACAAATTTAAATTTTAACATCCCCATATTCAGTCGGAATTACCTGAATATTCAACACAGTTCAAAGAAGTCTGTGCAGGTAAAATGTCACAACGTTCTGATGTCAGAAAGTGACATAAATTGTGGGATGTATGACATCACATGCGTGTTTGCAACGTACCATTTTTTCTGATAATGCTGTGCATATGGTAGCACAGCAGAATTGGTATTAAACTTGAAGCAGAACTATACAGTGACATCATGACATCAGCTACTCCATCAGCAGGGTCTAAGGATTTTTACACATTTTCACCATATTCTGAATAACTTTTTACCAAACAATCGGAATGTGATAAAATTGTGCAACAGTGTACCAATCAATCAGCTTGTTTCCTCCGAAGTCCACTTATTAAAATGTTATGACGTACACAAGGCTATATTGGACGTGAATTGCGCAGAATTAGCCGAACTAACAGTACCTTGGAGAAAATTTGTTATCAGATCACTATACTACAAAGCACGATCAATAGAAAACGGTAATTTAATAGGAAAGGTGGGTGGTATTTACAGAACATATTATTTTTTTCTGCATAAATAGCAAGAAAATATGATAACGCAAAAAAAATAATCTCACAACTGGTAACAAGAGGGCCATGATGGCCCTAATTCGCTCACCTGACTCCATGAACACCAGAGGAGAATGTGACATTGAGTTCATGTGTTTTAAAAAAATTGTGCTATTTTTAGATGGCGGTCATCTTGGATTAATCGATGACTCTCATTTTACAAAATCAGAAAATGCTTCACCCAGCATCGGCCATGTGGTTCCTGAGAAAAAGACGTTAAAAATCTTGAATAAATGGACCTTTTGGTGGCCATCATGGATGACATAATCATCCGATTCCGACAAATATTGCACCAGAGTGATTGCCTCATTGATACCTTCAATTTGATATATGACATGACCATATTCAGTCAAAAGTAAAATTTGACCACAATTTGACCCCACGGGTCACGCCCATTTTTGAACCCGGGGTCACCATTTTAACAACTTTCAAAGAGCAATGTACATCGATCATTCCTACCAAGTTTCGTCGAAATCCGGCTAGCGGTTCATGAGAAGAAGATTTTTTAAGAATTTATGCTATTTTTAGACGGCGGCCATCTTGGATTAGTGATGACCTCCATTTTAACAAATCTGAAAAGGCTTCACACATGGACCATAACTTTTAAGTTTGGCTACCATGGGCCAAGCAAGCGGTTCATGTGAAGAAGAATTTTGAAATCTCTAATAAAAGAACGACCTTTTGACCTTTCGACGGCCATCTTGGATGACATAACAATCCGATTTCGACAGAAAATGCACCAGAGTGATCGCCTCATTGATACCTTCAATTTGATATATGACATAACTTTATTTGGTCAAAAATAAAATCTGACCCCAATTTGACCCCACGGGCCACGCCCATTTTTGACCCCGGGGTCACCATTTTAACAACTTTGAAAGAGCAATGTACATCGATCATTCCTACCAAGTTTCGTCGAAATCCGGCTAGCGGTTCATGAGAAGAAGATTTTTTAAGAATTTATGTTATTTTTAGACGGCGGCCATCTTGGATTAGCGATGACCTCCATTTTAACAAATCTGAAAAGGCTTCACCCATGGACCATAACTTTTAAGTTTGGCTACCATGGGCCAAGCGGTTCATGTGAAGAAGAATTTTGAAATCTCTAATAAAAGAACAACCTTTTGACCTTTCGGCGGCCATCTTGGATGACATAACCATCCGATTTCGACAAAAAATGCACCACAGTGATCGCCTTGTTGATACCTTCGATTTGATATATGATATGACCATATTCAGTCAAAAATAAAATTTGACCCCAATTTTACCCCACGGGCCACGCCAATTTTTGACCCTGGGGTCACCATTTTAACAACTTTGAAAGAGCATTGTACATTGATCATTCCTACCAAGTTTTGTCGAAATCCGGTTGGCGGTTCTTGAGAAGAAGATTTTTGAAGAATTTGTGCTATTTTTAGACGGCGGCCAGCTTGGATTACGTAATGACGTCATTTTAACAATTTTGTAATCCCCCTATCTAAGGACCATGACCATGAAGTTTGGTGACCATAGGCCCAATGGTTACCGAGGAGAAGACGTTTGAAAATGTTCACGGACGACGACGGACGACGACGGACGACGGACACATTGCGGTAACAATAGCTCACATGAGCTTCGCTCAGGTGAGCTAAAAATGTGATACATACCAGTTGGCCTTCTATAGTGTACACCTTCCTCACGGCAAAATTGAACAAATCGCTGAGATCAGTAAGCACTTGCTGGTACGACTGGGCAGTCCGTCTGTTCATTAACACCATATGTTTAATGTCTGGTTCACCGTTTTTCATCACACAAATTTTCTTTGGCACCTGCCTTGCGTACACATTGGATAAATCGTAACCGGGCCGCTGCCCCTTTCGTTGCTTTGCACTGTGAAGTTCGATGTCATGTAAGAGCTGGTTTAAGACCCTACGTCCGCTGTCTGGTCGTGTCCGATGCCAGACTTGCCGCCCTTTTACGCGCGCCACGTCGATTCCTCGCGCTTGCTTTCTATTCGACGAACAGACATAGTGACCATCTTGCGTTAAATCGTCTAGGTTATAAATCCTATGACATGCGCGTGGCGTAAATATGCTACGAACGCCGAATGGCAAGCTATTCATCTTAGTCGAGAGATCGCGTGTGACGGTTTCCAACTTCCTATGCTTTTTCTCGTGAATAACCATTTTTACTGGCGGAAACGAGTAGTCGTCATCTTTATAGAAATAGCATATTTTAGCGTTCTTTGTGGCAGTTAACGCTGTACGATCATCATCAGGCGGCGGGGATTTCTCGCCCAATTCACCCATGCTTCGAGTACGCGGCTGCCTAGGTTTGCGCGGCAGCCGCACCGGTGGCAGTTCACGCTTCCTAAAAACATCGTCATTTTCTTTGGCGTTATGTTTCGTGCCTTTAACGTCGCCTCTCGGACCCCGAGTTGCACGTTTCGGGAAGACATCAGCTGGTCGCTTCGGTAACCCGTCCGAAGGCCGTTTCGTGTCTGTTGCTCGTCGTGGTGACACATCCGCAGCACGTCTTGGGGAATGGTCCACTGCTCGTCTGGGTGATGAGTCCGTGCCCCGGCGTGGGGAGAGATCCGAATCATCATTGTCCTTGGGGTTTAGTTTCGGGAGTCGGCCATAACGCTCAGAGCGCCGTTGTTTCTTTTGAACAGTTGCCATGGTGTTTACTCTGCTAGAGTTGTCTCAATCTGTAATGAATGATAAAGAGTACAATTGACTGATGGGATAAATTAGGCAACTACTGTCTGTTTCATGAAATCTGCCCAAATTTTACGGCTATATAAACAATGCAAAAACAATATTTTTTTTAATAATATTAAATGAGCCTTCTTTTTATTTTGTGAAATTTGGTCCAAAATCGATCTTATTACGAAAAACAAATTTCCCCATGTTAAATATACAATTTTACAATGTGGATCAATTTTCAAAATCTAACTTTCGTTTTCTTAGTTAGATCATTTCCAAGCTCATTTCGTTTTTTGGCTCCTGCACTTCCTTTTCCCCCATGTTAAATTCCCATAGACAAATCAATTTTTCATAATAAAATCAATATTCGACTAAATTTCACGAAATAAAAAGAAGGCTCATTGTTAAATTTTGCTAAAATTTAATATTATCAAAACAAAATTGCTTTTGCGTTCTTTATATGGCCGTAAAATTTGGGCAGGTTTCGTGAAACAGACAGTAAATATGTAACAAACTGGGATTATTCAGGGGCGCCGGAACATGTCTAGCAGGTCAGGCGAGTGCAGGACCAATAACTTTGACAAAAATATTACTTTTATTGAAATATAGAAGCACAGATGTGACCAAAGCTAGCGGAATGTTAGCAAAATGATGAACAACAACAACAACAAATATTTAGAATTCATATAAATATTAAAAAAACGGTAATGAATGTAATTATTATTATCGATAATAAGTTTATGTTGTTACCACTCAGTTGAACAGTCGACGAATGGCAACAACATACACTTTCAGTAGGTGAGTGTAGGTGTAGGGGTCACATACCTTCGCCGCACCAATCTTAAGATCAGATGATCTGTAGCCTATTTCATCAACATTGCAAAGTATACTTTGAGGGAATAATCATTATTTCATATAGAATTAACAACTGCATATATTTGATGATTAAAAGTATGCAGAATTATTATACTGAATTTATTACATTATCGCAGCCAAAATGGCAGTGATAATGTAATAAATTCAGTATAATAACAAGAAACGAGGCAAAGCCACGAAGGCCAGGTTTTTTCCAAGCATAGACACATGGATAACATAATTATACCCACTTTTTGTAGACTAGATGGCCGTGGCCTGCATGTCGCGCCTTGGGGCGAGGCATGGACACTAAAAAAATAGATATAGTAGATGGAAAAACTTTAACCAAAAAACTTTAACCGGACACACGGACGAACGGACGGACGTATGCTAAAATGCTGACGATATCGCGCTTTCCGCAAGCAGGTGTGACAATGATGATAAACACCCATGTGAAGTATCAAGGTATTGGGTGAAGCAGTTGCAGAGATATAGTACACGAAAAAACTTTAACAAAAACATTCAAAGTAATTTGACCTTGACATAGGGCACAGGATCGCGCTTTCCGCAAGCAGGTGCGACAATGATGATAAACACCCATGTGAAGTATCAAGGTATTGGGTGAAGCAGTTGCAGAGATATAGTACATGAAAAAACTTTAACAAAAAAATTCAAAGTAATTTGACCTTGACATTGGGCACAGGATCGCGCTTTCCGCAAGCAGGTGCAACAATGATGATAAACACCCATGTGAAGTATCAAGGTATTGGATGAAGCAGTTGCAGAGATATAGTACACGAAAAAACATTAACAAAAAAATTCAAAGTAATTTGACCTTGACATTGGGCTCAGGATCGCGCTTTCCGCAAGCAGGTGCGACAATGATGATAAACACCCATGTGAAGTATCAAGGTATTGGGTGAAGCAGTTGCAGAGATATAGTACACAAAAAAACTTTAACAAAATAATTCAAAGTAATTTGACCTTGACATTGGGCACAGGATCGCGCTTTCCGCAAGCAGGTGCGACAATGATGATAAACACCCATGTGAAGTATCAAGGTATTGGATGAAGCAGTTGCAGAGATATAGTACACGAAAAAACATTAACAAAAAAATTCAAAGTAATTTGACCTTGACATTGGGCTCAGGATCGCGCTTTCCGCAAGCAGGTGCGACAATGATGATAAACACCCATGTGAAGTATCAAGGTATTGGGTGAAGCAGTTGCAGAGATAGTACACGAAAAAACTTTAACAAAATAATTCAAAGTAATTTGACCTTGACATTGGGCACAGGGGCCGCACGGTTGGGGGTTAGAATGAAAATATGGATGATGATAAACACCCATGTGAAGTTTCAAGGTAATGGGCGAAGCAGTTGCGAGATATAGTATAACGAAAAAGTTTTGTTTTAACCAAAAAACTCTAACCAGACGTACGTTAAAAAGTTAACGTTGAAAATGGCTAAGTCAATTACGTAGAAATAATAGGTGAAGGTAAAAAAATGGTCACATGTTGGATAGTTGTATGTGGTAGGCACCCCTTGGTTATGAAGCTGTGAAAGTTTGGTGGTCCTAGGTGGTACAGTACCAAATAAATGGACTTAAACACGAAAACTTAACATTGTAAACGCGAAAACTTAACATTGAAAATGGCTAAGTCGACATACGCGGAAAAAATGGGTCAAGTTAAAAAAAAAGTAACATGTTGGATAGTGATATGTGGTGGGCACCCCTTGATTATGAAGCTGTGAAAGTTTGGTGGTCCTAGGTGGTACAGTAACAAAGAAATGGACTCAAACACGAAAACTTAACATTGATTGTGGACGCCGCCCGCCGCCCGCCGCCCGCCGCCCGCCCGGCTTTCACCAATCCAATAGCCTGGATTTTTTTTCAAAAAACCTGGCTAAAAAAGTAACATGTTGGATAGTGATATGTGGTGGGCACCCCTTGATTATGAAGCTGTGAAAGTTTGGTGGTCCTAGGTGGTACAGTAACAAAGTAATGGACTTAAACACGAAAACTTAACATTGATTGTGGATGCCGCCCGCCGCCCGCCCACCCGCCGCCCGTCCGCCCGCCCGCGCGGCTTTCGCCAATCCAATAGCCTGGATTTTTTTTCAAAAAACCTGGCTAACAAAGTAACATGTTGGATAGTAATATGTGGTGGGCACCCCTTGATTATGAAGCTGTGAAAGTTTGGTGGTCCTAGGTGGTACAGTACCAAAGAAATGGACTTAAAACACGAAAACTTAACATTGTAAACGCGAAAACTTAACATTGAAAATGGCTAAGTCGACTGCGCAGAAAAAATGGGTGAAGTTAAAAAAAAAAGTAACATATTGGATAGTAATATGTGGTGGGCACCCCTTGATTATGAAGCTGTGAAAGTTTGGTGGTCCTAGATGGTACAGTAACAAAGAAATGGACTCGAACACGAAAACTTAACATTGATTGTGGACGCCGCCCGCCGCCCGCCGCCCGCCCGCCGCCCGCCCGCCCGGCTTTCGCCAATCCAACAGCCTGGATTTTTTTTCAAAAAACCTGGCTAAAAATTAATAAATTTATCCTAAAATTGAAAATTTCTCCCTCTAGAAAAGTATACTTTGCAATTTTGATGAAATCGGCTACAGAGCTCCAGACAAGCTGCGTATTTGCTTAAATACCCAATTAAAATTGCCAAAAACCCAATTGAAATCAGAAGTAGCGAGAATCAAAAAGCAATAACAATTTTGTGGTACCTTTATCATTTGTTGCAGAAAACAATACGGACCACAAATATACTAGCATATTTTTTCTTATTTTACATGAAAACACATCTTGGTATTTCATTAGAATTGTCTCCTTGGAGACAATTCTAATGAAATACCAAGACATGTTTTCATTTCCAGTATTGAGTCCCATACCTTCACCGGACCAATCTTATGATGCTTCTCAGAGCTCCAGTTAAGGTGCGTAATTTGACCACTTGGGGTGAAATTTTGTTATTTCTTCATCAAAAATGGCAAGTTGGGAGTCCTTTAGAATCGTCTCATTGAGACGATTCTAAAGCACTCCCAACTTGCCATTTTTGATGGAGAAATAAGAAATTTACCTCCAAATTACGCACCTTAACTGGAGCTCTGCTTCTGTTATTGCTTTTGGGAGTAGTATAGAAGTCAGTGGGAGGGGGATGGTGATGTGACACAAATCAAGGAAAAGAGATGTGATACTAATACAGTGCTCACAATATTTTGCAACATTTTTACTGGCATAACCGACTCACAGGTGGAAGACTCGGGTAAGTGACACAAATAAAATTGACCATTAAAAAAATACTTTTATCCCAGGTGGGTGGGGTAATGGGATGTTTTTAACATTTGGATTGCGGGAAACGAAAATAGTCGTCTGCTGTTGTGTTATATTTGATCGTCTGTCTCAATAAAAGCATGATTTGACAGCACTTTAGAATCATTTCAATGGAAACGATTCTAAATTGCTGTCAAACATGTTTCTGGTTAGAACTAGATGGCCGCGGCCTGCATGTCGCGCCTTGTGGTGAGGCATGGACACTAAAAAAAAAAGATATAGATATAGTATAACGAAAAACTTTAACCAAAAAACTTAACCAAACAACTTAACCAAAAACTTTAACCAAAAAACTTAACCAAAAAACTTAACCAAAAACTTTAACCAAAAAACTTAACCAAAAACTTAAAAGTAATTTGACCTTGACATTGGGCACAGGGGCCGCACGGAAGAGGGGGTAGAATGAAAATATAGATGATGATAAACACCCATGTGAAGTTTCAAGGTAATGGGCAAAGCAGTCGCAGAGATATAGTATAACGAAAAACTTTAACCAAAAAACTTAACCAAAAAACTTAACCAAACAACTTAACCAAAAACTTTAACCAAAAAACTTAACCAAAAAACTTAACCAAAAACTTTAACCAAAGAACTTAACCAAAAACTTTAACCAAAAAACTTAACCAAAAAACTTAACCAAACAACTTAACCAAAAACTTTAACCGGACACACGTACGTACGCCAAAGTGCCGACTATATCGCGCTTTCCGCAAGTGGGCGCGACAAAAAAATGGAAAGTGTACATGAGGGCCAAACCATGTAAGTCGGCATTCTGGTAAGGATGAACCCTGATCGTTGAATTACCCGTCGCATGCTCCTGACCAACCACCCACTTGAAAGAGAATGAATTTTATGTCCCAGCAGTAGCTAAGGTCATTTAGGGACGGGTCCTCGGTTTCAAGCGTCACTCGAAAGATGGAAATACTACAAAAGTATTTTTGATGCCTAAGACGAGGATTGAACCGATAACTGAAGTATTGAAGTCCAATACTCTAACCTCTGGGCCACAACCCATCCCCCTGTACAGTTTGAGGGCATTTTCTGAATAATGGAAGTTTGAAAACTTTAACCCTTAGACTGCCATCTTATTTTTTTTGTCGTCTGCTGTTTATTTTCTATTTTCCATTTTTATAATCAAAAACATGCTTGACAGCACTTTAGAATAATTTACAACATGCTTTGGAAATGATTCTGAAGTGCTGTCAAACGATGTTTTTATTGAGAATTTGTAGCGGTCTAAGGGTTAAAGGTAGTAGCCCACTCAGTAGGCACAAACTGTTCTTTATAGGAATTAAATAAGTGTATAATTGTGTCACTATTCCACCAGTTCTAAAGATTACGAGTGTCCGCTATACAGATATAATCATTTAGTAATATTTAGTGTACTGATAGTGACTTGCGGTGGTATCAGGCTAATTTCATTTGTAAATGAGGCATGATATGTTTCAATTATTTATACTAATTAAATTCATCCCCAGAAAAAATAAAATTTCGACAGATTGTAAAGTATGATCATTGCACATCAAAAATAAATACCGAGAATAAATAGTAAGGTACATTAAATTTTAAGGAAACACGGTTATCGCCCCTGATATCAGTGTGGACATTTACGTCTTATATAAAATGTATAATAATGGCAATCAATACGTGGGGTAATGGTGAATGAATGTTTACTTTGCCCGAAAATGTCTCAGATTATGTCTCTGATATAAAGAACATTTTGTGCCTATTGAGTGGGCATGTACCTTTAACCTTTTCAACACTACATACCTCTATAGCGGTCTTTGCAAACAGTGTAGATCCAGATGAGTCGGCTCGTGACGAGCCGTCTCATCAGGATCAGCACTTTTTGCAAGAAATTTCTATATTTTTTTAGAAAATAAAAAATCTCTTTTTTTTTGTCAATGAAATATAATTTGTGATGATTGGATTGGTCAGAAAATTAAGATATCACAGACCATTCCTGGGGCCGTTTCACTAAAATGTTCCTACAAAGAATTCAATAAATTCACTTCACACATTAATGTGGTTCAATAATGCCACCATTTTTCACCTACACGTCATTAAATCTGAACAAATGCACAGATTTTCCATACTCGGCTGCTAAAGCGAACTTTGTTGTACATTTTAGTTTTGCCCTCATTCCAGATAAGCTGCGTATAGTAGTGCTTAAATACCCAATTAAAATTGTCAAAAACCCAATTGAAATCAGAAGTAGCGAGTATCAAAAAGAAATACAAAATTTATGATACCTTTATCATGCTGCAGAAAACAATAAACAGGCCACAAATATAGCATATTTTTCTTATAATCCATGAAAACACATCTTGGTATTTCCTTAGAGTTGTCTCCAAGAAGACAATTCTAATGAAATGCCAAGACATGTTTTCATTTTGAAGCAAACTATTCAATAATTGCTGTCTGTGGATGTGTAAACAGTAGTGTGATTTCATTTTACCAAATTAAAATTTTGAAATACCCAATTGCTTTAGAAATGATGGGGTGACAATACTCAATTACTAATTCTTTATCTGGAGCCCTGCTTACAAACTTCTCAGGCATACAAAGTTTAGTGAAACAGGCCCCAATTACTTCAGGTTGAAAGCTTTATAATTTGAATTATTGGTGTTTAACAGCGAAGGTCATTTAAAGCCGGGCCAACAGGTTCGATCCTGCATGTACCCTGCTGCATTGGGGAGAAAATCCCAAAATCAGAACCGAATATTTACATCGAAAATAAAGATATATTCAGCACTGAAATTAGAATAACCTGACCTGGTGCCAGGTCCATACCACACCTAAGTCACTTGGCCCCTTCCCCTAAAAGTAACAGGATTAGGAATAATCACATTACTCATACAAGGGGTATAACCAAACTAAACCCTCACATACAAGAATGCCTTGAGCATATGACGCCCTCACATACAAGAATGCCAAAGACATACTTGAGGACCAAACCAGGTCTTCGTTCGGGATACCGGTAAGGATGAATCCTGATCGTAAAATTACCCATCGCATCCTACATGCCACCCACCAATTTGATTTGAGGGATATAACAAATAGACGGTTCAAATAGTGGTCGCGACATATACTTCAGCGCGCATAGAAGAAAAATATTTAGGATTTTCCGCAAACATAATGGCATATACTCAGCATGAAATGGGTTCATGTAATATATTTTTTAGTATTAATTCAACAATCATATTACATATGGGCCGCGCCATACGAAAACCGGGCTTAATGACAACGTCATGAAAAGCGGTAAACGACGTCGGAAAAACGACGTTTCAAATTGTCTAGCGTCGCCGTAAAAGTTCATAGTTTGCCCTCCCACCATTTACGTTTACTGGTGTCAGTTAACATTAAGTGTGAACAGAAAACGGAAAATGATAACGCGATACCTTGTACCTCGGTACACACATTATGACGTCATGACTTGACGTCACGTACTTGTGACGTCATTGAACGTGAATACATGTTTGACGTTATGGCCATGATGTCGTGAACTATTATAGCAAGGATACTTGCACGAGTTCCTCACAGCATCAATGACTTAGAAATGCTTCAGGCGCTGTACATTGTCGCCTAACTGTCGTTCTTTGACATTTTTACTCTTTTTCGTCGTTGAACAATTATATCCAGTACTTAGCGAATGATATGCCATTTAATGCCATTCATTTTATCATAAATGGAAGTAGACACGCAGCTATATAATGACATATATATCCGGGGTTTGTATTGAATTTAAAATAAATGCATCAACATATTAATTGGAAATGTGATGGTCATAAACTTGCTTTTGTAGTCGAAAGTGCTTGTGTAGTAGCAACTCATCAGTGTATCACTTGACTGCACAATAATGTAGATCAGGCGATGGTAATGCGATCCTCAAGAAAGACACACGGCGACAATTATAAGGTATCACGCTACCAAATATGCCCGGTATCGTGTTTTGTCACAAAGTTAATGTTATAAGCGGCCTACTGCCTACTTTAAAATATGTCGTCGCATACGAAATGTTAAATGATGTCGCTATTATTCCCCAAAATTATTTCAGACAGCAGCAAACAACAGCGAAACGCCTCACTCTGCCTTATTTGAAAATTATTCATACGAAATTACGTTACTTGGGCCGCAATCCAAAACATAGCGTTACATTAGCAACTGCAACACGAGCCATAAACATTATTTTCATACTTTGTCTTGGCCTAATGGGAGACACTTGGCCAGGCTACGAGATATCCAAATTTGGTTGACATGCGATCGAAGATGACAAATCTATAGGACTTGTCCGGATCAACACCCCTTGTACACGCCGTTGATAAAAACGTCATAATTTTGACGTCATTGATCTAAAACGTCATATAATGTTTTACTTCGCGTCATAAAACTACTTCTAAAATGAAACATAATTGGGATACATTGATAATTTGGGCGGCATATGGCTTTTAAAAGATGTACAATTCAGAATACGCGAAATAGTAAAAACTGAAAATGTTGTCATTAAGCCCGGTTTTCGCACGACGCGGCTCATATATGTTTGACGTTCGTAGTTGTGCAAAAAGTACACACAAGATAATGTTGACTTTGCCCAAGGTTACGTGTCGTTTGTCAATTATTCACTAATAATATAAAATTATACATACACTTCTTAAAATCAACCTACATGGCAGGCCTATTCGTTTACTATTCCATTACGCTTAAACTTTCTTATTGACGTTGAAGTCGCCCGTTAATGTTAACGTCGTAATTGCGACGTAATTCAGCTAAAACGTCGTTTGCGCTTCTACGTGTTACAAAAATACATGTAACATGAAAAATAATTTAGATACATTGATATTTTTTGTGGTATATGACTTTTAAAAGATGCGCTATTCAGAATATGCAAAAAAGTGAAAAATGAAATTGTTGTCATTAAGCCCGGTTTTCGCATGACGCGGCCCATATGTATAATTCCAGCACAAAAATATTTACACAATTCCCTAACATTTGATTGGCCCGTAGCAAGTCTCTGTCCAAAATTTATATCCCAGTAAACTCCCATGCCGAACTACTTTCCGTAACCGTGAGGCGCAGTTAAAATAATTCTTAAGAAAACGGAAAATAAACACATTTTCTTGATGAATTTATTTCAAATGCTGGAATTATAAGGAATGAATGGCCTTTTTGTGGAATTTATCGGGGATATAAACTTGGAAAAGTCGCGGGAATACTGGACGAGGCCTTCCAGCCCTCGTCCAGTATTCCCGCGACTTTTCCAAATTTATACCCCGATAAATTCCACAGAAAGGCCATTCATTCCTATAATACATGGAATTATATACCTTCTATCATGTGAACATTTCGCTAAACTGAATATTGAAAACCAAACAGTCATGCACAATGTTTCCCGTAAAAAGCACAGGTTGAAGTAACCTAAATTTATTTTTTTACTCCCTCTATATACACATATATGTGTATATAGAGGGAGTAAAAAAATAATTTTAGCTTCTTTTTTTTCATTTATTGATGCTTTTAGGCATATTTAATGTATCTATAGACCTATGTCTGTTACCTGTGGTAAAAAGTCATGGGAAGTTGGTAAAATATTTATTCTATATCTCCTCTGAAAGTTTTGGCAACTACCGTAACAATATCATTTAATTACATTTTGCGTGTGTGAAATGACTGGCTATAAAAACCTACACGATCAGTTTTTGTTATACTGTAGCCATGTATAAAACTTTTACTATCTAGTATCGTCAGATTTACGACCATATCGTATAAATGAATATGCAGATGTCAATATTTGTCACATTAACATCGTTTACCGAGAGATATCCAACAAGGTTAACACAACACTTTACATTAGAAATACACGTGTATGGCAATTTACTATTTTGGGGTCCCTGGTGATTTTTTAGGGTCCTAAGTTTCATACACATATTTCATTAAAAATAATATCAAAATGGTCCTGAATTATCTGAACTGTTTTCTATAAAGAACAGTCACACAGGTTCTGCCAAAAAGTGTAAAAATGCTGTAAACTTTTGAAAATGATTCACTTGCACCGCCAAGTTTTGAGGGTCCACGGGATGCAGTGCCAATTGTCAGTGTGGGTCCTCAACCAATAAAATGCATCAGGGATGCAGAAAACAGGGATCAGGGAAATCCCTGGAAATGGTGGTCACAGCATATACTGTTGATGAGAAATAAAGAAAATATTTAGAATTTGCATTCAATAAAATGACTATCATCTTGGGCCATTTGTCAAATAAAAAAACCTCAAATATACATAACACAACAATTGAGGGATATGGCGATAGTAAACGCCTTGCAGAAATATATCAAATGATAAAACAATACAAACGCTACCAGTCTATAGCCTATGCATATGTTGCATAGTAACAGCAATTTAAGCGAAGTCATGCATCAATGACTGCACAAAATCATGCCCAATATGACACAGGGGTCAGCTATCAAAATGCCCGTGCTCTACATGTATAGTATACATGTACATGCATACATTTGTACATCGTTGCAATCGTCAATATTCATATCCCTCAATTGTTGTGTTATGTATAATTATGTTTATCTTACAGCTTATATAGCAGCTTTATAAACCATTCAGGGTAGTATAACCTACATTTAATTTTGTGGCAATAATATATAGTTACATATTAACCCTTAGACCGCTATCTTAATATTTTTGTCATCTGCTGTTTATTTTCTATTTTCCATTTTTATCATAAAAAACATGCTTTGATAGCACTTTACAATAATTTACAACATGCTTTGACAGCACTTCAGAATCATTTCAATTGGAAATCAGAATTAGTTTCTGTGAGTACATGTACTTACCTGTTATATGTTGCTATATAGCTTCTATTGGGGCTACCCTGTCATTCCGAATACAATTTATTGACCCGCACCTAGTCCGCACTTACACCTGTCCCATCCCATATCGACCGCGCATGCGCGCACGGGAGACTTCCTCTTTGCGATAGAACAAATCTCTCACCTTGCGGGGTGGGAGGCGGGTGTTAAATACATATAACAGGTAAGTACTCACAGAAACTAATTTTACATTGAAAAATTCTGATTTCTCTATCATACTTCCCTGTTATATGTTGCTAGAATTTGTCTCCAAGGCGGGAAGGTAAGGTGATACAGAAACCAGAAAAATAAATTAATTCGCTCTGTGAATACTTAACCTAGGATCAATAAATTGACTCACCAAACAACTTGTAGACTAGACCCGGGCACCGTCTGAGCAGCGCCTCCCCTATTCCTGCTCCCAGAAGATAACTGAGCTGCCAGCTAAGTCTTCTGGTCTGCTTGAGTACTGTCCCCAGTCGCAGTTTCACACGCACTGAATGTGACTAACTCATATCATGTTAGCGTCATGTCATACACACTGTTGTGCCTCACAGCATCTACACTGACCCTTGGCCATGTCCACAAGTCTCTTAATGTTCTAACCCACATTACTCACAAATAGTAATGCTAACATAAAATACCCTATGCATATTGACAACCACATACTATCAATAATTACAAAACATGGTATTCATGACCGTGGATGAATGATTATGTGTTTTCGAGTGTCATGATACCTAGTATCGTTAACACCCCGGAGCACAGGGAACTCACCATTACCTTCTCCGGACCTCACAATCATTGGTAACAACTGCACACATTATAGTACAATATGTATCCAGACTGGCATAACCAGTCATGTGTAATCAAGAAAACAATCTACGAAAACTTTCCAGGCACAAAACTTGAACTAGCTGATAACTAGAACGTTTTGTACTGCCAATGTGAATATACCAACAATTTGTTATCCTGGACTATATCCACTGGCCCAGAATAACAACAGGCTAAAAAATTGAGCCCTTTACACATGCTTGGCACCCGCGACAACCCTGCTAGCCGTGACTAGGGGATCCAATGTGTAAATATCTGCGCTCTGCGCTGTCAGTGTACATATTTAAAACTGATAAAAGTGGAATGTCTCAGACTCCCCGGATGCCGCTTCCATTATCTTATCCCCAGGATCACTCCATAGAGGAACTCAGAGGAGGTAAATACTGCTCCGACCTTATGGGCATCGATTATAACCTTATGAGCCCTTAACCGAATTGAATCGATATGCTCTGCGTGTTGCGAGAGATATCCATCTGTAAACTGACGATTTGGATAGAACCTGATTACCCACGCATGGAATAAAAAATCCAGTGCCTACCTCTCATTGGTTAGTCATTGAGATGTAGTGCCTAATTCACCTCACTCTGGCCTTGCACAAAACAAGTCCGTGCCAAGTCCGGCACCCGCGACAACCCTGCTAGCCGCGACTAGGGGATCCAATGTGTAAATATCTGCGCCGTCAGTGTACGTATGTAACAGAGGTCCAGATAAGGTAATTAAAAAATGCAAAAACCCAATTAAAATCAGAGACAATGCGTACCAAAAAGCAATTAAAATGTCCGGTACGCGATTCGTTTTTATTATGTAGCGTACTCTTCAAATGTATTTTCAGTATGTCGCGTACTGCTAGATTTGTTCACAAAATCATCGCCGATGATCTGTGCGGTCGGCCATTCAATGTTTACAAAGTCTGGTCCCGGCTCTACCTGCGGACAATGTCTTGCTGTATATCACCGATAACGGCTGGAAACCAGTCTTCGGGTATATTCGATTTGAACTCCAGGATTTAGCGGGAGCGATTCCGACTCAGCGGGAAAACAATGGGTCCAACTCGATACGAAACTCTAGTAACCCACCACACGGCAGTTGTTTCGAGTACCGTTCAAGTTAATGATCCCAAATCTAGAATTTCTACCCTTATCGCATCGGCCGTTTTTGCCCTTATTGATTCTGAGAAAAAAGATCGGATAAGACGGGGCCTATCAATTACGTCATTTACGGAAAATATTACTAATTTTCAAATCAATAATTGTGGAAATAAACGGCTATGCGACACTATTGTGAACCCGAGATCCACGCTCATTACTAGTCTATTTTCTTAAATTCAAATCGATGTGAAACTACTTGTTTTGGCGACTCCGAGTCTACTCAAGGAGATGCAACGAAAAACGTCTGTGACATTCGTAAACGACTATCCGCACGGATAAAACAAATGGTACAGTGGAATTGGTTCTGGGGGAGGGCGGAGCACAGCAGACATTTTATTATTTTGAATGCGTCAGGTTTATATTTTACATGTGTGACAGTATCATAAGTAATAAATGAAAATATGGTAACATTATTACTATTTCGACCAACGCACACGTTGAATAAAATGGCGGTCGAATTAATTAAGTTAAAATAGGACGAGTTGAACGGCGCCCGAATTCACCAGTTAATATAATCGTAGTAGCGATAGACACTATAAATAACACAATCGGATCATGTCATATTTTTTCGTAGAAAATTGGTGACACATGGCGCAACAAAATGGCGGCCACAACAAACAAATGAGGAAGAAAAAAATTGCAAAAGTCCACCACCAATGTTAATCTTATTTCGATTTATTTTACGACCGATGCAAAGGTGGAATCTCAATCCATTGCACAAGGCATCATACAGTCAGTGTTGAGCTCGGTGTGTGGAGACCCCAAATTAATCGTGATTGACATTATTGATGAATTGCTGTCAAACGTGGTCATCAAAAAAACAACTGGATCTCGTGTTGCAAAGATCAATCTGCCAATCAAAGCATTCTTGATCAGCGTATGCACTGTTTGTCATTCAGATAATGAAACATCTCGCATGATTTTTTTTAATACACGATACTGCTTGTTACATAACTTGTAACTATAAGTGTGCTAGCAGATCCGGAACTACACTGGTTACAAATGCCATAAGCCCAGTTACTCTAATAACAGTTACTTATATGTACTTGGAATCATTGAAAACTTGAATTAATCATGTTGGTGTTCTTCTAAGTAAGTGAAGCAGTGTTATCATACACATGCAAGTATAACACTGCTTCAATTAATTATATGAACAATAAAAGAGTACCATTAATACATAAATTAGTACGATTTGTTTCCGAATCGGTTTTTGTAATAAAAATATGGAAATACTCAATTGAAAAAAATTGATGGGGTAACGTTTTTAAAATACCCAATTGAAAATTGAGAATACCCAATTGATTTCAAAAGTATGGAGTAACAGTACCCAATGTCAAATTCCTTATCTGGAGCCCTGTGTAAAACTGATAAAAGTGGAATGAGACTCCCCGGATGCCGCTTCCATTATCTTATCCCCAGGATCACTCCATAGAGGAACTCAGAGGAGGTAAATACTGCTCCGACCTTATGGGCATCGATTATAACCTTATGAGCCCTTAACCGAATTGAATCGATATGCTCTGCGTGTTGCGAGAGATATCCATCTGTAAACTGACGATTTGGATAGAACCTGATTACCCACGCATGGAATAAAAAATCCAGTGCCTACCTCTCATTGGTTAGTCATTGAGATGTAGTGCCTAATTCACCTCACTCTGGCCTTGCACAAAACAAGTCCGTGCCTTATGAAACTAAGCCTTGGATACTCCCATCTCTGAGCCTCCTTTTCCAAGGCCGAATACTCTAGGAGCCAAGTTTATGTAAGCATAACCTAATACTTGAGCCCCTGATGTGCCAGAAAAGTATTGGCTTTAAGAAATCCAACTTAGTTTTGGGGTCAAACCCTGTGCCAAATCAATACCTCTAACAGAGCTCCTACAGTGTGGGGCTGAGGCAGTCTAGGCCTACCCTTGAAAGCAGTAACCTAGTCTGCTTCACACAGAGACTTAGCCCTCGGCACCTGCACAGGTTAAACAGGACCACTATTCTGAGACAGATACTGGTATACCGAAGCTACTGCCTCCGGATAAGAAGGGGCACTGTTCTCCACAGCTACACTAGCTGCTGAGACAAGTCCTGAGTCCTCTATCACTATATGACATCACAGTGTGCATCCTGTCTTCCCCACCTGATGCCATCAGAGGATTTTAACATTCACCCGTACCGGTGAAGTGCCCTTTTCCTCTGACAAGCCTGGTGCATTTTGTCTTATGAAATTCACCATCATCTAGCCGAATGTCTTAACCGATTGCGCCACGAAGCCCACATTATCATCTGATCGTGACCTTGATCTGTGTGCCAGGGCATAGCGTGTTTTCCGTCTCGGTTAAATTTGGTAGGTTCGTGCTGGCCGAGAGATAAACTCATATTCTGGATCAGTGCGAATGAATTTAATCTATTGACATTGTTGTTGATATTAACCGAAAGCATGTGCTTTTACCAAGTTAAGATACGACAATTGTACATTATAGAATACGTAAAGTATATAATGTCACAGATAACCGACTCGATTTGGACATGCCTGTGATCACGAACGGTCGGGTATGCCTACCTGGGACCCGAGCCTTAGCAAGGAACCCAGCTTCGCAACCATAATAACGGAATCATTATCCAAGCCAGATTCTGGTCGCCCATGTACAGGCCGCGTAATTCCCGCCGCCTTTTCGCCGAAGCGAAAACGAGGAGTAACCCATTCTTGACTGATCAATCAAAAGAGGGAAGCTGTCACATGGGCTCATACTGATCTTTCGCTAAATCCCATATAACCACTGTTAGATTCCCTTAGGTTAACTATTCTAGCTACTGGTCTTTCTCTAGTGAAGAATGAAAACATCGCCTATAACTGGGGTCTGAACCTATGATACATATCGGCACTGAAGTGAACTTGAAACAGTTGGCCAATGCCTACATGTATGCCTAATCGACGCTGACAATTTCTTTTCATCGAACAATTACTAAGGAAATCGCCCATTTCGCCTACAGCTGAACTGACTGGATTAATTTGCCTTAACTTACAGCAATTAACACAGACCTCCCATTCGCGTCTTAGCATGCAGTAGCAAAATGACTTTGCCTGTGCAATGATTGCTGTAGCTAGCCGCGAAAATTTGTCCTTTCTGATTCCCTTCCTGATAGCCTCCAGACGTGAAGAATCAGAACGAGCGTATTCGCATGAAGTGTTCCCCCTGCATGCTGTGACAGAAGCTTGGGAAACACTGGAATGCCCACCGGATGGTACACTAGACGTTCCAGTATGCTGGAGAACCAACTTGTCATTGGCCAGCATGGTGCCACTAGTGTGACCCGAATTTACTGATTGTGGAAATGCTTACCCGTATACTCATTTCCATGAGACGGACATGCGCCCACCGCCTATGCGGTACTAGTCCCGACATCTCTATGTTCGGCATGAGACCCAACCCCGTGATAAGATCCCAGAACACACGCCGCTTGAGTAGCAGTGTGTCTCTGGACTGATCGTGCAGGAGCCAGTCGTCCAAGTATTGAAGTATGCAATAACACACGGTCTGGACTCTGCCGAGATTACCTCTCTTAGTTTTGTGAACACCGTGGCTATTCTGAAGGGTAGGACACAAAACTGCTATACCATGCCTTGCGACTGAAAGCTTAGAAAGTTTCTGGACGCATGGCATATCGGTATATGAAGATAACCTTCCTGTGGTTCGCTGGAGACTGCCCAATCGTTGACTCTAATAGTCCGACGTATCGATCGAGCCGTCTCTATCTAGAAATGATCTGTCTGTTGGTACAACAAACAGCACGCTGTAGAAGCTCGGAGATTGCCAATCTCTGATGCGTGTAGCGCCCCTCTGGGAGCCCCACCCTATTAGGTGTTATGGGTTGCTTAAAGCTACCCGTTACCTCACTCGCTGGGTTAGGAGAAGGGGATATTGAAGCTTGCTTATATCCCCTTTCCAGCCCGAGTTGCGCTTCTATAAGCGAACCGCTTGGCTAAAGAGACCACTGATAGTCTCGCTAACTGCTGACTCTGTCTTACTGCAGCGTCAGCAGCAGTCACCTGAGAACATCTGTTTCCAAACAGATTCGTGGCCTGAAGGGATGCTTCCTGAAGGAGGTCCCTTCCCTGTATCGTAAGAGTGAGTGAGTGAATAGGGTTTAACGTCCGCTTTTCTGACATAGAGGTACAAGCCTCAGGGAGTCGACACGCAGACGGGTCAACGGGGTCGAGTCCCATATCCACCTGTCCAAGGGGGGTAAATCCCAACTTCAGAACTCAATATTTACAATCAAAATATATATTCAGTCCTGAAATTAGAACAACCTGATCTGGTGCCAGGCCCTCGCCACACCAGCATCATTTATCCCATCCCCTAAAAGTAATAGGATTAGCGCTAATCTTAATTTTATATATGGGGCATAGCCCGACTCAACTCTCACATACAAGAAAGCCAAAAATGTACATGAGGGCCAAATCCGGTATAGTGGGTTCCGGAAAGTATGAACCCAATCGTTAAGCCAGTTTAGTCGCCTTTTACGACAAGCAATGGCTACTGCAGCACTATTCTCAGGATCAGTTGATCCCGCCCCGGTGCCTGCACGGGGCACAAACAATAGAACGGCTTGTTTATATGTAGCATGCTTTATACTTGGGCTGATCCATTGATGTAAGATTATTTCCTGATCAGTTTTGGTTTTTCACTATGTACAGCATGTGTAAATTACCCGTTAACTCACTCGCTGGGTTAGGAGAAGGGGATATTGAAGCTTGCTTATATCCCCTTTCCAGCCCGAGTTGCGCTTCTATAAGCGAACCGCTTGGCTAAAGAGACCACTGATAGTCTCGCTAACTGCTGACTCTGTCTTACTGCAGCGTCAGCAGCAGTCACCTGAGAACATCTGTTTCCAAACAGATTCGTGGCCTGAAGGGATGCTTCCTGAAGGAGGTCCCTTCCCTGTATCGTAAGAATGGACGCCGTAGCTAACGTGGCGTCGCTCCTCAACAGAACCATGTCTGCCGACATAGTCACAGAGACGTAGCCATGATATGCCTGGTCGCTCTGACTGACTACTGAAACAGCGACTCCAATGCTCTGTCTGCTATGCCTATGACGACGTCTATGATCGTACCTTAGACACGACCTAGAATGTCATTTGTGTTTCATGGATATACAATCCCGCGTCCTGGTAGACGAGCTACTGGAAGATGACCTATACCTAGCTCTCTTGCTACTAGACCCGGATCTACCCGTCCTGATCGACGAGACTGTGCGCCCTCCTGTCTGACGTCATCAGACTCACATCAGGACTAATCCAGTGTGTCGGTAGGCCAATGTCCTATACCGTTACCCTGTTGTATATCCATAACCTTGAACAGATATTCCGCTGAAAACGGCGTGGTCAAGACCAGCGTCGCCGTTATCAGTGGATATATTTGACACTTCTGTTGACTGGAGGAATACGCTTGCATTCCACCGAGGCGTGCCCAATTGGATTTGCGTGTACTATACCCACATCGCCTATCCCCTTGAATCTACCTGTCCCGTGTCCGGTGTTCGTGCTCAGTGGATAGCTAATAACCCAGAGCAGAACTAGCGTCCTGCGTTCTTGCTCAGTGGTTAGCGTATAACCCAGAGCAGAACCGGTGTCCGTGCTCGGCGGTTAGCGTATAAACCAGAGCAGAACTGGTGTCCGGTGTTCTTGCTCAGTGGTTAGCGTATAACCCAGAGCAGAACTGGTGTCCGATGTCCTTACTCAGTGGGTAGCGGACCACCCAGAGCAGAACTAGCGACGTTGGATGTCTCAGTCATAAGAGATACCCTGCCACTATTCGGACTCGGACTTGGCTAGACTCAGAAACAGTCTTTCGTTTCTGAATCTTGCCGAACACCGACTGGTGTCCGGTGTCCGGTGTCCGGTGTCCGGTGTCCTTACTCAGTGGGTAGCAGACCACCCAGAGCAGAACTAGCCCGGTGTCCGGTGTCCGGTGTCCGGTGGCCGGTGTCCGGTGTCCTTACTCAGTGGGTAGCAGACCACCCAGAGCAGAACTAGCGACATTGGATGCCTCAGTCATAAGAGACACCCTGCCACTATTCGGACTCGGACTTGGCGTAGACTCAGAAACAGTCTTTAGTTTCTGAATCTTGCCGAACACAGACTGGCGTCCGGTGTCCTTACTCAGTGGGTAGCGGACCACCCAGAGCAGAACTAGCGACGTTGGATGTCTCAGTCATAAGAGACACCCTGCCACTATTCGGACTCGGACTTGGATCAGACTCAGAAACTCACTTATTGATACTTACCCTGATAGTACCTAATGGTCAGGCTAGAGCAACCGTTATGTCTCTAGCAACAACAGAAACAAATTATCTCATGAGAATCACAAGTTCCCGTTTTGTGACCACCACCAAATTTCCTGACCCGAACTGGGTTTAGGTTTCCCTTAGCCCATTAGTGAACGTGGTACGGAAAACCTATTCAAATATCGAACGAGATAAAGTTGAAAAAAAAAATAAAAAATTCTTTGTCGAAAATAGGAACGTCCGACAATAGGAAAATCGCGAAGTTCGCGCCCTGTGGCCACACTAAAAAAAAAAACTCGAAATACTTTCAAATTGAAATATTTTCGACTAGCAACTTATAGAAATGAATAGCCCCCACTCTATTACAGAAGATATTGCCTACTTACTTGCGGTCTAGTGGCTTGTATATCCATTAATAGAGTGTATAAAACAGCCAAACGAAAACGAGCACCAAAAAGGATACTTTCACGTCAGCCGTCCAAAGCAAAGAGGAAGTCTCCCGTGCGCGCATGCGCGGTCGATATGGGATGGGACAGGTGTAAGTGCGGACTAGGTGCGGGTCAATAAATTGTATTCGGAATGGGTAGCCCCAATAGAAGCTATATAGCAACATATAACAGGGAAGTATGATACAGAAATTCTGAAGTGCTGTCAAACCATGTTTTTATTGAGAAATAAGGCAAGATATAAAAGCAACAGCAGACAACAATTGTTGTGAGTAGCAGTTTAAGGGTTAATTTTGTGGCAATATTATATAGTTACATATTAACCCTTTCAACACTACAGACCAGTATAGTTGTACTGGAAAACAGTGTGGATCCAGATGAGCCGGCTCGTGACGAGCCGTCTCATCAGGATCTGCATTTTTCAAAGTCCATTCCAGTTATTTAGCGTTGAAAGGTGGGAAGAAAAAGTGTTGTCTGCTGTATTTAACATATTTTTAGCAGGATGTTGACATCAATTAGTACTTACTGCATGGCAGGCTATAAGTATCAAATTTCATTAATTAGGTTTGAGGAATTTGATTCCTCAAACCTTTTGTTTTCGTTGGTTTTTTTTTTTTTCTTTTTCTTTTTATTCAGCCGTCGGGACTACAGCCCAAACCGCTGGTCGGATCGACTTCAAATTTTGTATACCGATTCGCATCAACAGTGAGACGAGAATAACGCAATTTTCAGAATTCTCATGACGTCACTTTTTACGAAACCGGAAGTGACGTCATATATCATATAATTCCCTATAACTTCCTTATTTTCCAACCGATTTCAAAAATTCTTTTTGAATTGTAAAGCTGCGAGAATTCTCTATCTTCGCTTCGCTGACAATGTTTGGCTATCTGCTCAAATGAGAGAGCTATAGACATGTGAAATTGAGAAAAATGAAAAAAATAAACAATTTCAGATTTTTATTTTATTTTAACGGGTCTTTGAAAACAGTTTCCAATTTGTACAGTAATCTCAGCAACATAATTTTTTGACAGCGTCACGCGGGACATTCATCCGCACAGAAGATGATATTTTTCAGAGCAATGGCTTGAATAGTTCTGATTCTATTGTCTTTCAAACTTGGACGTTTTTTTCTCAATTTTTCAAATTTGAAATGGTCATAACTTTTTTATTATCTAACCGATTTCAAATATTTTTTTTGCATTAAAAAGCCAACAAAATTCTCTATCTCCGTTTCACTGGTAGTTTTTGGCTATCTGCCCAAATGAGAGAGTTGTAGGCATTTGAAGTTTTTAAAAAAAATTGAAATGGTCATAACTTCCTTATTATTCAACCGATTTCAAATATTTTTTTTGCATTAAAAAGCCAATAAATTCTCTATCTCCGGTTCACTGGTAGTTTTTAGCTATCTGCTCAAATGCGCGAGCTACATGCATTTGAAGTTTGAGAACGAGCATATAAACTTAGCCGCCTAGAACAGTGTGTACAGCTGACAAACTTCGAGGTGGAGGCCAGACAGGTATGGTGGGCTGTATCAGACACTGGTTTTATATACGAACTGACATGCTGTGAGTGCTTTAGAATCGTCTCAACTTCAATGTCAGACTAGGGGGTTAACGGTACACATTTCGTAGAACGCTATATAATGAAAAATGCTTAGGATAGTCAAGCGATTCTGAAAATACAAAACTTTATTTTTTCAATTTCATTGGAATTGCATCAATTTTTTTTGAGTTTCATATGTTTTCGTCATTGGCAATGTCTTCTAATCACTTTGCCAGTGTACGTTTGTCAGTACATCAAGCCTCAAACCGTTGATGCAGCTTCAGCTGCTCTAGTTCACTATTGTTTGATTTGTGTGTGGTTGGTCGGGCGAACGTGACAGCGTAAATTAACGGTAGGGGTTCCTCCTTATAGGAATCACGATTTGCCTGGTTTGGCCTTCAGGTATGCTTTTATCTTTGTATCTTTTGTTACCTGGGAGTTGAATTGGGTTAGTGCCCATTATAAAAGTAGTAAGATTATTACTGATCTTAGAACCTTAGAACCACGTAGCTGGACAGCTGGGCGGACACTGTTTGCAAAAAAATAGTATTGGGGTCTGCATTGTTGAAAGGAATAGAGCCTTTGATAATCTGAAATGAGTAATGATTTAACAATATGTATCAAACATTAAACAAACAAGTTTACTGATATCATAAGAAACGAGGTATACTCAGTTAACAAGTTTATTAAATACTATATTAAATCATCACAAATGGTAGATTATTTATATTGCTTAAGCATAGCATCATAAACTGAAGCTGTGCTGATCACCTAGCATGATTTTGGTAACAGTTTCATTTGAGCATTTATTACAATAGTGGTGTTTAATACACTGTGTTACTACACTGTCAATGTCCATTTTATGAAATAAATGTTAGCAGGGCTCCAGATAAGGGATTAGTAATTGAGTATTGTCACTCCATCATTTCTGAAGCAATTTGGTATTTCAAAATACTATTAATTGAGTAAAATAAAATCACACTATTGTTTACACATCAACAGACAGCAATTATTGAATAGTTTGCTTCTGAATGAAAACATGTCTTGGCATTTCATCAGAATTGTCTCCTTGGAGACAATTCTAATGAAATACTAAGATGTGTTTTCATGGAAAATAAGAAAAATATGCTATATTTGCGGTCTGTTTATTGTTTTCTGCAGCATGATAAAGGTACCATAACATTGTTATTGCTTTTTGATACTCGCTACTTCTGATTTCAATTGTGTTTTTGGCAACTTTAATTGGATATTTAAGCAAATATGCAGCTTATCTGGAGCTCTGTTCATAAAATATTTGAATGAAATAATCAACTGAAAACAACAGACAAATATTCCATCAAGGCCAAAAATATCACCACACTTACAAACAAAACAAAAACAAAAAACATTTCCAAATGTCAGATTAATGTTTAATTACAAAAGACCCTCAAGTTTCGCTATTATGTTCCAGACTTATCAACATATCTTGTCTCGGTGCATGCAAGGAACAAAAGTCATGGATCGTCGAGCCAGTATTTGAAACCAATGACACCAATAACGGTGAAAACAATCCTTCTTTATTAAACTCTTAAAGGAAATTATTTCATGTACAAACGGTTGTTATATATGGCTGTGACTGGAGAAATGGGGCTTTTGGGTTTTGAAATCAGTGTATATACAGATCAAATAGCACACTCATGAAGCCTGATAATGATATATATTGCTTGTTAGAAGCATGAAGGGTGTTTTATTGATGGAATGGCGAACAGTGTAGATCCTGAGCAGCACAGGCTGATCTGGATCTACACTGATCGAGAAACCCATAAGCCCCATTTCTCCAGCCACAGCCACAAATATGGTTCAACAAGCCATTGTGGCATGTACTTGATATATTTATATATGACTAAGGTTAGGAAAAATAATAGAACT
This sequence comes from Conchocele bisecta, assembly GCA_029237695.1. Classification (NCBI taxonomy): domain Eukaryota; kingdom Metazoa; phylum Mollusca; class Bivalvia; order Lucinida; family Thyasiridae; genus Conchocele; species Conchocele bisecta. Next base: position 107,268,458 of record CM055268.1, read on the forward strand.
TAGCAACGGTCTCCTGCGTAGACAATAAAGCCTTTTTTTTACCAGTAGCCGATTTCATCAAAATTGCAAAGTATACTTTACTAGCAAAGTCTACTTTGAGGGAGAAATTTTCACTTTTAGGATAAATTTATTAATTTTTATTATACTGAATTTATTACATTATCACAGCCAATTTGGCTGTGATAATGTAATAAATTCAGTATAATAATTCTGCATACTTTTAATCATCAAATATATGCAGTTGTTAGTTTTATGTGAAATAATGCATTTCAGGAAAAATAAATGATGTCTCCCTCAAAGTAGACTTTGCTAGAAAAGTATACTTTGCAATTTTGATGAAATAGGCTACTGAACACCTTCTAAGACCCTATTAACACAATTAAACAATACAGTGAAACCCCTCTAAACCGTCCCCGGGGTGTCTGGTTCCATTGTAATTAAGAACTCCATGCACATTTTTTGTCACTTTGAATCATGAACAGACACGACAATGAAATAAATTACAGTGAATTGAGAAACCGATGTAATTAAACACAACGGGGTCCCCAGGGTGTTTGGTTTGGAGAAGTTGTACTATATGGTTGTACTATATGGTTGTACTATAAGTCTCATCAAATGGGAAAATTAATATTTTTACACAATACATTAGTGTAACAAATATGCAAATTCGACCACTATTGAAAACGTGTTAGGTGACAAGTGCAGCCTCAACGTATGACATTGTGCTTATGGAATAAATATAATCTAACACTTGTACTGATTTTTCAAATTATGAATTTGATAAATAAATACCATATTATTTTATTACTCATGTAGGATATGTGTTTTCTGTTAGGGTTGGTCGGTCAGCTTTTTATTTAATAATTCTTTTTTTATTATTTTTCTAATGCGATATATTTCTTTCGACATGTCACATGGTGTTAAAATAAAGCACTCATGTTGTTGCTGCAACACTGGAAATGATGTGTTATAGTGAAAGAACAAGTATAATGTTATCAAAGAAAAATTGTGGAACCAAAAAATATTTTTTGATTGGGGGTAAAATATTTGGTCGGTCGGGTAACAGGAACCACACCACTTTTTTCGGCCTTATCTAAATTGCCTGTGACTGACTGATGAACAGCATAGACCCTGATCAGACTGCGCAGGCTGATCTGGGTCTATGCTGGTCACACATGTTGCAAGGTACATTTTATCAGCACATGGATGATCATCAAATATTCAGATCGCAAGATCAAATGTCGGATTTTTAAATCTGATCATTGAACACATTACTTAACCACATGACTGGACAATTGAAAATCCTGTTGTTTAACCCTTTCAACACTAGAGACCTCTTTGAAAACATTGTAGATCCTGACGAGCCGTCTCATAACGAGTCTCATCAGGATCTGCACCATTTGCGAATAGTTTTTAAACAAGAGGGCCATGATGGCCCTAATTCGCTCACCTGACTCCATGAACACCAGAGGAGAATGTGACATTGAGTTCATGTGTTTTAAAAAAATTGTGCTATTTTTAGATGGCGGTCATCTTGGATTAAGCGATGACTCTCATTTTACAAAATCTGAAAATGCTTCACCCAGCATCGGCCATGTGGTTCCTGAGAAAAAGACGTTAAAAATCTTGAATAAATGGACCTTTTGGTGGCCATCATGGATGACATAATCATCCGATTCCGACAAATATTGCACCAGAGAGATCGCCTCATTGATACATTCAATTTGATATATGACATGACCATATTCAGTCAAAAATAAAATTTGACCCCAATTTGACCCCACGGGCCACGCCCATTTTTGACCCCGACCCCGGGGTCACCATTTTAACAACTTTCAAAGAACAATGTACATCGATCATTCCTACCAAGTTTCGTCGAAATCCGGCAAGGGTCTGAGAAGAATTTTTTAAGAATTTAGCAAATTTTTTGACGGCGGCCATCTTGGATTAGCGATGACCTCCATTTTAACAACTGAAAAGGCTTTCACCCATGGACCATAACTTTAAGTTTGGCTACCATGGCAAGCGGTTCATGTGAAGAAGAATTTTGAAATCTCTAATAAAAGAACGACCTTTTGACCTTTCGGCGGCCATCTTGGATGACATAACAATCCGATTTCGACAGAAAATGCACCAGAGTGATCGCCTCATTGATACCTTCAATTTGATATATGATATACCATAATTCAGCCTCCAAAAAAACAATTTGACCCCCAATTTGACCCCATGGGCCACGCCCATTTTTAACCTCAGGGTCACCATTTTAACAACTTTGAAAGAGCAATGTACATCGATCATTCCTACCAAGTTTTGTCGAAATCCGGTTGGCGGTTGTTGAGAAGAAGATTTTTTAAGAATTTGTGCTATTTTTAGACGGCGGCCATCTTGGATTACGTAATGACGTCATTTTAACAATTTTGTAATCTCCCTACCTAAGGACCATGACCATGAAGTTTGGTGACCATAGGCCCAATGGTTACCGAGGAGAAGACGTTTGAAAATGTTCACGGACGACGACGACGACGGACACATTGCGGTAACAATAGCTCACATGAGCTTAGCTAAAAAAAATAAAAAAATAATACCCTTTTCTGCTTAACATTTCTCAAACACTACATAAAATAGTCCAATTCAGGGCCTGAAAATAGAAGCTTTTACCAGTAGGTCCGGGACCTAACAAGGAAAAGAGTGAAAGGTCCGAGCAATTTTTTGGAAGGTCCGAGAGGGTAATCGCACTAAATTGTCACACCATGGGTAAATACTCGACTGTGTCACCAAAACTTAAACGAAAATCAGAACGGATTTAGCATCGCCACTGAATGATGATCGCAATTTCAATTTTATCACAGGTCCTGCTGACTTTTTTCTTGTAAAGCAGAAAGGTCTGACATTAAAATGTGCAGGTCCAGTACCTCGGACCAGTGCTACTCTCAGGCTCTGGTTTATGTCCGTTACTAAGGGGTGAAAGTGTTAATATGCGGTCACAATCGAAATGCATTCACTGACTTATGATATGTTGATTTCAAGTGTCATTTGCAGGTAAAATGCGGGATTGAACACGTTGGCCCTACCTTATATGACCGTAGCTGTTGATAGGCCGTTAAACACCAATACATCAAATTAAATCAATTGTCATTTATAAGGTCGTGGATATTTGTGTACATCCATTCTACTATTAGGACACTACACATTTTATCATGTGTATCTATAGTTAAAGTCGATTTGCAAGCACCGTATAATAAAGTAGCATATCATGATGAACTACGATTATTTCAACATGATTAAATACTTCACATAAACAGTGCCCAGTACTATAAATTGGAGCATATCCAGTTACGATATTGAATTGGTTTACGGTACTACAAACATGCTACGTAAGTGCACTACATTGATCAACATCATCATGTACAATTAAACAAAATTCCAATCAATCAATCAATCAATCAATTGTACAAGATCTTAACCCTTTTACATGTGGCAAACCCCTCGATGGGTATAAAAAAAAAAGAATTCCCGGCATGTATTTTTGTTTATCATCCAAAGTATATGTTGTGACCACTCATTTGAACCATCTCATCGAGACGGTTCAAATGGTGGTCACGACATATACATTTGAATTGAAATAAGAAAAATATTTAGAATTTTCTGTGACATCATCAGCATGTAAAGGGCTAATGATATTTGGGCGGTTGAAGGACAAGAGACCCGATTGTATTTACAACAATCGTAGATCCTGATCCAATCATATAGTTAGATTATTATTTACTTCAGCTGATTTTAGTAAGTGGTCAGTGACTGGGTGGTAATGTTTGAAACAGCACGGGCCCATATCAGACTGCAAAGATATTTGAGACACACCATGCGATTTTGTACCCAAGAACATGTGTGATTTTTCATGAAATATATTTACAGAAAATGGGACATTTTCTGTAAATGACGTCGAAATATCACAAAATTTTCATAGCAAATTGCTATGAAAATTTTGTCATCTTTCGACGTCATTTAAGGAAAATATCGTAAATTCTGTAAATATTTTTCATGAGTTATTGCACATGTTCTTAGGCATGGCGTGTCTCATATACATGTATGTAAACAGATATGTGGCTATACTGGTCACAAATGGCAGGGCTCCAGATAAGGAATTAGTAATTGAGTATTTTCACTCCATTATATCTGAAGCAATTGGGTATTTCAATATTTTAATTGGGTAAAATAAAATGACACTACTGTTTACACATCAACAGACCGCAATTAATGAATAGTTTGCTTCGAAATGAAAACACATCTTGGTATTTCATTAGAATTGACTCCTTCCCCTAAAATAGGATTACGAATAATCGTAATACTCACATAAGGGGTATAACCAGATTCAACTGTCACATACAAAATGCCAAAGACGTATGTGAGGGCCAAACCAGGTCTCCAGTCGGAATTCCGGTCACTGGCAGGATGAACCCCGATCGTTAAATTACCCATCGCTTGCACCCACCTTCCACCCACTAAATTTCACATTAAATCATTCTAATTTAAGTCATCCAAAGAAACCTACCGGTATTAGAGAAAATGCTGGTTGAAACCAAAACTATTTAACAGATCTGATACCAACATATTTAGTCCAGTCTCCACGAAAATTCTAGGACATGTCCGTTAAAATTTCCACCGGTCCGACAGTAATTCTGAATGTCCGACTATTTTACTTTTCTATTCTAAGTTTCAATCAAGTCACCTTCCTTTGGTATGCGCTTCTGGTGCTAGCTAGCTTTTCTTATATGACTGAAATACTTAAAAAGCTAAAAAGCTCTTAAATATCACACAAAATCAATTTATTTTTTCATAAAAAAGTTTGGTCTGGTAAATTTTGTCCGGTCTGGTAAAAATTTCAAGTGTACCAGACCGAATGTCCTGTAAAACTTTGGCAGTTTCGCGGAGACGGTTAGTCCCAACAAAGTACAACACAATCTATCCAAACCACCCTGTCCAGTTCAAGACAAATGTATGTGTTGCAATCATGAACAGGCATTATCATCATAGATAAATGTGACTGTGAGTTGAGAAATTGCGACCAGTGTAGAACCAGATCAGCCTGTGTATCTGCACAGTCTGATCAGGATCTGCACTGTCAGCCATTCCATCAATTTAACACCAGTCAGGCTTTTAATAAGCATTATAGATCAAGATACATGCACATGCTATTTGATCAGGAGCTACATTGGTAAAAAAACACACAAGTTCCATTTCTCCAGACACAGCCACGAATGACAGTGAAACCCATCCAAATAGAATTCACTGAGGTATTAATAGTATGGATGTAGAGCTAAGAGGGGTTCAAGTTCTGGTCATGTACATTCACAAGACACCTGCAATCTCTAGAAAACCTAGACTAACATCAGAGCTCCAGATAAGCTTTGTGTCTAAAGCGTACTATACCCCCTGATTTCAAAATCATTGTGTATTTTACTTTTACAAATGGATTCTTGATTTTCTTCATTACTAAATAGGGAACACATGATAAAAAAAATATAACAAATTTAAACATTCACTTACTTGAGCTGCAAAATATTTTTTGCTGCTCAAATAAGTGAATTTTCAACTTTATTTTCACTACTCAATTTGAAAATCAATGAGTAGTATAGAGAGAGTCACTTCGTTACCGTTTTGCATCCTGGACATTATAAGCAGAAAGGATAAGACCAACGGTATAAAAATATTTGAAAATATATGAATATAATAAAATAGATCCCAACGGGTTGTGCGAAAATATAAATATTTTCTATTAAAGATAAAAAATATTTAAATTATATATACTAATATATAAAATGTTAGCTGAAAAGAGAAAAATGTCAGCAGTTACAAAAACCCCTGCAATACCCCACACACTGATTGGTGGAGATAGTCAGGGTGAAAATAAAATCACACAGCTCAGGAAGGAGTTGACTGAAATGGGGGTAGTATTTTCACTCAGATTAAGAGAAAGGGGGCTTACCAGACTAATTAATGAAGAAAAAAATAACGAATATATGAAACGTTTTACGAGGGCATACAAAAGGGGCGCTTTTAACGGGATAGAAAACAAATCTGAAGAAGATGTCAAAACAAATTAATTCAACCGACTTGATGATGAGGCTAAAATGAGTATAAAAAGTAGAAATATTACTACAAAAAAAGTAGAAAAGAGAGCACCTAAAACCGAATTACTTAAAAAAATAATACTCGAGGAGAGAATATTTTAGAAGACTAAACACCACGAAAAAAAGATAGAAAAAGGTCGCAGAACCACCACAATATCGCTGGGTAGGCGACTTCAAAAAAAATAATACAGAAGGGTGGATAAAAGAGTTAGAACCTCTGCTGCACGGGAGTTTTTATCTCAGATACTCATTTTATTACACATTGCAACACATAGAGGAAAATGATTCAAAGGGAAACCCGAGAAAGCTAATTTTTTCACAAACTTTCAAGGAAGTCCCTGGTTTAGACGATATGATGAGGTTAAAAAATGGTTATTCGCGCAAGAAGAAGAACGATTAAATGTAGATAAAATAAAGCGTCCGAATACAAAGTGGACCTTTGTTAGATGGGGTAGTACATCTATAAAAATAATATATTCCACAAAAATAAAAGATGTTGAAATGACAACCAAAAATGTAGCAGGAGGAAAACTGCCGGAATGGTTGCGATACAAGAAGGGTATAAAACCGTTAGATACATTTGGCGACGAACTCTGTTTATTCAGGTGTTTAGCCCTACACTCTAACGATAAATTACGCGTAGATAGATCCATGAAAAGCACACTGAATCACAAAGTTAAATATTTTAAATTTTGTGGAAAAAATAAACCAGAGGGTTCAATACCATTCGAAGATTTGAAAAAAGTAGAAAAGTGTTTTAAAATAGGAATAGACGCGTACGAACCGACAGAAGATGGAACATGGTTTTTAAGAAACGTAGCAGCGCACTATGAAGAGATAGGAACAAAAAAGATGACAATAGGGGTATATAATGATCACGGCATTTCTTATTACAGATATGGATAAAGCCTGCCAAATTTACTGTTGTACAGAATGTGATCAAAGGTTTACAAAGGCCTGTAACCTTCTCCGACATACAAACACCTGTAGTAAAGGAATAACCAAAATTATTTGTGAAGGAAAAAAAATAGATAGACGATGTCCGCCTTTGAAAAAGCATTTTACCCAAAACCAAAATGTAGTAGAAAATCAATACAATGGATAAATTCTTTTACTGGTCCACACATTCATACTGCCGTTTGTGGACATGGAGGGGAACGAGTAGTTGGAAAAATCCCGGTTGATGGATTTTGCGGAGAAACAAATACAATATACCAGTTTCACGGATGTTATTGGCACGGTTGTCTGAACACTGTAGAGATAAAGAGAGGGTTGAAAAAGAATACGAAAAAACTTTAAAAGCCGATGAAAAACTCAGAAAGCGGTTTAATTTAAATGTTATTTGGGAACACGACTATAAAGCACCAGAAGCCAAGGAGTTTCCCAAGCCGCCTACTGTTATTTATCCATATCAGATAGTATTCGATTTTGAGTCATATTTAGATAAAACCGGAGAAACCAATCCACATATAGATTTAGAGAGATTTTAAACACCCACGTTCCAATCAGTGTGAGTATTGGTGATACACTTTCTAACAGAATACACATATGTGAAAAAGATCCATCCAAATTTGGTTAATTTGTTTTATGAAGATTTAGAAAAAAGAGCGGAAGAAATTGGTGAAAAGGTTGGTGAAAACCCTATATATGGGTATCCGTCAGATTTTGATAATCTTTCATACAAACAACAAAAAGAGGTTACAAGATGGATCACCCAAGTTCCAGTTCTCGGATTCAACTCAAGCAAATACGATCTAAATTTAATAAAAAATCAATTGGTTGAAATATTAGCAGATAAAACAAAGAAAGTTTTAGTGGGTAAAAAATCAAATCAAACATTATTTATATTCATGCCCAAGCTTCGCTTTCTAGATGTAAAATTATATCTTTCCCAGGTGTTGATTACGCTAGATGGGTTAGCGCATATGGATGTAAAGACGAAAAATCTTTCTTTCCATACGAATGGTTCGACACACCAGATAAATTATCGTACGAGGGTTTACCTGAATTTAAATTCTGGACGAATAAACTTGCACCAACAAAAACCATCACTGAGAAGGAGCTAGAAGAGTGCAACGCCATATACAAAAAACGCGGAATGAAAACTTTTAAAGATTGGTTAAAATATTATAACGACTTGGACGTAGGACCGTTTCTAGAAGCGGCAAGAAAAATGTCTCAATTTTACGAAACAATAGGTATAGACATGTTTAAAGATGCCGTTACCCTTCCCGGTGTAGCTTTTCAATACATTCTTCGAGGAACTATAAAAAACTACGTAACACCTTATATTACCAAAGAGAATAAAATAGCGGACGCGATCTGTCCACCGCTGTACGCACCCACTGAAGAAGTATACGAAATAATGAAACAAGCGCTCGTTGGTGGACCATCAATTGTATTTTCAAGATTAATGGCAGGAGGTATTTCTAGAATTAGATCAACCCCAGACGGAAATGGAAAAAAATGTGACTCTATATTAGGATTTGACGCAAACGCTTTGTATTTATCCACACTTGCAAAAACAATGCCATGTGGAGAGGGAAGGGATTATAAAATCAGAACACCCATTTTCGAACAAAAGAATTACAAATTTTACAAGACAGGTTGGTTTTAACGGATAAGTGGTTTGGGTTTGCCGAAGTGGATATAATAGTTCCCCACACGTTAAAAGAAAAAAAAGTTTTCTGAAATGTCACCATTATTCATAAATAGGATTGTTGAGGAAAATGAAGTTCCCCAACATATGTTAGATTATTTGAAAGAAACAGGTCGCTGTAGAGGAGATGGAAAGAAACTGGTTGGTGCAATGTCTGCTAAAAAAGTTTTATTATTTATTTCCCCACTTTTAAAATGGTATTTAAATCATGGATTGAAAATAATTGCCATTCACACAATAATAAACTACCTCCCGGAAAACCATTTGAGTGGTTTGCAAAAGAAGTTACAGCCGCAAGACGAACTGGCGATGTTGACAGCTCCAAATCCGCAATTGCAGATATTATGAAATTATTAGGAAATTCTTGCTGTGGAAAAATGATAGAATCACCAGAAACACATCTAAACACAACATATACAAAAGACGAAAAATGTGTGGATGCGGCACTACGATCTGCGTATTTTAAAACGATTTATTAAAGAAAGAATTGGAGATGCGTTACGAAAATATCCTCCAGGCGTACAACCTCCCTGATGAATCGTCCATTTCACTGTGGAATTGCTGTATATCAATATGCAAAATTAAGAATGTTACAATTTTATTATGACTTTTTAGATAAATACATTGATCGAGCGGATTTTGAACTGATTCAAATGGATACAGATAGTTTATATATGGGTGTCAGTGGTCCTCTGGATAACATAATAATACCGGAAAATGCTCGAAGATTTTAACGAACATAAAAAAGAAATGGTTGGCATGGGATAAATGGAGCAATAGAGAGCCCGACTTTTCAAACTAGAATATCAAGGTGATCGCGCTATAGCCCTATCAGTAAGTGCTATATTGTTCAGAAAAAAAAAAAGATAGCGAAGAAGTCAAACATTCTGCAAAAGGACTTTCTGCAAGACAAAAATAAACTTACATGGGACAAGATTCTACGCCGCACTGAATCACGACGGAATAGATAGAGGTATGAATAGAGGATTCAGAATGAAAAACGGAACCATGAAAACCTACACGCAGAAAAAATTAGGACTTTCTGCATATTACGATAAACGAAGAGTTTTACTGGATGGGATACATACAGAACCTCTATAAATAATTCTATCCAAAATTAAAATAAATTAAAATTATAATCTATATGTTTCTTCCTCAGTAATTATTTCCTCTTCCTCCCTAAGTTTATCTGTTAGTTTATTAACTCGGATTTGTTGTTCTGGTGTGAGATTTTTTAAATCCAACTCAAAAACAGCTTTAATTTCCTCACAAAGATCATAATATTGATTTGCATTATTCTTTTGTTCTTGCAAACGCTTTACATCGCACGGCAATTTTTCCATTATTTTAATTTATATAACTTATTTTTCAACATAAAAAAAGAAAATTTAATTAATAATTAATTATAATTACTTATTAACAAGTTACAGGTATTAATACCTTCTTTCTCGGTCTTCCAACAGGGTTTACATCAGGGTTTTTTAGAATATTATTTCCCTCTTTTTTCAAACTTTCAACTCTATCAATAAAAGTTTTCATTGTTTTTACAGTATCCCATATTTCCTTTTGTCGCTTTACACAAATGTGATACTTTTTTCTAGTTTGTTGTGCAGTAACAATATTCCGTGCTAGAATAATATTTACTACATCATCATCTGAAAGTTTAGTCTTTGTCATAATTTCTTATAATTTTAAATAAAATTATAATTATATATACACGTGTAGTTATTGTTTAACAGAAAATAAAAAACATATTTATTTAAAACATGATAGTTAACAACATCAAGGGTTTTACAACCTATATCACCAATATGAAAAGTGAGCCAGAACCCCCATGCTACTGGTAGGGTAGTTGAAACCATTACAGATTTGCCACCACTATGAAAAGTGAGTTAGAATCAGTTAGGTTTAGTTAAAATCAGTTAGGTTTAGTTAGGTTTAGTTAGAATCAGTTAGGTTTAGTTAGGTTTAGTTTTAGTTAGAATCAGTTAGGTTTAGTTAGAATCAGTTAGGATTTAATTTATAATTTTATTTAAATTACTTATTTAATATATATTCTTTATTGTTATTATTATTTTTAATTTCTTTTAAATCCTTAATTTTTTCAAAATTATCATTAAATACTCTTTTGTTCTTTTTATGTTTGTTAGATGATTTATTACTTTTTATAACTTTATTAAAATTATCTCCACCCCTAGCCAGCTGTTTTGCATTCAGTTATCCCACGAAAAATCGTTTTCCAAACTCAGCGTTTTTCCCACCAAACCTTATTAAAGACGTGCACTTACCTATTTTGTACTTCTTTTTAATATGATCCGCGGACACCTTTTCCACGAGATAAAAACAATTTCCTCAATACTTTTATTAGATAAGTATGACTTCGGCATAATTTGTTTATTATAAGTAATTTATATAAATTATAAATATGCTCAAAATGCTTAAAATAATTTCAATTAATTTAGAAAAAATCAATATCACCCCAACCTAAATCAATACGTTCTTGAGCGTACGCTTCATCAAATATCCAGCATTCTATATATTGTTAACCAACCACCTCGTTATAATTTCTTGTCCTTGAATTACCAAACCATGCTCTTCTTCTTCTTCTTCTTCTAACTTCTTTATTGGAATATGTTTATCCTTAATAATGATTTTATTAACTTGTTTTTTCTTAATTTTATTAACTTGTTCTGGATTTATCTTTTCACTAGTTGAACACACCTTTGCCATAGTTTATAATAGATATATAAAACACGTTCAAAACGATAAATATTTGATTCAAAATCAGCCCAACCCAAAATTTTTATCAATATTAGTCCACTCTAAAGCTATACGTTCTTGAGCGTACGCTTCATCAAATCCAGCATCTATATAGTGTTGAACCACCTCTTCATAAGTTCCCTGAAACACCCAATCATCCCCTTCTACTTTTAATAAGTTAAATAAATTAATTATTGGAATATATTTTCTAATTTTATTAAAATTAATATCTTTAAGTTTATTAACTTGTTTTTTCTTAATTTTATCAACTTGTTCTGGATTTATCTTTTCACTATTTGAACACACCTTTGACATAGTTATAATAGATATATAATAGATATTCAAAACGAAAAATAGTTGATTAAACATTAGAATGGACAAAGTAAATTTTATGGGAAATGGTGGTTTTTATTTTTTTAAGGGTTTGTTGGAGAATATTTTCCTTATTTTAAAATGAAAGAATTATTTAAAATAGAGTACATGAAATATCAGCGCAACCTATTACGCACTGATAAAAGATTATTGCAATTTTCAATATTCTATAGAAAATAAAATTATTTCTAGGTGTAACCGTAAAACAACTTAGAGAAAGTTAGGGTATTTAAACAGAATTAATAAAGAATTAGTTGAAGAGAAATGCAGCAAATTTATTTTAAAACTATTTCAAATAAAAGATTCATTTACTGATATGGATTTCTATCAAGAAACGGAAGAATTAAGTGAGTTATTTGAGTCAATTCCAAGTAGTGGTTATTGGTAATTGCTGAGTAATGCTGAGTAATTGCTGAGTAAGCTGAGTAGTTATTGAGCAATGCTGAGTAATTGTTGAGCAATGCTGAGTAATTGTTGAGTAAGTGCTGAGTAATTGCTGGGCATTATTTACTAGTTGTTCAGCATTGAGCATTATTTGCTCGTAATTTGTTTAGAATGCCCAAAATACTCGAAATTTCCAGAATTCCCAGAAGTATAAATAAAAAAATTAAAACCAACATTTTAAAAAAATAAATCCCAAATTTAAAAAAATTCCCATACAAAAAATGTACTCTATATGTACACTGTAGTTTGGAATTATATATACTTGTACAAACAGGAATTTTTTTAAATTTGGGATTTATTTTTTTAAAATGTTGGTTTTAATTTTTTTATTTATACTTCTGGGAATTCTGGAAATTTCGAGTATTTTGGGCATTCTAAACAAATTACGAGCAAATAATGCTCAATGCTGAACAACTAGTAAATAATGCCCAGCAATTACTCAGCACTTACTCAACAATTACTCAGCATTGCTCAACAATTACTCAGCATTGCTCAATAACTACTCAGCATTACTCAGCAATTACTCAGCATTACTCAGCAATTACCAATAACCACTACTTGGAATTGACTCAAATAACTCACTTAATTCTTCCGTTTCTTGATAGAAATCCATATCAGTAAATGAATCTTTTATTTGAAATAGTTTTATAAAATTTGCTGCATTCTCTTCAACTAATTCTTTATTAATTCTGTTTAAACCCCTAATTTCTCTAAGTTGTTTCTTAAAACACCTAGATAATTTTCTATAGAATATTGAAAATGCAACTCTTTTATCAGTGCGTAATAGGTTGCGCTGATATTTCATGTACTCTATTTTAAATAATTCTTTCATTTTAAAATAAGGAAAATATTCTCCAACAAACCCTTTTAAAAACTCCATTTCCCATAAAATTACTTTGTCCATTCTAATGTTTAATCAACTATTTTTCGTTTTGAATATCTATTATATATCTATTATAACTATGTCAAAGGTGTGTTCAAATAGTGAAAAGATAAATCCAGAACAAGTTGATAAAATTAAGAAAAAACAAGTTAATAAACTTAAAGATATTGATAAAAAATATATTCCAATAATTAATTTATTTAACTTATTAAAAGTAGAAGGGGATGATTGGGTGTTTCAGGGAACTTATGAAGAGGTGGTTCAACAATATATAGATGCTGGATTTGATGAAGCGTACGCTCAAGAACGTATTGATTTAGGTTGGACTAATATTGATAAAAATTTTGGGTTGGGCTGATTTTGAATCAAATATTTATCGTTTTGAACGTGTTTTATATATCTATTATAAACTATGGCAAAGGTGTGTTCAACTAGTGAAAAGATAAATCCAGAACAAGTTAATAAAATTAAGAAAAAACAAGTTAATAAAATCATTATTAAGGATAAACATATTCCAATAAAGAAGTTAGAAGAAGAAGAAGAAGAGCATGGTTTGGTAATTCAAGGAAATTATAACGAGGTGGTTCAACAATATATAGATGCTGGATTTGATGAAGCGTACGCTCAAGAACGTATTGATTTAGGTTGGGGTGATATTGATTTTTTCTAAATTAATTGAAATTATTTTAAGCATTTTGAGCATATTTATAATTTATATAAATTACTTATAATAAACAAATTATGCCGAAGTCATACTTATCTAATAAAAGTATTGAGGAAATTGTTTTATCTCGTGGAAAGGTGTCCGCGGATCATATTAAAAAGAAGTACAAAATAGGTAGTGCACGTCTTAATAAGTTGTGGGAAAACGCTGAGTTGGAAACGATTTCGTGGATAACGAATGCAAAACAGCTGGCTAGGGGTGGAGATAATTTTAATAAAGTTATAAAAAGTAATAAATCATCTAACAAACATAAAAAGAACAAAAGAGTATTTAATGATAATTTTGAAAAAATTAAGGATTTAAAAGAAATTAAAAATAATAATAACAATAAAGAATATATAATATTTTAAATAAGTAATTTAAATAAAATTATAAATTAAATCCTAACTGCTTCTAACTAAACCTAACTGATTCTAACTAAAACTAAACCTAACTAAACCTAACTGATTCTAACTAAACCTAACTAAACCTAACTGATTTTAACTAAACCTAACTGATTCTAACTCACTTTTCATAGTGGTGGCAAATCTGTAATGGTTTCAACTACCCTACCAGTAGCATGGGGGTTCTGGCTCACTTTTCATATTGGTGATATAGGTTGTAAAACCCTTGATGTTGTTAACTATCATGTTTTAAATAAATATGTTTTTTATTTTCTGTTAAACAATAACTACACGTGTATATATAATTATAATTTTATTTAAAATTATAAGAAATTATGACAAAGACTAAACTTTCAGATGATGATGTAGTAAATATTATTCTAGCACGGAATATTGTTACTGCACAACAAACTAGAAAAAAGTATCACATTTGTGTAAAGCGACAAAAGGAAATATGGGATACTGTAAAAACAATGAAAACTTTTATTGATAGAGTTGAAAGTTTGAAAAAAGAGGGAAATAATATTCTAAAAAACCCTGATGTAAACCCTGTTGGAAGACCGAGAAAGAAGGTATTAATACCTGTAACTTGTTAATAAGTAATTTATAATTAATTATAAATTTTCTTTTTTTATGTTGAAAAATAAGTTATATAAATTAAAATAATGGAAAAATTGCCGTGCGATGTAAAGCGTTTGCAAGAACAAAAGAATAATGCAAATCAATATTATGATCTTTGTGAGGAAATTAAAGCTGTTTTTGAGTTGGATTTAAAAAATCTCACACCAGAACAACAAATCCATCCGAGTTAATAAACTAACAGATAAACTTAGGGAGGAGAGGAAATAATTACTGAGGAAGAAACATATAGATTATAATTTTAATTTATTTTAATTTTGGATAGAATTATTTATAGAGGTTCTGTATGTATCCCATCCAGTAAAACTCTTCGTTTATCGTAATATGCAGAAAGTCCTAATTTTTTCTGCGTGTAGGTTTTCATGGTTCCGTTTTTCATTCTGAATCCTCTATTCATACCTCTATCTATTCCGTCGTGATTCAGTGCGGCGTAGAATCTGTCCCATGTAAGTTTATTTTGTCTTGCAGAAAGTCCTTTTGCAGAATGTTTGACTTCTTCGCTATCTTTTTTCTGAACAATATAGCACTTACTGGATAGGGCTATAGCGCGATCACCTTGATATTCTAGTTTGAAAAGTCCGGGCTCTCTATTGCTCCATTTATCCCATGCCAACCATTCTTTTTTATGTTCGTTAAAATCTTCGAGCATTTCCGGTATTATTATGTTATCCAGAGGACCACTGACACCCATATATAAACTATCTGTATCCATTTGAATCAGTTCAAAATCCGCTCGATCAATGTAATTTATCTAAAAAGTCATAATAAAATTGTAACATTCTTAATTTTGCATATTGATATACAGCAATTCCACAGTGAAATGGACGATTCATCAGGGAGGTTGTACGCCTGGAGGATATTTCGTACGCATCTCCAATTTCTTCTAAATCGTTAAAATACGCAGATCGTAGTGCCGCATCCACACATTTTTCGTCTTTTGTATATGTTGTGTTTAGATGTGTTTCTGGTGATTCTATCATTTTTCCACAGCGAAGAATTTCCTAATAATTTCATAATATCTGCAATTGCGGATTTGGAGCTGTCAACATCGCCAGTTCGTCTTGCGGCTGTAACTTCTTTTGCAAACCACTCAAATGGTTTTCCGGGAAGGTAGTTTATTATTGTGTGAATGGCAATTATTTTCAATCCATGATTTAAATACCATTTTAAAAGTGGGGTAAATAATAAAACTTTTTTAGCAGACATTGCACCAACCAGTTTCTTTCCATCTCCTCTACAGCGACCTGTTTCTTTCAAATAATCTAACATATGTTGGGGAACTTCATTTTCCTCAACAATCCTATTTATGAATAATGGTGACATTTCAGAAAACTTTTCTTTTAACGTGTGGGGAACTATTATATCCACTTCGGCAAACCCAAACCACTTATCCGTTAAAACCTGTCTTGTAAAATTTGTAATTCTTTTGTTCGAAAATGGGTGTTCTGATTTTATAACCCTTCCCTCTCCACATGGCATTGTTTTTGCAAGTGTGGATAAATACAAAGCGTTTGCGTCAAATCCTAATATAGAGTCACATTTTTTTCCATTTCCGTCTGGGGTTGATCTAATTCTAGAAATACCTCCTGCCATTAATCTTGAAAATACAATTGATGGTCCACCAACAAACGAGCGCTTGTTTCATTATTTCGTATTACTTCTTCAGTGGGTGCGTACAGCGGTGGACAGATCGCGTCCGCTATTTTATTCTCTTTGGTATATAAGGTGTTACGTAGTTTTTTATAGTTCCTCGAAGAATGTATTGAAAAGCTACACCGGGAAGGGTAACGGCATCTTTAAACATGTCTATACCTTTTGTTTCGTAAAATTGAGACATTTTTCTTGCCGCTTCTAGAAACGGTCCTACGTCCAAGTCGTTATAATATTTTAACCAATCTTTAAAAGTTTTCATTCCGCGTTTTTTGTATATGGCGTTGCACTCTTCTAGCTCCTTCTCAGTGATGGTTTTTGTTGGTGCAAGTTTATTCGTCCAGAATTTAAATTCAGGTAAACCCTCGTACGATAATTTATCTGGTGTGTCGAACCATTCGTATGGAAAGAAAGATTTTTCGTCTTTACATCCATATGCGCTAACCCATCTAGCGTAATCAACACCTGGGGAAAGATATAATTTTACATCTAGAAAGCGAAGCTGGGCATGAATATAACTGTTTGTTTGATTTTTTACCCACTACTTTCTTTGTTTTATCTGCTAATATTTCAACCAATTGATTTTTTATTAAATTTAGATCGTATTTTGCTTGAGTGGAATCCGAGAACTGGAACTTGGGTGATCCATCTTGTAACCTCTTTTTGTTGTTTGTATGAAAGATTATCAAAATCTGACGGATACCCATATATAGGGTTTTCACCAACCTTTTCACCAATTTCTTCCGCTCTTTTTTCTAAATCTTCATAAAACAAATTAACCAATTTGGATGGATCTTTTTCACATATGTGTGTTATTCTGTTAGAAAGTGTATCACCAATACTCACACTGATTGGAACGTGGGTGTTTAAAATCTCTAAATCTATATGTGGATTGGTTTCTCCGGTTTTATCTAAATATGACTCAAAATCGAATACTATCTGATATGGATAAATAACAGTAGGCGGCTTGGGAAACTCCTTGGCTTCTGGTGCTTTATAGTCGTGTTCCCAAATAACATTTAAATTAAACCGCTTTCTGAGTTTTTCATCGGCTTTTAAAGTTTTTTCGTATTCTTTTTCAACCCTCTCTTTATCTCTACAGTGTTCAGGACAACCGTGCCAATAACATCCGTGAAACTGGTATATTGTATTTGTTTCTCCGCAAAATCCATCAACCGGGATTTTTCCAACTACTCGTTCCCCTCCATGTCACAAACGGCAGTATGAATGTGTGGACCAGTAAAAGAATTTATCCATTGTATTGATTTTCTACTACATTTTGGTTTTGGGTAAAATGCTTTTTCAAAGGCGGACATCGGTCTATCTATTTTTTTTCCTTCACAAATAATTTTGGTTATTCCTTTACTACAGGTGTTTGTATGTCGGAGAAGGTTACAGGCCTTTGTAAACCTTGATCACATTCTGTACAACAGTAAATTTGGCAGGCTTTATCCATATCTGTAATAAGAAATGCGTGATCATTATATACCCCTATTGTCATCTTTTTTGTTCCTATCTCTTCATAGTGCGCTGCTACGTTTCTTAAAAACCATGTTCCATCTTCTGTCGGTTCGTACGCGTCTATTCCTATTTTAAAACACTTTTCTACTTTTTTCAAATCTTCGAATGGTATTGAACCCTCTGGTTTATTTTTTCCACAAAATTTAAAATATTTAACTTTGTGATTCAGTGTGCTTTTCATGGATCTATCTACGCGTAATTTATCGTTAGAGTGTAGGGCTAAACACCTGAATAAACAGAGTTCGTCGCCAAATGTATCTAACGGTTTTATACCCTTCTTGTATCGCAACCATTCCGGCAGTTTTCCTCCTGCTACATTTTTGGTTGTCATTTCAACATCTTTTATTTTTGTGGAATATATTATTTTTATAGATGTACTACCCCATCTAACAAAGGTCCACTTTGTATTCGGACGCTTTATTTTATCTACATTTAATCGTTCTTCTTCTTGCGCGAATAACCATTTTTTAACCTCATCATATCGTCTAAACCAGGGACTTCCTTGAAAGTTTGTGAAAAAATTTAGCTTTCTCGGGTTTCCCTTTGAATCATTTTCCTCTATGTGTTGCAATGTGTAATAAAATGAGTATCTGAGATAAAAACTCCCGTGCAGCAGAGGTTCTAACTCTTTTATCCACCCTTCTGTATTATTTTTTTGAAGTCGCCTACCCAGCGATATTGTGGTGGTTCTGCGACCTTTTTCTATCTTTTTTTCGTGGTGTTTGTAGTCTTCTAAAATATTCTCTCCTTCGAGTATTATTTTTTTAAGTAATTCGGTTTTAGGTGCTCTCTTTTCTACTTTTTTTGTAGTAATATTTCTACTTTTTATACTCATTTTAGCCTCATCATCAAGTCGTTGAATTAATTTGTTTACATCTTCTTCAGATTTGTTTTCTATCCCGTTAAAAGCGCCCCTTTTGTATGCCCTCGTAAAACGTTTCATATATTCGTTATTTTTTTCTTCATTAATTAGTCTGGTAAGCCCCCTTTCTCTTAATCTGAGTGAAAATACTACCCCCATTTCAGTCAACTCCTTCCTGAGCTGTGTGATTTTATTTTCACCCTGACTATCTCCACCAATCAGTGTGTGGGGTATTGCAGGGGTTTTTGTAACTGCTGACATTTTTCTCTTTTCAGCTAACATTTTATATTAGTATATATATTTTAAATTTAAATATTTTTTTAACTTTAATAGAAAATATTTATATTTTCGCACAACCCGTTGGGATCTATTTTATTATATTCATATATTTTCAAATATTTTTATACCGTTGGTCTTATCCTTTCTGCTTATAATGTCCAGGATGCAAAACGGTAACGAAGTGACTCTCTCTATACTACTCAATGCGTATTTTCACATTGCTGTGCATATTATGTACTCACACTTTTGATAATCAATGCGTATTCAGCTAAAATAATTGCGTAAAATACGCCAATACGCACCTTATCTGGAGCCCTGTAACATCCAATTTGATGGTCATGATACAGTCAAAATCATTGCCATTTTTCATGTTTATTTTATATGCTTAAAACTGTGAATACTAATATCGGAAACCAGTCTCTGGAAATTTAACTTAATTTTCTAGACTAAAATTGATCTTCAAGGAAATAATTTATTTCGGAATTATTAGATTGCGTAAAATATTTCAAGACAAAAATATATCTGTGAGTTCCCGGAGCAAGTATGAAATTTGTTTAAAAGGCAAACACTCTGTCGTGAATGTCGCTATAAATCAGTGATTATACATTTGTGAAATTAATAAATTCAGCAAAAAGGAGATTTCCCAATTTCTGTTTATTTAAGTGATGTCCCTAAGATGGCTGCAAATGGCAATGCCTAAAACACTCATAGCATCACTTTGTTATATGCTACTTCCAGTCACTGTTTGATCCAGATAAAAAGTATTTATCAGGTAACAAGCTTATAATCATGATAATTGGCCCAATAATTATAATTACAAACCGATCAGGCATTGACCTGATGCAAATATCCGGTTACAACATTTTCAACAAATTGAAAACTGCTGTTTCATTGGTCAAACGGTGTTACATGACATTATCGAATGACGTCAGTGTAATGATACAAAGTAAACAAGTCCGCGTTCTTTTCAAGAAAAACTAGTTTATATTTGATCATCGGCTAGCATGCATAAATGTTACCGGATAAATAGAATACCAGCCTCGTGTCTTTTGATATCAAGTTTATCAGGCTCGGCTCGGAAATGATAGGAATTCCTTGGCGAGCCTCAGAATTACTACGTGTTTCCTAGACTTGCTTAACAAAACTTGATATCGAAAGACACTATACTATACTGGCATTCTCATTTATCACACCCCATTTAATGTCACTTTGGTTAAAATGCAAGTGACAGCAAATAGGAAGTTGACAATACAACTTACAACCATAATTGTGAAGCTTTAGTTAAATATATATACATATACTACTAAAGAAACTTTAGCCTTAGGACCAACAGCCAAAAATAAATGGAAATAATATCCAAATTGTCTGGGCCGAAACACTCGATGGACGAATCGGCCTGCTACATAAATTCAACATCCGGCAGTTTGTAAACAACGTAAACATGAAATAATTGAATCTGGAATGCTCCACATACTTTACTAACACATTTTCTTTTATTCCACTGTCAACAATGTGTCACATGTTGTTTGTCACAGGAGATTTGTACGTGAATAAAATTATAACATCAATCCGTATTTTTTTCAACACGAACATGAACCAAACCGCGTTTCCAGTCACGTGACGGGTACCTGCCAAAACCGAAAGTAGGCAAAAACGAAAACTATGCGTGTTTAAACGAATACAATTATATTTGTGATTGGTAAAAAATGTGTTTTATTACCAATTCAGAATTGTTATTGTTTATAATCAAGAGTTAGTGTGGTATAAATTATGATTTTGTAAATGAGATTCTACGAGATTTCAGCCAGAAAGCTTTGGTAGCAACAAAATGGCGACAATAACAACAGAGAATGCACGAGCAGTTGTTTCTCTTCCTGTATGTTTTAAGCCAATACCATTTGTTGTCAGTACTGTCAGTGCAACATCTGTTTGAGTAAATACATGTGTACATGTTTATGCAGAATTAGCTGCTATAGTGTTAAACTCGTTCACGTTACGCACACCACATTTTGACCAGTTTTGCATTGATTTGTTGTGGGTGGGGTAACATAGAATTATGGAGCCAGCAGCTATTTTATTGATAAGTACCTTTCTGAAGCAGTTGCATCATTATTAGTATGCAAATTGCAAGAATGTGCAGACATTCATATCATATTGCCATTTGTCACCGTTTCATCATCAACGGTTAATTTTGTCTTGTTAAAGTTGTTTGCAATGTTGCAGAGCTGTCAACCCGAGACAATTTAACTGAAATGAGTGAGGTTTAATCGACGACCCATAGGGGCCGAGTTTGCTTGGGACCATCAAATGTTTCGGCGGGCTCGACATGCGGGCCGCGGAAATCTGGTTTCGACCCTACTGACCATAATACAACATTTGTAAACACTGTAGATCCCAATGATACGGCGCTATAGTTACGAGCGGTCACATCAGGATCTGCAGTATTGCTAAAGTATAAAACAAATCTGCTATTTCTCATTAATGTAATAGTCCAAATAATAGCATGGAAAAGCCACCAGTGTTGTATAATTAGAGGTTAAAATCTTAACTGTTCGAAATCTGTAACTTTTTTATCTGTGTATTACAGAAAGATACAGGACGGAAGAAACTAGCAAAATGTCTAAAGTGGCCTCCGTTTGATGAAGACCTGGATATGAGGCGAGCTATCCACCTTGATGTTCTGTATGATAACCTTATACACGCCGCTGAGAAAGGCTTCGCTTGGGACAAAGTAGTTTCAGTCGTAAAATTTGCAGATGAACTTGTGGAAAAGTTCAAAGGTCAGTATTCATGTAAATTTAACCCTAATACAATGCCGAGTTAAGTTTTGCAAGCTGCTATTTATTTTAATGGGTGAAAACGTACTTCAGCAGCGCATGAGAATAGTTTCCCTGTGCCAATTTGTTAAAAATGTGGTTAAAAACTAAAAACAGCAGAAAACAATTTTGTTTCCCACCTTTTAGCATTAACCGATCAATTACAATAGCATTACATGTTGTTTTTTTGTTAAGACATGAGAAATGTTATCTAACAATCAATTTAATGTTCAGGGACGTAAGCGGAGGTAAAAACCAGAGGAGGCGAAACAAGTCCCGATATGGGGGTCAGGGAGCATTCTCCCCGCCACCACTCTGGGGATTTGTTTAATTCTTAGCATAAAGAAAAATCGGCAAAATGACAGACTGCCTCATCCTGGTTATGGTACTGATGTTGGGAATGAAATAAAATATTTGCATTCTGATATTTAACTTTCATATTTTGTTAAGCAATCACAAAATCAAAATGAGCAGTGACTGTTGCTCTGAAATGTGGCTGTTTACTAGAGAAATGGGGTTTATGGTACCAGTGTAGATCCGGATCAGCCTGTGAATCTGTCGTCTGATCAGGATTTGCACTGTGCGCCATTTCATCAATGAAACACTCATCATGCTTCTAACAAGCAGTACAGATTGATAACGAGCTACAGGAGTGTGCTATTTGATCAGAGCTTCATTGGCCACAAATCCCATAAGCCAGATTTCTCAAATCACAGCCACAATGTGACTGGAGAAATTAGACTAATGGAATTTGTGGCCAAATAGCACTCATAAAAAAATTCACACTCCTGTAGCCTGATAACAATCTATATTGCTTGTTAGCAGCATGACGGGCGTTTCATTGATGGAATGGCGAACAATGGAACACTATAGATATTTCTCTTGCAGAATGTCAGAGCATAACAGACATCTTAACTTTCTACAAGTCCCGATCAGTGGGCCTATATGACTCTCTTGGTGAACGCGAATACAAAGTATACACAGACTTCATATTCTCCACAATCTTACCTCATTTCAAACTCGTCAAACTCATTTTCACGACGAACCGTAAACAGCAGATACCTCGAGTTAATCTGCAAGTGGAGCCACCGATTGATGTCGGCTCTCTTAAAGAGACGAAGGAAGTGAAAATCTGGAACTATGAACAGAAGATTGGAGAACTGGAGAGAACCGAGAGCGAGAGAGCGAACCAGCGATTGTTGGAACAGGAGGCAGAACAGATGAAGTTGGAGAAAGAGAACAATGATGTGATGGATAACGTTATCAAAGCCGACAGACAGCTGGATAAAGATGTAAGCCGGGTCTTATAAATATGTAACCTAACTTGGAAAATCTCAAGTAACTTCCCTGGAAGTTGTTCCGAGGGAAGTTACTAGTGATTTTCCAAATTCGGTAACCTATTTATGCTGGGGGTCGTTTAACTAAAGTTTGTAAAACTAAAATGTTTGCAAGTGCAAAATTATGATAGTCTGTAAATTACACATTAGAAATATATTCTTGTAAACAATTATTGGATTTACATTTATTGAGCATAGGTTGCATATGCAGTCTATGCTCAATAAATGTAAATCCATCAATTGAAATTTCCAGACGATCCTAAATTTGCACTTTTTAGTCGTACAAAGTTTAGTGAAACGGGCTCCTGGTCTATAAGGCTGCAAACGTAGACACTAATTTATTCTACACACCCATACTAACCACAGTACGGTAGTTACAGTATCATAATTATCATTCCCCTCCCCCATAGTGGTGAATCAAATATAAAATTAGTAAGTCTTAATTGTGGCTGTGACTGGAGAAATGCTTGACATTTATGACCAGTGTAGCTCCTGATATCAAATATCACACTCCTGTAGCATGACACCATTATATATTGCTTGTTAGAAGCATGTCAGGCGTTTCATTGATGGAATGGCGAACAGGGCAGATCCTGATCAGACTATGCATATGCACAGGCTGATCTGGATCTACACTGGTCGCAAAACCCATAAGCCCCATTTCTCCAGTCACAGCTGGAAAAAAAAGTTAGCAGTCTAATGATCCATTTTCATGCGCGATTCTCGGCCACAGATAAAAATAAAATGTGTATTCAATCTTTTTATTTTTATCGCCGCTTTCTCCGTCGTCGTCAAAAAGTTTGTACATGTACAACTTTTTTATTTTTGTACGTCAAAAAGTTTGTACAAGTTTCTTCATATGGATATAACTTTAATTATAGTTGACAGATTGCTTCAATATTTGGACACTTGATATCTATGTGAGCAGTTGGAACACACTTATGCTACCATTATCATCACCTTGGCCTTTGTCGGGTTTAAATCATGCATTTCTTACTCGATGTTTTTTATGCTTACTTTAGCGGAGGAATTCTTGTTTAGGCTTTATTTACCCATGAAAATATGTTGCAACCACTCATTATCCATTCACCGATAGGGGATATAGGGATATGTCCATGTGTTCGTAGCACCTTTTATTTCTCAACAACTTGTGAACCACATCACCAATTTTAATAACATTAGGGCACAATGTGTCTAGCGATGATGCTTTGTTCAGCATACACCTCACGTCTGAACACCCAAGGTCAAGGTCACTACCGTCTGTTTCACGAAACCTGCCCAAATTTTACGGCAATTTAAACAATGCAAAAACAATATTTTTTTTGATAATATTAAATTTGATCTTCTTTTTATTTTGTGAAATTTGGTCAAATATTTATTTTATTATGAAAAATGAGTTATCTATGGGAATTTAACATGGAGGAAAAAGAGGTGGAGGACCTGGAGGAGGAGTCGAAAAACAAACAAAAATGGAAATTGATTCTGAAGCCTAGCTAGATAGCTTGGAAATGGTAACTAAGAAAACAAGTCACATTTTGAAAATCAGTCCACTATTTCTGAAATTAGAAAAATTTCCCCATGTTAAATCTCCATAGACAGGGGATTTAACATGTGGAAATTTTTTTTTCGCAATAAAATCAATATTGGACAAAATTTCATGAAATAATAAGTAGGCTCATTCTTAAATTTTGCTATAATTTAATATTATCAATAAAACTTGTTTTTGCATTGTTTATATAGCCGTAAAAATTGGGCAGGTTTCGTGAAGCAGACGGTAAAGGACTTTTGCTCACATTGTTGATGGACAAATGTTGTTTTTTTTATTTTCCAATAACTGTTTAAACCCTTCACCAATTTTTGTCGAGCCTGCTTGCGGAAAGCGAGACATAGTGATCACAATGACGTCCGGGTGTCTGTGGTTCCGTGCGAAATCTGCGTTAAAGTTTTTAAATACCTTATATCTCTGCAGTCCTAAGTCACATTGACTTGAAACTTCATATGCTTATTAGTGATGATCCATATATTCATGCGGCCCCTGTGCCCAAGGTCAAATGACTTAGAAGTTTGCGTTCCGAAATCTGCGTTAAAGTTTTTAAATACATGTACCTTATATCTCTGCAGTCCTAAGTCACATCGACTTGAAACTTCATATACTTATTAGTCATCATCCATATATTCACGCTGTATCCCACTCATGCGGCCCCTGTGCCCAAGGTCAAGGTCAAATGACTTAGAAGTTTGCGTTCCGAAATCTGCGTTAAAAGTTTTTAAATACCTTATATCTGCAGTCCTAAGTCACATTGACTTGAAACTTCATATGCTTATTAGTCATCATTCTGTGTCCCACTAATGCGGCCCCTGTGCCCCTATGTCAAGGTCAAATGACTTAGAAGTTTGTGTTAAAGTTTCTGTCAAAATTTGCGTTAAAGTTTTCACATACAGTCGAACCTGTGTTAACGACCACCTGTGAATAGCGACCACCTGTCCACAACGGCCAGTTAAAACCCCCCCGTCCAATTTGTTCTTTAAAATACCTTGGAATAATGACCACCTCCGAACAACGACCAGCGACCAGCGATTTTCGTTCCCACGCGGCATTTTTGACTGCAAACAGTGACCATTAGCGACCAAGTCCTGTTTTGTCGGCAAAAAAAAATAACATCGCAATCGCCGATTTTCCTTTCATCACAAAACTCGGCGACACGGGGAAAAGTTGCCGACAGATTGCGACAGAAATGAAAACATTTACCTTGCCCGATATGGTCGGTGTCATTTTGGCGACATTAAACATTTTCAATGAAAAATATTGCATAACTCCATTAACGGTAATTCCAGATATGTATTCCGTGTCGTGTATTCCAATAGGCATAATGCAATTCTGCGCAAGTCAGAAAACTCGATCATTAGCTGGCAAACTGTGTTTACACGATGTTGATTCGTCTACAGTGACAAGACTAAGACTTCAAACACACCGCGCATGTCAAGTGTAAATTTCACACATCGGGGCACAAGGCCATATCAAAGATCAATACACGCGGTTGCTGACATCAGTCACGTAGACCACACTAGACTGGTACCCTATCTGATGCGCAGCATATATAACGTTATTCCTAGCGACCGGGAACCAGTCTAAAGTGACACGACAAACGTGTTTATATGAATTGGGTCTCTATCTCCGACAAATCCCGGCTTATTGCATTAGCGACCAGACCAGGCAGTGGATTCGCGTAGTCTGCCCATGGTTTACATGGTTTACAATGCTCGCGAATCTCTAATTAAAAACATCAGTAATTACGTCAACGGACATTGCCAATTCGTCATAGGCTGCTTAAATATTCGGGCTTGACCAGGATAGTATACAGTACATTGGATAGAAAGCAAATAAGCCTGGTGTTCTCTCCTGATTTGGACACCTAGCTCGTGTGGGTTACTCGACTTGACGCATTCAATGAAATATTTTTGTTACAAAAAAACTTGCGGTTTTCACAGGCCGCGCCACATAGGCTATCGTTTTAATACAGACTATACGACCGTTATTAATTTCAACTGGTGGTGTGAAATACTAATGGTCATGCTAAATTAAACCACTTACATGTAATTACGACAAGCTATTAAATGGTGCACCAAAGCGGGCCGCGATATATACTTATCGTGAAGATAATTACTCCTCTTTGTATATAATTTCCAAAGCGAGGCTGGGTTCAGAACACTAACAACAAGATGACAAAACAAAATAAATTGACTATTTTAGCCATTTTCATGCAATTTTTAATTGATGAAAAGCATGCATATATATTACAATAGAATGCTAAAAACATAGCCGACTTTGTTGTGAAACTGGGAAAATGTTCGACCCTTGGAACAACGACCACCTGTCAACAACGACCACTTTGGCCACTTCCCTTTGCCGGTCGTTGTTCACAGGTTCGACTGTACCTACTATCTCTGTAACCGTAAGTCAGATTTGCTTGAAACTTTGTATGCTTATTGGGCATCAAACTAAAATAAATACACTCAGAGACCACCAAATGCCTCGGCAGGCTCAACATGCGGGCCGCGGCCATCCTCGTACTAATATTTGGCCACAACGTGTGTCTAGGGATGATGCTTTGTCAAAGCGACTCTGTACACTTTTTTCACAAACATTCAATTGTTTAATTCCGCACCTTCAGACGGTGGCGGGAATGATCCAGGACGTCTTCCGGTCATTATCGCTGGCCACGACCGAGGGGATAACGTCCAGTATACGCGACTTTCAGGAGGGATTGGAACACAAACTGGAAAAGACGAGTCTACCCAGACCACCAGTGCTAGGTAATGTTTTCAGCATATTCATGATATTTGTAGCATTTAAAAGAAAACACTGAACCTGTTGGTCACGTAATGCAAACAAGAGGTTGCGTGGACAAATAATGTTGGCAATATTGGCAGACAGGACGAGCTTGAATATTTCTTTCTAAGGAGTGAGTGAACCTATTGTTTTATTCATGCAGAACCAGTACAGACTGGTTGTAGGCCATGTGTAGTAGGTCCCACAGCGTCCATACGGTTAGTGAAAGTAGGAGAAACTGGCCTTAAATGGGGGATTTTGGTTGTTATATAGTAAAAAATTTGGTGTGTTCTAACCTGAAGCCATACGTGATTGTGACGGAGAAATAGGGATTATGGGTTTTGCGACCCATGTAGATTCAAATAAACCTGTGCATCCACATAGTCTGATCAGGATTTGTACTGTTCACCATTCCATAAATGAAACACCTTATGCTTCTATATGCTTCTAACAAGCCATATACATGTACATGTAAATTGTTATCAGGCTACAGGTGTATGCTATTTGATCAGAAGCTACACAGGTCACAAATCCCATAAGCCACATTTCTCCAGTCACCACCACATACTAGCTTGTAATATGTATAAGTTGAACATAACTGGCACCACATAGGGTTTTGAATCCATATGCGATTGTGTATTACGGTATTATGATTAACCAATTTCATACTGAGGATACGCCATTTTATTTTATTTATTTGAGCTTAGAAATATATGTCGTGACCACCATTTGAACCGTCTCGTCGAGACGGTTCAAATGAGTGGTCACAACATATACTTCTATTGAGAAATAACAAAAATAAAAATAAAATGTTTGAAAAATTTCATACCTGTAAAGGTGTATTCCGCATGCAATGGGTTAATAATATCCTTACAAGATACACTGTGAATGCTATAAACCCCAAAACATGCATGGCTATGTTGTGATATGTATAAGTTGGACATAACCGGTAGCATATCGGGTTTTGAAGCCATATGAGATTGTGTATTATTATGATTACTGCTTGCAAGGCATCCCCCAAGATACCTGGTTTGACCCTCACATACTTCTTTGTCATTTTTGGTGGGTGGTTGGTCGGGCAAACGCGATGGTGTAAATTAACGGTAGGGGTTCCTCCTTATAGCAATCACGATTTGCCTGGTTTGGCCCTCAGGT
The DNA here is from genome assembly GCA_029237695.1 of Conchocele bisecta. NCBI lineage: Eukaryota > Metazoa > Mollusca > Bivalvia > Lucinida > Thyasiridae > Conchocele > Conchocele bisecta. Next base: position 107,297,400 of record CM055268.1, read on the forward strand.
ACGTTTTTATCTTTGGCTCTTTAGTTACCTGGGAGTTGCATTGGGTTATTGCCCATTATAAAAGTAGTAAGATTATTACTGATCCTACTGCTTTTGGGAGGGGCCAAGTGATTCTGGTGTGGCGAGGACCTGGCATCAGATCTGGATTATTCTGATTTCAGGGCTGAATATATAGTTTTGTTATTGTAAATATTCAGTTCTGATTTTGGGATTTTCCTCCCATTTGTGCATGTACTTGTACATGTAATATATGGGATTTAGTACTAAACCCATTGACCCGGCCTTAAATGACCTTAGCTGTTGATAGGCCGTTAAACCACAATAAACAAACAAAAACAAACTTTGTCATTTTTGCATCTGACAGTTGAATCTGGTTATAACCCTTATGCGAGTATTACGATTATTCGTAATCGTATTACGTTTTAGTTTTAGGGAAGGGGCCAAGTGACTTTGGTGTAGTACGGACCTGGCACCAGGTCAGGTTATTCTAATTTCAGGGCCGAATTATATTTTTTCCAATGCAAATATTTCCATTCTAATTTTGGGACTTTGCACCCAATGCAGTAGGTTAAATACGGGATAGAACCCATTGGCCCGGGCTTAAATGACCCTAGCTATTGATAGGCAGTTAAACACCAATAAATCAAATCCCCCAAGATACACCGTGAATGCTTTAAACCCCAAAACACACGACTACATTGTGTTTGTTTGTTTATTAGTGTTAAACGGCCTATCAACAGCTAAGGTCATGTAAGGCCGGGCAAACGGGTTCGATCCCATTTTAACCTGCTGCATTGGGGGGAAAATCCCAAAATCAGAAACGAATATTTACATCGAGAACAAATATATTCAGCCCTGAAATTAGAATAACCCGACCTGGTGCCAGGTCCATACCACACCAAGTCACTTGGCCCCTTCCCCTAAAATAGGATTACGAATATATCGTAATACTCACATAAGGGGTATAACCAGATTCAACTGTCACATACAAAATGCCAAAGACGTATGTGAGGGCCAAACCAGGTCTCCAGTCGGGATTCCGGTAAGGATAAACCCTGATCGTTAAATTACCCATCGCGTGCTCCCACCTGCCACTGACACGACTACATTGTGAATACGTATAATAAATTGAACAAAAGCGGCACCATATAGGAGTTTGAAGCTACAGTCGAACCTTCCCTGAACGGCCACCTCTCTACAACAGCACCCTCTCTATAACAGCCGCTATTTTATATCCCAAATGGATGATTTCCTCTTTACCTAACCCTTAGACTGCTGAGCACGAAAATTGTTGTCTGCTGTTGCTTTGCCTTCTTTCTCAATAAAAACATGTTTTGACAGCATTCTAGAATCATTTGCATTGGAAATGATTCTAAAATGTTGCCAAAGCATGTTTTTGATGAGAATTATCGAAGAAAATAAATAAACAGCGGACGACAAAATTTAATTCAGCATTGACCTCTATAACAGCCACCTCTCTATAACAGCCAGTTTTATGTCTTCCCATTGGTGGCTGTTGTAGAGAGGTTGCACTGTATATGAGATCGTGTATTGTTAGTACTCCTTGCAGGGCCTCCCCCAAGATACACCGTGAACGTGGTAAGCCAGAGCTCCAGATAAGCTGCGTATAAATTTGCTTTTGCCAATTGAAATCATAAGTAGCGAGTATCAAAAAGCAATAACAATTTTGTGGTATCTTCATCATGCTACAGAAAACGATAAACAGACCACAAATATAGCACATTTTTCTTATTTTCCATGAAAACGCATCTTGGTATCTCATTAGAATTATGACAATTCTAATGAAATACCAAGATGTGTTTTCATTTTGAAGCAAACTATTCAATAATTGCCGTCTGTTGATGTGTAAACAGTAGTGTGATTCAAATTTACCCAATTAAAATTTTGAAATACCCAATTGCTTCAGAAATGATGGGAGTGAAAATACTCTATTACTAATTCCTTATCTGGAGCCCTGTGAAGCCATATGAGATTGTGTATTATTATGATTACTCCTTGTAGGGCCTCCCCCAAGATACACAGTGAACGATGTAAACCCCAAAACGACTATGTTGTGAATATGTATGACAACCGGCATCACATAAGGTTTTGAAGCTATATTAGATTGTGTATTATTATTATTAATCCTTGCAGGGCCTCCCCCAAGATACAATATGAACGCGGCAAACCCCAAAACACCCAGATCTACGTCGCTGCAGTCGGAAAAACCCAGTAGCAAAGGCTCGAGGATGAAGTAACGGGGAAAGAGGACCAAGAATATCAGACAACCCATCGGGAAAGGGGACATAAGCTGGCATGTGACGGACAGACAATTTTGAAATGTGCACATATGCATGAAATAGGCCTTCAGTATAAATCCAGGGAATTGCACTGCGAAAAAATGTGGATTTCAAAATATTTTCCAATTACCTGTAGAAAATTCTTTTTTTTTTCAACTGTTTTTCTCTCATTTGACTTGAAAGCATACAGCAGGTGGACAGAAGTATTTTCCAAAAGTTAAAATCCCATAGAATTACATGTATTTGCATCTTTACCCTCAAATATGTAGCTCAGTATATACTTTACCAATTTGAATGAAATATAAAAGTGTTTGAAAGAAAATAAATTTACCGGTATGCAGAATATGAATGTTACTGATTATCACAAGCAGTTCGATTGATACATGTTTTTAAATATGGAGAAATTATTTGACCTCAATTTTCGAGCGATGTCACCATTGACGTCAATGGGAACAGCATTTCCAAAAAGTTCCCATATGTTTAACTGCCTGCATCTTGTAAACTACTTTGAATATTGAATACACATATGAATCAAATTCTGCGCAAATATATTGGCTACTCCATGCATTTTATTTCATTAGAATCTGTACAGTATATGTGATGTAACATGCAAAGTTACAAATACATGCAAGTCTGGGATTTCAATGGGTGGGATTTCAATTACTTCTGACCAACATTTGTATGTTGTGACCACTCGGGGTGGATGCAACATAAAAATTCAACTTAAGAATGTGTGAAACAAAAATTGTCGTCTATGTTGTGTCATATTTTGTCGTACTTCTCAACAAAAATATGGTTTAGCAGCGCTGTTCATGGAAATGATTCTAAAGTATTACCGAACCATGTTTTTGATAAGAAAAATGACAATATAAACTAAACTGTAGACAACAAATGTTAATTCAGTATAGCAATGGTTAACCCTTTCAACACTAGACCTGGGGGCCAGTTTCACTAAACTGTAGGACAAAACAAATGTTAATTCAGTATAGCAATGGTTAACCCTTTCAACACTAGACCTGGGGCCAGTTTCACTAAACTGTAGACAACAAATGTTAATTCAGTATAGCAATGGTTAACCCTTTCAACACTAGACCTGGGGGCCAGTTTCACTAAACTGTAGACAACAAATGTTAATTCAGTATAGCAATGGTTAACCCTTTCAACACTAGACCTGGGGCCAGTTTCACTAAACTGTAGACAACAAATGTTAATTCAGTATAGCAATGGTTAACCCTTTCAACACTAGACCTGGAGCCAGTTTCACTAAACTTTGTACGATAAAAATGTTCGTACGAAGATTTCTATGAATTTGCTTCTCACATTAACAGGTTACTCTAATGCTACCGTTTTGTACACACGAGTTCATGTCATTAAATGCAGCACATCCACAAAAGATTTTCCTAAATCGGCTTTCAGAAGAAACGTTATTGTGGATTTCAATTTTGCAATTACAAACTTCTTAGTCATACGAAGTTCAGTGAAACGGGCCCCAGTATAGTGGCGTTTGCAAACAGTGTAGATCCAGATGAGCCGACTCGTAACGAGCCGTCTCATCAGAATCTGCACTTTTGAAAGTAATGTTGATATTTATTTAGAAACAAAACATCCCCTTAAGCTGCAAATGCCCAAAATTTACAAAAAAAATAAAATATTCAGCCCTGAAATTAGAATAACCCGACCCGGTACCAGGTCCATACCACACTAAAGTCACTTGGCCGCTTCCCCCGAAAGTAATATGAATAATCATATTACTCGTATAATGGGCATAACCATTTTCAACTCTCGTATACAAGAACGCCAAAGACGTACATACCCGGGAGCCAAACCACCACTCCAGTCGGGATTCCTGTATTATCAATCCCGATCGTCAAATTACCCATCGTATGCTCCCACCTGCCACCCACATGTTACTCATTAATGTGGCTGTGACTGGAGAAATGGAGCTTATGGGATGTGTGACCAGTGTAGACTGGCATTTCATTGTTGGAATGGTGAACAGTGCAGATCCTGATCAGACTGTTTGGATGCACGGGTTGATCTAGATCTGCACTGGTTGCAAAACTTTTAAGCCCTGTTTCTCCAGTCACAGCCTCATTTCGTGAACACCGTGTATGTCAGATTAGAGATTACCGTACTCGTATAAATTTACTCTGCCACGACAAAGTAAGTGAGATTTTGTGAAAGTGTAATCCTGATCAGTCACAATGTAACACATTCGTGTATTCTGATACTTTTGTTTTCTGGGTGTCCTTATAAATGTTTCAGAGCATGTACTCGGTTCACATGCTCAACATCAGCTAGTCTGATTGGTTGAGGCTGAGCCGAGCTTTTGTTGTGTATATGAATGTTACTTGTTTAATAAACATTACCATTTTGTTTTCAATTATCATCCTATGCAAAACCCCAGTTCCCGATTCACTAGCAGACTATAGCGAGTTTGTTTGTTTGTCGGGATTTAACGGCCTATCAACAGCTAAGGTCATTTAAGGCCGGGTCCATGGGTTTAGTACTAAATCTCATATATTACCTGTACAAGTACATGTACATGTTCAAGTGCAAATGGGGAGAAAATCCCAAAATCAGAACTGAATATTTACAATGTATATTCAGCCCTGAAATCAGAATGATCCCGATCTGATGTCGGGTCCTCGCCACACCAGAATCACTTCGCACCCTCCCAAAAGCTGTAGGATCAGTAATAAACTTACTACTTTTATAATGGGCAATAACCTAATTCAACTCCAAGGGGTAACAAAAAGAGCCAAAGATAAAAACATACCTGAGGGACAAACCAGGCAAATCATGATTCCTATAAGGAGGAACCCCACCGTTAATTTACACCATTGTGTTCGCCCGACCAATCACCCACCGGGGGACAAAAATTGCACATGCGCAGGTCCAATAATGTGGGCCAAATTGACTTTGCTAATTTTGGGACACGGGTATAAACACCAGAGCTCTCGATGCATATTTTACTCACTTATTTTAGCTGAATACACATTGATTATCAACAGTGCGAGTACAAAATACTCACAGCAATGTGAAAATACGAATTGATTTTCAAATTGAGTAGTGGAAATAGTGTAATAAAGTTGTTTGTTTATTGGTGTGTAACGGCCTATCAACAGCTAAGGTCATGTAAGGCCGGACAAATGGTTTTGATACCATTTTAACCGGGGAAAATCCCAAAATCAGAACGGAATATTTACATAAGGGGTATAACCAGATTCAACTGTCGCATACAAAATGCCAAAGATGTATGTGAGGGCCAAACCAGGTCTCCAGTCGGAATTCCAGTAAGGATGACCCCTGATCGTTCAATTACCCATCGCATGCTTCCAACCAATCAAATTGTCACAAAATGATTTTCAGAGAAATCCATTTATGAAAATGGTGGCATTTTCATTCTCAACAAGAGCTGTATGAGAACAGCACAGCTCGACTACGAGGGTTGTCGATGTACACATAGCTTGAGAAACAAGGTGGCCGCGGCCCGCATAAAAACCTTAACCAAGGGAAATTAACTAAGTAATTCAAGGTTAAATGTAAGTCAATGTAAGTCAATGTCAGATATAGGTCAGGGGTTATTGATGTACATCACTAGGAGATGAAGTTTTCCAAGTATGGTTGCTGTAGGCCCAGGAGTATTCCATATACAAGCTTGACTAAAAACCTTAACCAAGGGGAAATAACTAAGTAATCCAAGGGTAAAAGTAGGTCAAGGTTAAAATATAGGTCGGGGATTATTGATGTACATCACTAGGAGATGAAGTTGTCCAAGTATGGATGCTGTAGGCCCAGGAGTATTCCATATACAAGCTGGACTATAAACCTTAAGCAAGTTTGGCGCGCAAACCTTAACCAAGGGGAAATAACTAAGTAATTCAAGGTTAAATGTAGGTCAAGGTAAACTATAGGTCAGGGGTTATTGATGTACATCCCTATGAAAAAAAGTTATCCAAGTATGGTGTCTGTATGCACAATAGTATTGCATCTACAAGCTTGACTAAAAACCTTAACCAAGGTTGACTAAAAACCGTAACCAAGGGGAATTAACATTAGTAATTGAAGAGGAAATGTAAGTCAAGGTGAAATATAGATCAGGGGTTATTGATGTACATCCCTATGAGAAAAGGTTGTCCAAGTATGGTGTCTGTATGCACAATAGTATTCCATCTACAAGCTTGACTAAAAACCTTAACCAAGGTCGACTAAAAACCGTAACCAAGAGGAAATGTAAGTCGAGGTGAAATATAGATCAGGGGTTATTGATGTACATCCCTATGAGAAAAGGTTGTCCAAGTATGGTGTCTGTATGCACAATAGTATTCCATGTACAAGCTTGACTAAAAACCTTAACCAAGGTTGACTAAAAACCTTAACCAAGGGGAATTAACTAAGTAATTCAAGGTTAAATGTAGGTGAAGATCAAATATAGGTCAGGGGTTGTTGATGTACATCACTAGGAGATGAAGTTGTCCAAGTATGGTGGGTGTATGGCCAGGAGTATTCCATATACAAGCTTGACTAAAAACCTTAACCAATGCCAATGCCGAGGTGACTACATAAGCTCCAACTATTCTTCGAATAGTCAAGCTAAAAATAAGAAAATTACTTGCAAAAGTGCAGATCCTGAGGAGACGGCTCATCCCGAGCCGGCTCATCTGGATCTACACTTTTTGCCAATACCACTGTAAAGGCCTGTAGTGTTCAAAGGGTTAATTCCGATTAATTACCATTATTACATTTCAAGCTATTATATGCATGTATTTATCTGTGAAAGAAAACCCGTAATTGTCAACTTACAAATAATACACCGTGAAGAGAACACACATGCATGATCACTAGTGTGCACCCACCCGCAGTCGTTATAAAATAAGCACCACCAACAAAAATTCAAGCACAGATTCAAACACCCTCGAAACATAAAATGCATTTCTGTTTGAAAATGTTCAGATACAGTGAAAACGGATAAATCCGACGCGGGTATACCGACACACTGCTTATTCCGACACAGCCAAAATGTGCCACCAAACACCCATTCGTTTCCATGTTAAATATTTAACGTAATCGGACACCTGCTACTTCCGACAAGCGTCGTCACCTCTGCCCGATAGCACGTTGTGAGGTCGACAATTACTCCAGCAATTGAGTTACGGTATTATAATTTCCACTGAAATTTGACGCAAAGCGAAACTGCAGAGTACCAGGTTAATATTTGACAGTTCTTCCTCGGCATTTATCGATGGGCAATTTAGATTTACGAACCTCGACAAACTGAAACAAGGGGGTCGTAATCAGCTGTTAATAGTCACTCATTTTGGCCAGTACTAGCCGATTTCATCAACATTGCAAAGTATACTTATCTAGCAAAGTATACTTTCAGGGAGTAATCATTTATTTTTCCCGAAATGCATTATTTCATATAGAACTAACGACTGCATATATGTGATGATTAAAAGTATGCAGAATTATTATACTGAATTTATTACATTATCACAGCCATTTTTTTAATGTAATAAATTCAGTATAATAAAAATTAATAAATTTATCCTTAATGTGAAAATTTCTCCCTCAAACTATACTTTGCTAGATAATTATACTTTGCAATGTTGGTGAAATCGGCTACAGATATTTGGATTGGAAATCCACCTTGCTGCATGTACGTTCAGTGTATACCCAGATCAGTATGAACATCAGGTCTGCAGGCATATGGAACTTTCTGATCAATCTACACAGTTGCTTTATGTTTATAAAATTGTCGACAACATGGACGATACGTCGATTCAGTGGGTGTATTATCCATTACAAAGCTGAATTAAATTTTGTCGTCTGCAGTTTTTTTATTTTCCATTTTCTTAACAACACACAAGGTTTGATAACACATTTGATTCATTTCCAATGGAATTGATTGCAATGTGCTGTCAATCCACGTTTAAATGAGATTGAAGACAAAATATGAAACAACAACTTCCCACCCAGTCTGGGAATATGGACTTTGGTATATTTGAAACCACCGAACCTAGCCAATCCGGCACACTAGTTAATCCGACACATCTCGCCCCAAAGCATCGGATTAACCAGGTTTCACTGTATGTAATAAATAGGAAGCCAACATACACTCGTTTCAAGCTGTTCAAACAGGTGCGATGGAATATCCTCTATTTAACGACGGTCAGTCTTGATTATCCTTACCCCTGTAGTACGGGGTCCATTGAAAGGTTTGATTAGCCCATCATACTTTACAAACCATTATTTTGTATTTGTGTCTGGAGAAATATGGCTTATGGGATTTATGAACAGTGTAGCTCCTGATCAAATGGCACACTCCTGTAGCCTGATCATAATGATCTAAATTGCTTGTAAGACGCATGCCGGGTGTTTCATTGACGGAATGGCGAACAGTGCAGATCCTGATCAGGCTGATCTGGATTGACACAGGACGCAAAACCCATATGTCCCATTTCTCAGCCACATTTATATATCGATTATTGTACTTTCATGTATATTTATATCTGTATTTGTGCGTTTTTACATTTTCCAAAACCAATTTCTCTTTTAAACGTCAACATCCAGAACCAGTGATGATTCTAATGTATCTAATACACGTCTATAGAATCATTATGGTACAACTAATTAATATAAATGGCAAAATTATCAGTAAAATATAGCTAGACATGAGAATTCAGGCCACTGTAGATTCTCATCTGCTGCTGTGGGATGATGTGGGACTACACTGGTGCAAAAAAAAAGTGAAAGGGTTTAAACGTCCGACAAACAGCTGAGGTCATATAGAGAGGGGGACCACACTTTAAAGTCTCAACCAATAGACCAGTGGGATACTATGAACGTATATTTTGATGCCCTAGGCAAGGTTTGAATCCACAACATCCGGATTGGAAGTCAGGTCTTCTAACGCCTAGGCCGCAACCCATTCCTACACTGGTTGCAAAGGCCATAAGCCCCATTCCGTAGCCATGTACAAATCACCAAAGGCCGATGTCCGATGATCAATGATTTTATTAGATCTTAAGTATGCACTACACATGCTTTGAGGAATACAGCCACTGTCTAGTCTTAAGATATCGCGATAATAAATACTGCTCCACAGAAAGAGTCACGACGTAAAACGATCACAGAAAGTCGGATGATGTCAAACCGCCACCCGACTTCCACGGTTATAATCAGAGTATCGTCGTAGATTTAGAACTCGAATCGGAAGTCAAAGTATTCGGGATCGAAGTAATGAACTCTCACGTAGCCGTCTTCCCCTCCACTGCTGTAGCTGTAACGGAAACAAGGAGCGGTGATTGGTTACTGTAATTATAGGGTATTTGATTTGTATGTGGATATATGCAGGGGTTTCGCAGCGTGCAATATCGTTGCACGTCGGAACGAGTGGCATATATCCACAAACAAATCAATTTATTGATTAAGTGTTTAATGGCATATCAACAGTTAAGGTTATTTAAGGCTGGGCCTGCTGCATTGGGGGAAAATCCCAAAATCAAAACTGAATAGTTACATCGAAAAAAAAAAAATTCAGCCCTGAAATTAGAATAACCTGACCTGGTGCCAGGTCCATACCACACCAAAGTCACTTGGCCCCTTCCCCTAAAGTAATAGGATTACGAATAATCGTAATATACTCACATAAGGGGTATAACCAGATTCAACTGTCACATACAAGAATACCAACGACATATGTGAGGGCCAAACCAGGATGAACCCCGATCGTTAAATTACCCATCACATGCTCCCACATTCCACCCACACACAAAGCATATAACCTTTTTATTATATACATACATTACTCACAATATATATGTGCCTAAAAAAATATGCCAAATATAAATAAAACAAATTAGTGATAATTTAGATATAATAATAACCCTATAGGAATATGAGGCTGTGGCTGGAGAAATGGGGCTCTAACCTCTCGGCCACAACTAATCCCAATGATAAAGCGTGTGAAATTTCTAGTCAATCTGACTGCGGTTTCAAAGATCTATGTAAAGTATTTTAAATATCAGACGGAGACGTAACATAATTACGAGACACGCCATGTGATTTTTTTAAAATGAAATACATGTACAGAAACGGTGACATTTTCTGTAAATGACGTCGAAGATGACAAAAGTTTAATACCAAACGCAGAATTCCGCAAGTTCCGTAAATATTGCAAATATTTTTCATGAGATATCTCGCACATGTACTTAGATACAAAATCACATGGCGCGTCTCGTATTGGACGATATGTAAAATTTGGGCATTATGTCCATTAAATTGTCGATAATAATGCCGGAATTCTGACTGCATATCTCCACTCAATCACTTCAGTTCAGACTGAACACCGACCTCTTTCCGTCGGGATGAAATGCGAGACTGTTGATTGGACCAAAATGACCTTTGACCCGGCCAAATTCCTCCTCGAATATCTGGTGGAAGAAAATCGCGTCAAACTTGCCGACGCGTGTGTTGGTCGTGGTAACCTCCATCGCCTCCTGACCTCCCCCGATCACAACCTGTCATGAAAGTGAAAGGGTTAACGTCCCAGCAACAGTTAAGGTCATATAGAGACGGGACCACAATTTAAAGTCTCATCCAACAGACCAGTGGGATGGAAATACTATGAAAGAAGTTTTTTGATGCCTGAAGCAAGGTTTGAACCCACAACCTCCGGATTGGAAGACAGGTGCTCTAACCCCTAGGCCACAACCCATCCCTGGACAAATCTTCAGATAATTTATAGTGGTATACAGAGCTCCAGTTAAGGTGCGTAATTTGATCAAGTTTGGGGAGACTTTCGTTATTTCTTCGCCAAAATTAGCAAGTTGGGAATGCTTTAGAATCGTGTCGATGAGACGATTCTAAAGCAATCACAACTTGCCATTTTTTGTTTGACCCTTTCAATCCTAAGTAACTGGAATGGACTGTGATATGGTAATTGAAGGACGAATCCAATTGTTACATAATTATTTTCATACTAGTCCATTTATAAGGGAGTGTGTTTTTCTAAAAAAAATATATGAAAACTAGAAATGGACGCTTGTCGACAAGCGCATGTGTATCCCCCTCCCCAGATACACAAGTAGTTTGAAAAAAGGGTGTTCGAGTTATGCTCCGGAGACAAAATCAGTGACGGAAAAAACAAAGGGAGATAACTAAAAAATTAGTGATGCAAGAGTTGTCATTCTTGCGTGACACACCTTTAGGGTCGTGGTCTATGCATGTGTGAAGTTTCATGAAAATATTCCAAAGGGTGTTCGAGTTATGCTCCGGATACAAAATCAGAGCATGAAACAACAAAGGGAGATAAGTAAACAAGAATTCCGCAGAATCAAATGCCTCGCCTTGTCCAGCCTTGACCTCGAACCTGGGCCCGAAAGCAATTTTCACTGGCCCGAACATATTATACAATTATTGACTAGTGAGCCATAGAATATCAGATTATATTCTATGGCTCACTAGTCAATAATTGTTTTATTATATGATAATAGTCTGTATATAGCATTTACGACCTTATGCTACTAGACAAAAATTGAAAAAGAATTTGAAAAAAAAAAGAAATGGAAAAAAAAAGTTTAAAAATCAAAAATAATAATGCTTGCTACTGGAGCCCAGAACTTTTTTTTAATAGTCCTATATTTATCTACATATATCTGCACAGGTCCACATAATGCCACAATATTTTCAACACAGTTTACGGAAATGTAATATACAATTTGTTTTTTTTTAAATAATGCTCGCTACTGGAGCCCAGAAATTTTGTTAATAGTCCTATATTTATCTACATATATCTGCACAGGTCCACATACTGCCACAATATTGTCAACACAATTTACGGAAATGTAATAATGTACCTGTATAAATTACCTGTAATAAGTTAGTGGTCAGTTAAAAAATTGAAAAAGAATGTAAAAAAAAAAATGGAAAAAAAAATTAAATTTAAAAAAAATAAAAGAATAATGCTCCCTACTGGAGCCCAGAATGTTTTTTAATAGTCCTATATTTATCTACATATCATATATACACAGGTCCACATATTGCCACAATATTTTCAACACAGTTTACGGAAATGTAATATAATCAGTAGTATATAGGGAGTCAAAATGATACCACCTACCGTGATATCATTTATAACCCTCTATAATACCACCACCCCCGAAAAAAACAAAAATTGGTTAACGAGGAAATTGTCACCCACCACCCCCGAAAAATCCAAAGATTGGTTAACGATGAAATTGTCTCCCTACAGCAAATTTATGAATTTTTGGAGAAAATAATTTTGAAAAGAGGGAGTCCCAATTATATTGGTAATTGACTTTTGAAAAAAGTCGAAATCATTCATGCAAGTACAATAGTTTATATTCCTCATTTTCCTCCTCCAATATAGCTAATTTATTTCGCAGATCAGCAACTAATTCTACCAGCTCTAGTCTACCACGTTCACCTTTAGCCACCTGACAGCGTAGTTGCTTATGTCTACAAAGAGTTTGGGCACTAACGAATTTACAAGGGCATCTGGGGCATTGAAATTGTGGGGGGACACAAGGAAACTTTCTACGTCTCGCTAGATGCCTTCGTAGATAGTCTTTACACGTAAACGCCTTACAACAAGTCTCCCACTCCATTATATATGTATTTTTATATATATATGTATATGTATATGTTCAATTGGACGTGAAAAAAAACATTATGTAAATTTTTCACGTCCAATTGAACAGATAAATTTTATAGGTTATACAAAAGTATAATACAGAAAATATGATAACGCCAGAAATAGAAAGTTTGAGAAGAGAAGCCGAATCTCTAGGGATTACTTATAGTACACGGTTGAGAGTTAGGGGGTTGACAAAGCTGATAAATGCCACAAAGAATGAGGCGTTTATGAAGCGGTTTACCCGCGCCTATAAAAGAGGGGCATTTAAAGACCTCTCACTAGCGGAGGAAGTTGGTAACAGAATTCAAAAAGAAAGTATTGCGGAGCTAAGGGCTAGTGTAATTAATTCTAAAGAATTACCTTCAAGCACAAATAATTTGTCTCAAATTAGACACACAGGTGACCAAATACCAAATAAAAGATCTATAGTTCGCGCGATAGTGGAAAAAGGTGAAGAAATATTGGGGGCTCACGATGAAACATTGGAAAAGGTAGAAAATGGAAGACGGGTAGTTACATTATCCTTTTGTAAAAACATTAACATTAACGAGTCTGAACGCATGTCCGATAAACTCACTCCGTATCTAACAACCAATTTTTATTTGAGATATTCATATTCTTACAAGCTAGAACATATGGAGGAAATTAAAAATGGAAAACCATGTCCGATAAACTCACTCCGTATCTAACAACCAATTTTTATTTGAGATATTCATATTCTTACAAGCTAGAACATATGGAGGAAATTAAAAATGGAAAACCTGTAACTATAATAATGCACAAAAATCTCGGTGGTAGCGAACGACTATCATCAATGAAAACCGTTAAAAAATGGCTGTCAGATAAGGAGCAAACACGAATAATGTCCGTTATTTATAAAATAGACAGACCGAATACAAAGTGGAAGTTTGTAAGATGGGTAGAGGTTTTCGTAAAGCTAATACAGGGTAGTAGGGGAATAGATTTGGGACTACAATCCAAAGAGCAGCAGGAGGAGAACTTCCAGAATGGCTGAAGAATAAAAAAGGTATGTATTCTTTAGATAAGTATAATGACGACCTTTGTCTGTTCAGGTGTCTAGCTATGCATATGACAGATAAAAGACCCGACAGATGTACAGAAAAGGCGAAAGAACTTAGTAAGCAATATTTTGGTAGTAATGTGGTTTCACCAATTCCCTTTTCAGATCTGAAAAAGGTTGAAGAGTTTTTTAAAATCGGTATAGAAGTATATCAACCCACCGAATGTAACGTATGGTGGTTGAAAAAGGTACCAGCACACTACAAGGAAATAGGTAATAAACCAATGACAATAGGACTGTTTAATAATCACGCATTTCTGATAAAAAACCTTAAAAACCTATCTAAAATTTACGCCTGCGATAATTGCAAACAGAAATTCACGAAAGCGAGTAATATGAAGAGACACGGACCAAAATGTATGAAAGGTGAGACAAAAATAGTATGTGATGGTAATTATTTAGAGCGCCCGCGTTCGTCGTTCGAGAAAGCGTTTTTACCCAAAAAGTTCTAACAGTTATGGGGCGATCGATTGGATGTATTCTGTGGAAAAGCGGGAGGGAATTCACATTCACCACGAACAGTGCGGACACGGGGGTGAAAGATGGATTTTAGGAGCTCCAGTAGATGGATACTGCCAAGAAAACAATACCGTATATCAATATCATGGCTGTTACTGGCACGGGGGCGAGATTCATGCAAAGCATAGAAAAAAAGAACGCGAATCCACTATGAGAAGAGATACATTTACTAGAAGAAGCAAAGAATTCAACCTAGTAGTTATGTGGGAATGCGAATTCCAAAGAACGGGTAAAGATATAAAGATCGGTTGCGACACTACTCTTTATCCATATCAGATAGTATATGATTTTGAGGCGTATCTCAACCCAGAATTTAAAACGCTAGGTAATAGTTTAGAGTACGAAGCTGAGCACGTTCCGGTAAGCGTTAGTATAGGACATAATTTCTCAGGAACAGTAACTCATATTTGTGATAAAGATCCTGCAAAACTTATAGAAAAATTTGTAGAAGATTTGAAAGTCAGGGGAAAAAGTTTATATAAGAAGAAGAAGTGTGGTCAAGATATGGGTTTTAATACAGAACATTTACGTAAAAACCAAATCGCCAAGATCGAACAGTGGATAGAGCAAGTACCGGTTATAGGTTTTAACAGCATTAAGTACGATATAAACTTAATAAAGAAATACCTAGTAGGCGAACTGGCATCAACAACAAAGAAGTAATGGTCGGAAAACGTGCAAACGCAACAATATTTCTATTTACTCCAGAGTTTAGATTTCTTGATGTAATACTTTATCTAGGACCTGGTGTAAGTTACGATAGTTGGATAAAAGCCTACGAATGCAAAGGACAGAAATCTTTCTTTCCTTACGAGTGGTTCGATTCTCCAGACAAACTGGATTACCCAGGACTACCGGATATAGAGAATTGTTATTCCAAACTATCTGGGAAAATGTTACTAGATGAAACAGAATTAAGTAAATGTCGTAGAATTTTCAAAGAAAAGAATATGAAAACTTTCAGAGATTGGTTGATATTATAACGATTTAGATGTAGCACCGTTCCTAGAAGCGGAATGAAAAAAGGTGGAAAAAATGTGTGAATTTTATAAACACAGAGGTGTGGATATTTTCAAAGATGCGGTAACACTACCGGGGTGGTGGCTATACAATATTTATTGAGAGGAACCATTAAAGAACAAAAATCTAGAAAGGTGGTTATACCGGAGGGGGCTCTATATGCACCAAAAGAAGAAACATACAAAATGATGAAAGACGCTCTAGTCGGGGGTCCATCAATCGTATTTACACGCTATGCAGAAGCCGGTGTTTCAAATATTAGATCTAATTCCTCATTTGGATCAAATGGAATTAACAAACCTTGCAAGGCTATTTTGGGGTATGATGCAAACGCGTTATATTTATCTACGTTAAATAAAGATATGCCGTGTGGGAGAGAAACTATACACCATATAGATACCCTACATAATCCTAAATTTATTAAAAAGTTTTGTAAAAGAGTTTTATCTGGAGACTGGTTTGGGTTTGCGGAGGTGGATATGGAAGTTCCACACAACTTAAAAGATAAGTTTTCTGAAATGTCTCCACTTTTTATAAACAGAGAAGTAGATGTTGATGAGGTTCCAGAACACATGATAAAATATTTGGAAGATACTGGAAGAACTAGAGGAAATGGAAGAAAATTGGTGGGATCTATGTCGGCCACCAAAGTACTGCTGTACGCGCCACTATTGAAATAAAATGGTATTTAAAACACGGCCTAGAAATAACGGGAGTTCATCGTGTTATAGATTATATTAGTGGTAAACCCTTCGAATGGTTCGCAAAAGAAGTTACAGCCGCAAGACGAACAGGCGATGTAGAACCAAATAAGAAACCAGTAGCGGCTATAATGAAATTATTAGGCAATTCGTGTTGTGGAAAAATGATAGAGGCAAAAGAGACATTTAAATACGACATATACACAAGACGAAACCTGTGTTGACAAAGCGTTAAGATCTGCATTCTTTGATGATTTGGAAGAGATAGGAGATGCGTACAAAATATCTTCCCGAAAACCCAGGTGTGCAATAAAGAGCCCCTTCCACTGTGGAATATCGGTTTATCAACTAGCTAAATTGAGAATGTTGGAATTTTACTACGAATTTCTAGACAAATACGTAAAAAGAGAAGACTTTGAATTAATACAGATGGACACGGATAGTATGTATATAGGAGTTAGTGGAAAAACGATAGAGGAATTGATTAGACCTAACTTACTAGACGAGTTTGAAAAAGAAAAAAAGAAATGGTTGGCTTGGGATAAATGGAGCAAAGAAAGAGAGCCAGGACTTTTCACAAAATGGAATTCAGCGAAGATAGGGCGATAGCGTTATCTAGTAAGTGTTATTTCGTAGAAAAATTTAATTCTAAAGATAATTTGGAACAAATTAATAAAAACTCTGCGAAAGGAATGTCCAAGAGAACTAACAAATTAAATTGGGATAGATAGAAACGAGTACTAAGTGAAACTACAGAAGATGGAAAACACATTATAGATGTAGCACAAAATAGAGGATTTAAAATGAAAGACGGCGTTATGAAAACGTATTGTCAACAAAAATTAGGACTCTCGGCGTACTACGATAAAAGACGCGTGTTACCAGACGGAATACATACAGAACCTCTCTTGATTTAAGCAATCGGGGGCAGCTGGGTGTCAGAAGGTACCATAAGAAGTTCTTCGCGAACAAAACCGCGAGATGGACCATCAGCCAAATAATAGAGCATGGGCTCATCGGGTTTGGTAATAGAGCGATCCAGATGATATACATTCAGAGACCACACGGGATCAGTCGCGCGGCGGCTGCCACCTTCGAGCTCTCCCGGTTAATAGAGGTACCGGACGTCAACATCCGATGGAAGCGCAATCGGCGATTGCTGCTCCTCTAAACCAACAGGTCGTCCGCGCGAGACGGCAGAGGGCTTGCTCGTCACCTTTTTAGACTTGATGGCATCTACGGGCTTCTTACCTATCAATCTGGTCACCTCTCCGTTCAGTGCGGAGACCACGGCGGGCAGTCTGGCCACCCACTCGGTCGATCGCGAATGAGGGTCTACAAGTTCTTTAGCATATTGGTGTCCGAACAGCCTCTCAGCCAGGGTTCGATTGAACCGCTCCACGATCCCCTGGTCCCGGTGGATGTTGACGCGGCCGCGTCTGATAGAAACTTTGTGCTTAGACAATAGATGAGAGACGCGCCCATGAACTCGCGGCCGGGATCGACCTGGAGAAGATTCGGCCATTTGAGAGGACTCCTCTTATATATTCGGGAAAGAGCCTCGGCCACCTCCTTAGACTCTTTAGTGGTCAACGGCTCAGCCCCCTTATAACGACTCGCTACGTCAACAATTGTCAGTGCGTACTTGTACGTTTTGTGACCGACGTGATCGTGAGGGAGAAACAGGAGATCCGCTTGGTGAACTTGGTTCGGCACCGGCACGTCGAATTTCGGGCGCGGGTAAATAGATCTGCCAGATGGCCTGCTTCTTGAGCCATTCCTTGACAGCGTTTTCTGAAACCTTGGTCGCTGCCGCGAGGTTCTTGATGGCCGCGAGTCCCTTCCAGTAGCCACGTGGGCTATAGTATGTATTTGACAGCTTGCGCGTTGGTTTGGTATCAAGTTTGCGCGTGTTCATCGTATGCGAAGTATTCTAATATATCGGACAATCTCCAACATGCCCTCGCCAGTTCGTCCGGTAACTGCGTCGTTAATAATAAACCTTTGTTGGAAGTACAATCGCGATTGGTTAAGTTCTGAAGGAACTCGGAGGAATCTAATTCAACCCTCAACTCCCAATCGAGATTGGATGAAGGAGTTGAGGAGGATTCTAACATCCGCTTTGCGAAAAGGGTGGCCGCTTTTTCATCCTCGCGCCACGTCTCGAGAGAATCTCGGGCCAGACGAATCATACTCTTTGCACCAGCTATACAATGTTTTTGGGCAGTGTAGCATACATCGATCATAGCGTAATAAAGTTTGTCAACTAACATCGTTCTATATATATATATTTATAAAAAAAGTTATTTAAAATAATTAATTTAAAATCTCGATTGAATATAGTAGCCGACGAGCCCCACCACACCCATTCCCACGACGATGAACGCGATCTCGCAGTCTTTTTGGGGCTCTGACGGTACATAGAAATCTGAAAGTTGGGGCTCGCGATCCAGCGGCGCGAGACTTTTGTGCGAATATGCCAGCGCGTACTCGCGGTTGGCTTCTTCAACGTTCTGAAAAGTTTGCGCGGCGTGATTTTCGCGGCGAAGCTCTTCATTGACCCAGTCCAGATGGGCGGTTCGTTTTTTCGACCACGCTTCCTTTGCGCTATTGAGTTGTTCTACAGCTAAATCGTGACGCTTACGCTCCTCATCCACGTTCGAGCTTTTCATTTTAGAGAATATAAAGTTGCTACCGCTGAACGCCAATGCGTTTACAAGCGCACCACCTACTATTACTGCGATTGAAGCCATTTATTTCCATATATTAACTGGTAGAATTCCAGCTTTAACTAGATAATCTCGGGTCCAAACTGCGGCCGCTACATCTAAGGTCGCGAGCCCTACGTCTCTCACAGTAAAGTCCAATTTGGGAGCGGATCCTCCTAGGGCCATCTTTGATAGTCGAGCATACCCGATACTGAAACCCGATAAAGCGCATTCACTAACATTTTACCATCTTGTCCAGCCATTGTCATAATTATTGCATATAAAAGGGGTCGCGATCAATGTTTAAATGGGGCGCAACCAATCGCGATTGGTGTTTCGTAACTTTCTTCTGAACACTGGCTGGTTGTTTTTTCGATAATAGGGGGTATTTCCACACGCACAAGGCACCAACAACTGCCAGACCACCACCAACAACCCAACTCCAATTCACGAATTTGGGTTCAATCGGATTCGCCCAACTCCAACGGCAGTTGGTATTGGGTGTTGAGTGTGCTTCCAATTCGTGAATTGGGGGTGTTGTTGTCTCCGTCCCCGATTGCAACCCCAATCTCGATTGGAGTTTAGCCTCTCGAAGCTCCGCGAGTATTTTATCTTGTTTAACTTTTCGGGTGGCAGCCGCCGCCCACCCAGCTGCCTGTCTTTTGGGATTTTTTATATGCGGTATGTCATCCAGTGGCGGAGTAACACTCGGGTTCGATTGGGTTGGAGCAATCGGGTTCAACTCCGTCACTCTCGCTGGTGTGTCTTGTGTCATCATTTATGATATTAATATTAGGGCTTATAGTTCGTGGGCATATATGTCCAAATTGACAGTGTTTACCCGTGGTCAACGCGGTTGTCAGCAGAGGTAAGTACATTCCAAACTTGTGATAAATTGAGCAGCAGGCTGTTCTAAGAGTGTGACCTATAAAAGGGTCAGTCTCTAGATCGTCAATCAACCCCGCGGTGTTTGGTATAGGGAGAAGTATACTAACGGCGGTTGCGTACAAATGAATAGCCGCCGATCCGAGAGTTTTTGTCATCTCCGCACCTAACCTAGATTCGTATCGCGCATACATTTTATCGATCTCCGCATCTGACATCTCATCCACCTGAAAAACTGAGAGACGCCTACCAAGATAATGCTCCGATTGTCCCCCAGCAACCAGCGCAGCTAGCCGCTCTCGTCGCGCCGCATTTTCATTTTCATTCGGAGTCGTTGCACTCAACCCAATACCAACCGCCGTTGGAGTTGATTCCGATTGCTCTGTCGGATCATTATCTTTCAGGATGTTGGCAGTCTGAGTTGAGGTTTCTTCTATTAGCTGATCGAGAAGTTCGTCGCAGTTCATTTTTCTTAAAATTAATTTAACTATTCTAACAAGTCTCATCACTTTAACATATTTATTTATTACAAAAATAATAAAAGCGCACCACCCGATACTTATGATCACCATTATGCTCGCAACAAAGCTCGCAGCGGAGCACCAAATTGTTAACATTGTTAACCATTGTTCAGCATTTGTTCAACATTTGTTAAGCATTTGTTCAGCATTGTTCAGCATTGTTCAGTAATTGCTAATTTTCTTAAAAATAATTGTTAAGCATTTACTCGGCAATTACTAACGAGCGTTAACTAATTGCTAATTAATTAATTGATAACTTCGTAAGCAGTTGGTTGATCAGTCTTTAGCAAAAGCTTGGCGTGCTTGGTTTCCGAAAGCATCTGTCGAACCTCCAGGCGCTCCCCGCGCGTTGGGATAACGTCATTCTCTCGAAGACAGTCATCGAATGAGTCTCGGTCCTTGCAGTGAAAGAGGGCGACCCATTTCATTTGCTCGCGCAGATCCTTGAGGACGGCGTTGTACTTTTTAGTGGATATCCATACGCTTTGCCTAGCATGGCGGCCAGAAAATGCGAGCTCAGAGAGCATGTCCTTCTTTTTGGTCATCGCCGCCTTGGCTGAGCAATCATCAATCACGTATAGGGTGGGCTCACCCTGGAATTTTTGGTATAAACCACGCAGCCAATCGTGAAGCCTATCACCGGGGTCAATAACGTATACCTCAGGGTCGGTCCATATCCACGGGCGCCGCTGATAAGTATCGTTGTGCCGCACAGTGGGACACAGGATCACAATATGACGAAAGGCATCGCGGTAGGAGCCCTCGAGCAAGTCTAGGATGAAAACCGTTTTTCCACATCCTGTCTGCCCACATATTATGGCAGAGTGGGCATCTCCAATCGTGAATTGGTATTGATTGCTAATTTTCTTAATTTTTTCAAATTTATTAATTAATAAATCGTTAGATGATTTTTTTATTAATAAATCGTTAGATTTAGTAGTGCTGAGACGTATCGACCATCTTCGATGTTGAGTTGTGCGTCTGTAATTATATATAAGTACACGTTCAATGGCCCGGCTCCGTCCGCCTCTTTGGTTATCTGGATCGTCACACCCTCGCTAGCGTTCTCAACTTGGCGTCCGCTGCCGTGTATTTGGTCGTCGTCGCTGGCTCGCATGTCTAGCCATAACGCGTATTTGGTATTCAGGAACTCCGCGAGGGAGACGGCCGAGAGATGCAGGTCTTTGGCAACTGCTGCAACCTCCGGAGAGCGCTTAGAGCCGGCAGCAAACTGCTTTCTTACTTCATCCCACTGCTGGTGCGCGCGAAGACCCGCGCTGTAGAGTTGATTGGGGACTCCCTCGATCGTCACCTCTACCTTCGTGATTTTGGGGTTATAGAATTTGTTGGTTTTTCTAGCACCGAACACGAACCGAGCATCCTCAAACAGCATCAGTATACCTTTCAACGAGCGGGCGGGTACGTTGACATTTGTCGCCTTTGTCTTTCGTCATCTTGCGATGGCGAAGAACTCGGTCGTAAAGTATGGCAACGCGCCCGGCATACTGGGTTCTGATCAATCGCGCGAGTTCGGGCATCGTGACCATGTCGTACTCCAGCGAAACATTGTCGATCGCATACGTCGATAACATGTCGCTGGCTATGAGAACTCGGCCGTAGTCGTTGAACGTTAGTTCGTATTCGAGGCGGTCAGCCAAAGCACTCTGATAGTAGGGCATGTGGCTCTCCAGCAACTCAAAGTCGAGCGGGATGTAGAAGCGGTTGCCGTAAGCGCCCGCGACCGCATTGTCACTCGCGTTGTTATCTGCCTTGTTAGCAGCCCCGATTCTAAGTTTGGTTACGTTCTTATTTTTGCTGGTGTCAATACCCTGATAGACAGCATTTTCACGCTCTTGTGCCGTCTTCCACAGGTCCTGATAGCAATGGTAGACGTCGCTGTCGTCGATCGACATCACCTCATTACCAGAAATCTTTATCATAGTCTTCTTGACTATGGCGCGACCCAGGTTCTGAACGACGGTTCGGTCCGCATCCGTCGACGTTAGCGAAATAGTGAAAGCGAGGCGAACAGTACCCGGCACAATGACGTCGTGAGTTCCGAGGTTGGGGAAGCGGACTAAGAGCTGCTGGTTCTGGTCGATCGTCGATGGGTTGTTCGTAATAACGACACTCTGTCTCACGCCTTTTGCCCCGAGGGGCTCACGCAGTCTGCGGTATGGATTGAGTTTGCGACCGTATTGACTCGAAGACATAATTAATTTTAAGAAAATTATTGAATCTATTAAACTTGTATGGTTTTGTCTTTAATACATAATTAATATGCTGATTACGATGTTGACATGGATGAAATCGGCAGAGACGATTACCTCGATGGTGATGATGATGATAATTTCGAGTATTCCCTCGCGAACCCACCATAGAGACTCCAGTTCCAATCCAATCACAATTGGGTGGCGCTACCACTAGTCAAAGTCGGGAATTACTCGAGGGAGCTGTAAACGACTACTACAACAATTTGGCAGAAAAAGGTCGAAAAATTTGATCTGAACGGTAGATTGCGACTAAAAGCAGCATCAAATCTCCCAATAGTCAACACGAGGACCGGTAAACCCCTAGCGCTGGGCACCATTGCCGGAAACCCGGGCGGTGGCCGATTCATAAGGAACGAACTAGGATTCACGGATTGGAAGAGGGGTAAAACAATTATACCGGCCCGCGCTGTAGAGGCCCTACAGTCTACCGACAAAACTATGGCGAAGACGGCCACCGCCCGGTGACGATGACCCACCGTTACCTCTTCGCGAACTCCGTGGACTCGATAAGGCTCTACCAACGGTCCGGGGCGAACTGGTCCTTAACCCCTCCAAACTCACGGCGCTGGATGAACATATCGTGCTAGAAGAAAGAAAACTGGAGGAAGCCGGTGATGATAGAGAATCTACCGAGCGGATCGCCGAACGACTGCGGTCTTTGCGGGACGAAAGAGAAGCTCGCTTGGAGGCCGCCTTGGCTAACCGTGAGGCTCCGCACACAAATAAGTCGGATCCGCGAAACAATATCAAGGGTTCTGCATGAGGACACGACACTCGGTGAGCGTCTTCGCACTCTGTTCAGAGAGCAGGGCGTCACGATAGCAAGCATTCTCGCAGCTGTCGGCATGACTATATCAACCATAGTTCTAGCTTTCACTGGTGGTGCGGCGCCACCACCCGCGCCACCACCAGCACCCGCGCCATCCGGTGGAGCCAAGGAGTGGGTAAAAAAACAACTAAAAGCCCTCGCCAATCTTACCTAGCTAAAATTAGCTGGAAAGGCGGGCTGCCGCACTACCTGGACTAATCGGAATAGTATCGTTTCTTATTGTTATCTATATTATCAAAAACGGTCGGATGGCTCGCCAATAATACTTGGGCTTTAATCGTGGCAATCGCCGGTCTCCTACTATTCTCTGCCACCAATCGAGATTGGAAGTTCCTACAACCAAAGCGCGAGTAGTCCTATCGCCACGAGGGCGACGACGAGCCCTAATTTCTCCTCCTCGTGTGTTGTGCTTCCAATTTCACCCAATTTGCGATTGATTGGTGTTTCTCCAATCGCGATTGGTCTGTTGACGATTGAATTGGGGGAACTCAATTCGTGAATTGGGGGTGTGGGTGAAACAACGGGTTCAAATGAACTTGATGGGGTGGCCAATTCGTGAATTGGGGGTTTTATGAAATCTTTTTCAAATTTATTTGAATTTACAACATCAACTCCCAATCGAGATTGGATGAACCCGATCATATCCGTGTTCACGTTACCGTTGTGGCCGATTTTTTGATTGGCGGTGGCGATTACGATCTGATTATTGTAACCGTCAACCGGGTCGTCTCGTAGTATCATTGCTCGGCGCCATATAAAGACCTATTCCAAATACATAGTCTACTGGGGTGCTGGCATTCTGCAAAACGTCTTGATAATTCTGGATCGCCTTCTCCAGGTCCACCCTAGCTGAGATGGCGTCCTCTACAAGTGCCAAGAATTGTTTTTGTGCATCAAACGCTGTTCCCGTGCCCAGTATAGAACTGCGAGTTTGCTTCTGTGTGCCGAGGATGGCCCAGACGTACGTGCGAATGGAGTCGTTGACGCGAGTAACCCCGGCCTGCGTGAACCCTAGACCCGTATCTAACATAAATGTACCCCACGCGTCCTGAACCTCAGCAGCCTGCTGTATATAATCGACGTGAGCCCGTTTCGGAGGTAACATTTTACAAGAAAACACGCCACAGTGCCGACCTCCAGACACTTCCGGCCGAATGTCATCGTCGCGGGGTCAAATTAAAATTCCCGGCGTTCCGACTGACGATGTGGTCACCGGAGTGATCGTGTCTAAAATCAGTCTGCGTCCAATTCCCGGACTGGCCCCGAATGAGAACGTCCCCGAGGCCGGTGCTGGTAGGAAATGCTTTCTGTCTCCAGTCCGCGTCTTTTGAAATGTTAAATTCGTTACACAGTCTTTCAAACGCCATACGGTCGTATGCGTTGGAAATGGGATCCCAGGCGTCGTCTTGAGGTAGTGAAATACCTAGTTCTTTGAGAATCCTCCTAATAGTATAATACGCGTGAAAGTTGTAGACACTTCGGAGCATGACATTCTTGGATGTCAGATGGTCTTTATGTGAAACTTCCACACCCAGGCTTGTTCGCACCATACAGCGATTTATTTATTTGGTTCTGCCAAAACTGCATCGGTGTTGCTTTCCACCCGTTTTACCGCCTCCATCGTAAGTAATCTTGGGCAGCCTATATTTCTCAAACGTGTTAGGGAAATTGGTGACAAAGCCACTGTCCGGTCTAACCGTTACGGTTGGGTGTACAAGGTGGTTAACAACGTCTTTTTGCGTGTATTTAACTCCGACCGCGTACTTTGCATTAGAGTTAAAGCTAAATGCTTTGGTATCCATTGAAAGATATTATTATGTTTGTTACTATCACTAATGTTCAAAAAGAGAGTTGTGAACTTCAAAAATCAATCGACAACTGCTGCGGAAAACGCCGGGTGGGCCTCCGATCAATCACCTTCACGGTCGGGTGGCAGAATGTGGGGAAGAGCGAAGGGTTTTACTATGTGAAGGATGGACAACAATTAGGTGTAAAGCTGCCTCACGGACTGTGGGGAATAAGACAGCTCAAAGATATTGTCAACTCAGAGCTTGATGGTATAATCAACCTCACAGTATCGAAGGCTACCGGGCTCGCAACAATGACCATCAGCACTGATAATAAGGTAGTGGTCTCCCCGGGGTTGGGTATTCAACTCGGTTTTAGAGAGACATACTCCTCAAACAAAGGAGTGTTTACCCTGGGTGAGTACGTCGGTGATAACCCGGTGGACTTCGCCTTCACGAAAACTCTCAGGGTGCACCTGGATCGGGTGAACACATCGTACAACACGGTAGACGGAGCTCCCAGCACATTACTGAAAACCGTGCCCGCCAGCGACTGTTTCTATGGCGAGACTGTGACCTTAGACTTCCCACACCCCCGAGATGAAAGTTTTGGAATCGGGACACATCCACGAATTTACGTTCTCTATGCTCGATGATCAAGCGAGAAAGTTGAATAACTATTACCCGATTTCGGTAGTTCTCGAAATTTCCAATCGAGTATAGGTGCCCAATATTATAATTAATTTTAAGAAAATTATTATGAGTATATACGGACCAGGTAGTTCTTCCGATTGGGTGACAAATTCAAAGAATTTGGAACCGGCAGAAGGTGGATTCATCCCGACAGAGGGCGACTTTTTAACTACTGAAAAAACCAAGGCCCTGATCAATAAAACTATATCGAAGGTCACAAACGGGATTCACAGGAGTATATCAGATGTTAGAGTAGAAGTGCTGACGGCGACTGCACAAATTGAGGGAGTCTGAACGGATATTGAGAAAGATCAGGCGGCTTATAAGGTGTTGCGCTCAGAGGACTCTCTCATCAGAGAAACGGAACTAAACGAACTAGGTGAAAAAATAACCAAATTTCGAAAAGAGGCCCGGTTGGGGATTGATAAAGTCCGAGAAGACCACCAGGCGGACCTTACGGAGGCTTATGATGCGTTGCTCTTAAAGGACTCTCTCAGCAAAGAAGCGACACTTACCGAACTAGATGGGAAAATAACCAATTTTCGAAGAGGCCACGTCGGGTATTGAGAAAGCCAGAAAAGACCACCAGGCGGACCTTATGGAGGCTTATAGGGTGTTGCGCTTAGAGGACTCTCTCAGCAAAGAAGCGGCGGTTGTTGAACTAGACGGAAAAATAACCGAATTTCGAAAAGAGGCCCGGTCGGGTATTGATAAAGTCCGAGAAGACCACCAGGTGAACCTTGCGGAGGCCATTGCGGAGGCTTATGATGTGTTGCGCTTAGAGGACTCTCTCAGCAAAGAAGCGACACTTACTGAACTAGACGGGAAAATAGCCGAATTTCTGAAAGAGACCAGGTCGGGGGTTGAGGGGGTCCGAGAAGACCACAAGGAGGCCATTGCGGAGGCCTATGGGGCGTTGCGCTCAGAGGACTCTCTCAACAGAGAAGCGGCACTTACTGAACTAGACGAAAAAATAACCAAATTTCGAAAAGAGGCCCGGTTGGGGGTTGAGGGGGTCCGAACGGGTATTGAGAAAGCCCGAGAAGACCACCAGGCGGACCTTACGGAGGCTTATAGGGTGTTGCGCTCAGAGGACTCTCTCAGAGAAGCGGCGGTTGCTGAACTAGACGGAAAAGTAATTTCAAAAAGAGGCCCGGTCGGGTGTTGAGAAAGCCCGAGAAGACCATCAGGCAGCCCTTGCGAAGGCCTATGAAGCGTTGCGCTCAGAGGACTCTCTCATCAGAGAAGCGGCGGTTGCTGAACTAGACGGGAAAATAACCGAATTTCAAAAAGAGGCCCGGTTGGGTGTTGAAAAAGCCCTAGAAGGCCACCAGGCGACCATTACGGAGGCTTATGATGCGTTGCGCTTAGAGGACTCTCTTAGCAGAGAAGCGGCACTTACTGAACTAGACGGAAAGATAAACTGAAACATGATCGTATAGCCGCGACCAAAGCTCTTGAGGAGGCCTCTTATAAGATTCGTACTGAGGCATATAACGCAAACAGTGCGCTTGCCGGAATAGTGCGAACAATGAAAACGCCAAAACGTGTCATAACAGTTTGGGCTGAGAAGCGGGGCCCATTGGTTGAGGGGCGCTATGAATATTCGTTCGGTGCCAAAGCGAGTAATAAATGTGGGGGATACACTATGACAGCTGCAGGTGAAGTTATCCAAATGGCGGTCTGCTCGGTTAATGGTAGTGGTAAACCTGTGGGCGCGGTCGCGATAAATATTGTAGTAGATGGGGAAGAACGGGGGGTTGGAGTCACTAAAATCGCTGGAGATAGTTCGACGGTGGTTTCGTTCTCCGGTTATGATCGAATTAGACTTTCCAAAGGTAGTGTTATTAACTTTGTTACGAAAATCGGTGACCCAGAGAGTTCTTCCACTATTGTCTCATTGTTAATTGAACTTATTTTGTAAATACTAATATATTGAAAATCATGAACGAATCACCGCTTCCAATTGTCAATACCACTCCATCATCACTGTGTACAATTAACGAAAGAAAGTTCAGATTTAGGTTGAATAATATCGTCGCTATGCAGGATATTTTAGTTAGAGAATGTGCAAATAGAAAAAGACACGCTAACAAATATAAGCGCGCGGCGAACATAGCTGAAGCCTCTAGTACGGTTCTGGCAAGTTTATCTGTAACGAGTGGTGCGGGGACTGCTGCAATGCTATCTACAATTGTAACGGTTCCACTTGCAGGGGTTTCGAGTGGAATTACCGTTTTATCTGGAATACTTTGTATGGTAATTAGGGCGGCGGGTGGAAAACTCGAGAAAAAAAGTAGAAAACATGATAGAATATCCGTTCTCGCTAGGTCTAAGAAAAATAGCATCGACATTATGGTGTCCAAAGCGTTGGCCGATAAGAAAATATCAAATTTAAAGTTTGAATCAGTGGTGGAAGAAATGGGGAGATATGAAGAATTAAAAAATGATATAAGAATCAAGGCACACGCCACCATGCCCAAAATTGAGTGTACTGATTGGGATAAATTTAGGGTAAAACTTGGAAATAAAGTCGGAGGAAATGTTACAGCACCATTATAAAATAATTCTTAAAAAAAAAAAAAAAAAAAAAAAAAAAAAATTTCTTATATTGGTGCAGTAAACAAATTTACATACCTATACAACATGTGTTTTTCACTGAGAATTACGCCGTAATCGCATAACAAATTCAGTCGAAGATTACACTGTAATCGCCTGTGTACACACTGTCTGTGTAAATTGATACACTCGGCTATCAATTTACACATGGTTCATAACCCGTGTAATTGATACACTCGGCTATAAATTTGCACACCATTTGTATGTTGTACAGTAAACTGATGAGTATATATACGTTTGTTGACCTTACAACAATTGGTCTCATCTCGTGCATGCCATGTTGTTGATCCGGTATGACGTCCGTCTCGTCTGTTTAATGGTAGCAGTCTATGCATATGTGTGTATTTGGCGATGTAATTGCGTAGCTCAAAGGTGCCGGCCTAAAAGATTTCTGCCTAAGAGCTTTGCAATTTCGGAAACCAATTCACACATAGGCTCGCCTTACTTCGCTGGTTTCTCTTAATAGAGGAATTGGTAATGGGGTTCAAGGCGACCCAGACTGTGAGCCAACAGATGCGTGGGCTTAAGAAAGGTCCCAACACCCCAGTGGCTGGGTGCCGGCTAGAAATCTGCCCAGTCGCTGGGGGTGTTGTGCACGAGTGGAGGCTTTTGCTATTTTTTGTTCAAAATATCTTTATAAGCGATATCGTAGAAATGTATATTCGTAAACGAATCGTTGGGTTTTAACAATTTTATATAATACACCTTAGTTTTATATCCGATACGCATTATCAGTCTTAATGTTTGTATTTGCCTCTTGTATAGTTCACATAATTGTCGGTATAATATTGTAAATGCAATGTTTTTATCGGAGCGTAATAAATTACGCTGATATTTCATGTATTCGATATCGCCTAGTGTTCTCATTTTATAGAATTTATATATAGGACTATAACCCCCGTATTCTTCGTAAACTTCTTCAACACAGGCATTAAAAACTTTCAATTCCAATTGTATTGTATTATCCATTTTCTCTAATAATATTTGGTAGTTGTTTTTTTTCTGTTCATTTCCAATTTCTAATAATAATTTTCCAATTTCTTCGTTAAAAGTGATATCGTAGAAACGCATATCCGTAAACGAATCGTTGATTTTAAACTGTTTTATAAAATTAGTTCGATAATGTTTCGGTAGTGTTTCTCCGATCCTATTTAGTCGCTTCATTACGCAAATTTGATACTTGTACCAGCGACATAATTGCTGGTATAATATTGTAAATGCAACGTTTTTATCGGAGCGTAATAAATTATACGCTGATATTTCATGTATTCGATATCGCATAGTGTTGTCATTTTACAATGTTTTAATGCTGTAGAAACATCGTAAAATTCTTCAACAAAGACATTACAAGATTCCAATTTGTTGCGTATTTTATTATCCATTTTGTTATAATATTTTATTATAACCTATTCAATTTATCTGTTCAATTGGACGTGAAAAAAA
>CM055268.1:107327941-107527915 GCA_029237695.1 Conchocele bisecta
TAACTCGGCCGTAGTCGTTGAACGTTAGTTCGTATTCGAGGCGGTCAGCCAAAGCGCTCTGATAGTAGGGCATGTGACTCTCCAGCAACTCAAGTCGAGCGGGATGTAGAAGCGGTTGCCGTAAGCGCCCGCGACCGCATTGTCGCTCGCGTTGTTATCTGCCTTGTTAGCAGCCCCGATTCTAAGTTTGGTTACGTTCTTATTTTTGCTGGTGTCAATACCCTGATAGACAGCGTTTTCGCGCTCTTGCGCCGTCATCCATAGGTCCTGATAACAATGGTAGACGTCGCTGTCATCGATCGACATCACCTCATTACCAGAAATCTTTATCATGGTCTTCTTGACTATGGCGCGACCCAGGTTCTGAACGACGGTTCGGTCCTCGTCCGTCGACGTCAGCGAAATAGTGAAAGCGAGGCGAACAGTCCCCGGCACAATGACGTCGTTAGCTCCGAGGTTGGGGAAGCGGACCAAGAGCTGCTGGTTCTGGTCGATGGGTTGTTCGTAATAACGACACTCTGTCTCATGCCTTTTGCCCCGAGGGGCTCACGCAGTCTGCGGTATGGATTGAGTTTGCGACCGTATTGACTCGAAGACATAATTTAGTGAAACTATATTAAACCCGTATGGTTTTGTCTTTAATACATAATTAATTTTAAGAAATTATAAATATGACTGATTACGATATTGACATGGATGAAATCGGCAGAGACGATTTCCGCGATGATGATGACATCGATGACTATGACGATACGACCTTCATAGAGACGCATAAAGATCCTGGGTATGTCGACCCCCGAATTACGCCCTTAACAGCCATACCAATGGGAACTTCACCCGAGAGTATGTTCCCCTGGGAGGCTCCATCCGCAACTCCGGCATGGGCGGGCGGGTGCCGAGATTCCTTGCGGGGATATCCAAGAATGAGCTGGCGCTCTCAAGGAAACTGGAGTCTCGGGTGAAACGGTGGGAGAGTGAGGTGTCTAAAAACGGCATCAAGGCCACGTTGGAGTTCCGCAGCACTAAAAGAGGAGACTTGTGGGTTAAATGGGGTAATAGCTGGAAGTTGCTGATGTACAAGAACGACCCGACCCGGTTCCTCAGCCCCTCTTCCGTGAACCGATATGGAGTATCCCTCGCTCGAGCTCTCGGAGTGATCGATGATCGGTCGCAGCTGCCTCAACAAATGGTAAAAACCCTACAGTCTACCGACGAAACGCTGGCGAAGACGGCCGCCGCTATAGAAATGAGCGAGCTCAGCGATGTCCCTCGTATAGCCACCGACGCTATTAACACAGTAGAAACTACGGTCAACGAAATGAACGGCACGAAATATGACCCACCATTATCTCTTCGCGAACTCCTGGGGGTGGGACTCGATAAGGCTCTGCAAACAACTCGGGGTGAACTGGTCAATAACCTCTCCAAACTCACGGCGCTGGACAAACATATCGCGCTAGAAGAAAGAAAACTTGGGGAAGTCCGTGACGATAGAGAATCTACCGAGCGGATCAACAAACTCCTGCGGTCGTTGCGGGACGAAAGAGAAGCTCGCTTGGAGGCTGCTTCGACTAACCGTGAGGCACTTTCCGGCCAATTAAGTCGGAGCCGCGAAACAATCTCGAGGGTTCTGCACGAGGACACGACACTCGGTGAGCGTCTTCGCACTCTGTTCAGAGAGAAGGGCGTCACGATAGTACCATCATCGCAGCTTTCAGCATATTATATCGACCCTAATTCTATCTATATCGTCTCTATTTGTAGCTGTCAATGCTGGTGCCGCACCAGCACCCGCACCAGCACCTGCACCAGCACCCGCGCCATCCGGCGGAGCCAAGGAGTGGATAAAAAAACAACTAAAAGCCCTCGCCAGTCTCCTGGCTAAATTAGCAGGAAAGTTGGCTGCCGCGCTGCCTGGTTTGATAGGAGGTCTCCTCTCCTTCTTGTTATCTATATTATCAAAAACGGTCGGATGGCTCGCCGAAAATGCTTGGGCTTTAATCGTGGCGATCGCCGGTCTCCTACTATTCTTCGCCAGAGAGTTCCTAAAACCAAAGCGTAAATAGTCCGATCGCCACGAGGGCGACGACGAGAGCTAATTTCTCCTCCTCATGTGTTGTGCTTCCAATCTCGATTGGTGTTTCAACATTGTTGATGATTGGATTGGGGGAACTCGATGGTGCATCCAATTTACGAATCGGGGGTACTGGGTTCGATTGTGTTGAGGGAGGTGTATCCATTTTGTGTTTTGGGGGTTTTATGAAATCGGTTCCACTTACAACACTGTTGAACCCGATCATGTTGGGGGTGCGCTTGATGATATCTGTGTTCACGTTACCGTTGTGACCGATTTTTTGATTGGCGGTGGCGATTACGATTTTATTATTGTAACCGTCAACCGGGTCGTCTCGTAGTATCATATTGCTCGGCGCCATATAAAGACCTATTCCAAATGCATAGTCCACTGGGGTGCTGGCAGTCTGCAAAACGTCTTGATAATTTTGGATCGCCTTCTCCAGGTCCACCTTAGCTGAGATGGCGTCCTCAACAAGTGCCAAGAACTGTTTTTGCGTGTCAAACGCCGTTCCGACTCCTATTATAGAACTGCGAGTTTGCTTCTGTGCGCCGAGGATGGCCCGAACGTATACGCGAATGGAGTCGTTGAGGCGAGTAACACCGGCCTGTGTAAACCCTAGACCGTCGTCCAATATAAAGGTTTCTATACCCTTCTGCACGTTTTCGTCTTGTAAAATATAATCGACGTGAGCTATTTTTGGTGCATTATACCAGCAGTAATCGTAATTACACTGTCTCTTTGTACTATCTTCAGACCCGAATGTCATTTTATTTACTACATAATCGGTGGCGGTCCAATTTTTATAACCTCTAACTGGGTTCACAACACGATTTGAATGTAGAAACCAAAGGTTACATCTGGGGTGGCATACTTCGTGCTTGCACCGTAGTCTAGACCACTCAGATAAACAGTACCTAAACCTCCGGTGTCTGAAAATGTTTTCTGTCTCCAATCCGAATCTTTTGAAACTTTAAATTCGTCACATATCCGTTCGACCTCCTTACGGTTGTATGTGTTGGAAATGGGATTCCACCCGTCGTCTTGAGGTAGTGGAGTACCTAGTTCTTTGAGAATCCTCCTAATGGTATAATACACATAAAAGTTGTAGACACTACTGCTTAACATGCTGTTACGGTCTGCTATGTGGTCTCTGAAAGAGACGCCACACCCGGTTGTGGAACACCACACGGCAAATTTAGTTGGTTCTGCCAGAACTGCATAAGATTGTTGTTCCAGTTTGTTATGACATCCTGTGTAATGGTTTTAGGAAGTCTGTACTTTTCAAACATGTTAGTGAAATTTGTGTCGAAAACCCATGCCCAAACTAGCTCTTAGTGTGGGGTGCACAAGCTCACCAATGGTGTTCTTTTGAGTGTATACACCTCCGACCGCGTACTTTGCATTAGAATTAAAGCTAAATGCTTTGGTATCCATTGAAAGATATTATTATGTTTGCTACTATCACTAATGTTCAAAAAGGGAGTTGTGAACTTCAAAAATTAATAGACAACTGCTGCGGACAACGCCGGGTAGGCCTTAGATCAATCACGTTCACGGTTGGATGGCAGAATGTGGGGAAGAGCGAAGGGTTTTACTATGTGAAGGATGGACAACAATTCGGTGTAAAGCTGCCTCACGGACTGTGGGGAATAAGACAGCTCAAAGATTTTGTCAACTCAGAGCTTGACGGTATAATCAACCTCACAGTATCGAATGCTACCGGGCTCGCAACAATGACCATCAGCACTGATAATAAGGTAGTGGTCTCCCCGGGGTTGGGTATTCAACTCGGTTTTAGAGAGACATACTCCTCAAACAAAGGAGTGTTTACCCCGGGTGAGTACGTCGGTGATAACCCGGTGGACTTCGCCTTCACGAAAACTCTCAGGGTGCACCTGGATCGGGTGAACACATCGTACAACACGGTAGACGGAACTCCCAGCACATTACTGAAAACCGTGCAAGCCAGCGACTGTTTCTATGGTGAGACTGTGACCTTAGACTTCCCACACCCCGAGATGAAAGTTTTGGAATCGGGACATATCCACGAATTTACGGTCTCTATTCTCGATGATCAAGCGAGAAAGTTGAAAAACGATTACCCGATTTCGGTAGTTCTCGAAATTTCTAATTGAGTATAGGTGCCCAATATTATAATTAATTTATTATGAGTATATACGGACCAGGTAGTATTCTTCCGATTGGGTGACAAATTCAAAGAATTTGGAACCGGCAGAAGGTGGATTCATCCCGACAGAGGGAGACTTTTTAACTACTGGAAAAAACAAGGCCTTGAAAAATAAACATATATCGAAGGTCACAAACGGGATTCACAGGAGTATATCAGATGTTAGAGTAGAAGTGCTGACGGCGACTGCACAAATTGAGGGAGTCCGAACGGATATTAAGAAAGATCAGGCGGCTTATGAGGTGTTGCGCTCAGAGGACTCTCTCATCAGAGAAACGGAACTAAACGAACTAGGTAAAAAAATACCAAATTTCAAATTTCGAAAAGAGAGCAGGTCGGATATTGATAAAGTCCGAGAAGACCACCAGGCGGCCCTAACGGAGGGCTATGATACGTTGCGCTTAGAGGACTCTCTCATTAGAGATGCGGCACTTACCGAACTAGATAAAAAATAACCAAATTTCGAAAAGAGGCCACGTCGGGTATTGAGAAAGCCCGAGAAGACCACCAGGCGGACCTTACGGAGGCTTATGAGGTGTTGCGCTCAGTGGACTCTCTCGTCAGAGAAGCGGCGGTTGCCGAACTAGATAAAAAAATAACCAAATTTCGAAAAGAGACCCGGTCGGGTATTGATAAAGTCCGAGAAGACCACCAATCGAACCTTGAGGAGGCTTATGATGCGTTGCGCTTAGAGGACTCTCTCAACAGAGAAGCTACACTTACTGAACTAGACGGGAAAATAGCCGAATTTCTGAAAGAGACCAGGTCGGGGGTTGAGGGGGTCCGAGAAGACCACAAGGAGGCCATTGCGGAGGCCTATGGGCCGTTGCGCTCAGAGGACTCTCTCAACAGAGAAGCGGCACTTACCGAACTAGACGAAAAAATAACCAAATTTCGAAAACAGGCCCGGTTGGGGGTTGAGGGAGTCCGAACGGGTATTGATAAAGCCAGAGAAGACCACCAGGCGGACCTTACGGAGGCTTATAAGGTGTTGCGCTCAGAGGACTCTCTCATCAGAGAGGCGGCGGTTGGTTGTTTTGGTAATAGACGGAAAAAAATAATGAATCCAATTTTCAAAAAAAAAGAGGCCCGGTCGGGTGTTGAGAAAGCCCGAGAAGACCACCAGGCAGCCCTTGCGAAGGCTTATGAGGTGTTGCGCTCAGAGGACTCTCTCATCAGAGAAGCGGCGGTTGCTGAACTAGACGGGAAAATAACAGAATTTCAAAAAGAGGCCCGGTCGGGTGTTGAGAAAGCCCTAGAAGGCCACCAGGCGACCATTACGGAGGCTTACGATGCGTTGCGCTTAGAGGACTCTCTCAGCAGAGAAGCGGCACTTACCGAACTAGATGAAAAGATAACTGAAGTTTCCGATAAACTGAAATACGATCGTATAGCCGCGACCAAAGCTCTTGAGGAGGCCTCTTATAAGATTCGTACTGAGGCATATAACGCAAACAGTGCGCTTGCCGGAATAGTGCGAACAATGAAAACGCCAAAACGTGTCATAACAGTTTGGGCTGAGAAGCGGGGCCCATTGGTTGAGGGGGGCTATGAATATTCGTTCGGTGCCAAAGCGAGTAATAAATGTGGGGGATACACTATGACAGCTGCAGGTGAAGTTATCCAAATGGCGGTCTGCTCGGTTAATGTTAGTGGTAAACCTGTGGGCGCGGTCGCGATAAATATTGTAGTAGATGGGGAAGAACGAGGGGTTGGAGTCACTAAAATCTCTGGAGATAGTTTGACGGTGGTTTCGTTCTCCGGTTATGATCGAATTAGACTTCCAAATGGTAGTGTTATTAACTTTGTTACGAAAATCGGTGACCCAGAGAGTTCTTCCACTATTGTCTCATTGTTAATTGAACTTATTTTGTAAATACTAATATATTGAAAATCATGAACGAATCAACGCTTCCAATTGTCAATACCACTCCATCAACACTGTGTACAATTAACGAAAGAAGTTCAGATTTTAGGTTGAATAATATCGTCGCTATGCAGGATATTTTAGTTAGAGAATATACAAATAGAAAAAGAAACGCTAAAAAATATAGACGCGCGGTGAACACGGCTGAAGCATCTAGCACGGCTCTAGCGAGTGTTTCTGTGTTGTTGGGGTGGGGCGGGGACAGCTGCAACTATATCCACCACATTATAACGGTTCCTGTAGCGGGGATTTTATGTGCGGTGTCGGCCGTTTCTGGGTTGTTGTGTATGGTAATTAGGCGTCGGGTGGAAAACTCGAGAAAAAATGTAGAGAAAACATGATAGAATATCTGTTGTCGCCAGGTCGAAGAAAAATACCATCGACGTTATGGTGTCCAAAGCGTTGGCCGATAAGAAAATATCAAATTTAGAGTTTGAATCCGTGGTGGAAGAAATGGGGAGATATGAACAATTAAAAAATGATATAAGAATCAAGGCGCGTGCCACCATGCCCAAAATTGAGTGTACTGATTGGGATAAATTTAGGGAAAAACTTGGGAGATAAAGTCGGAAGAAATGTTACAGCACCATTATGATATTTTATAAAATAATTAATTTTATAATTAATTTAAAGAAAATTATAAAATTGGTGCAGTAAACAATTTATTAATTAATTTTAGGAAAATTATTAACAATTTAAAAAGAAAAAAAAGAAAAAAAGTTTTAGGTTCCACCGAGGCTCGAACCCGCGCCAGCAAAACCCTTCTGGGTCCACCCCGCTAAGCCTTCGCTTAAATTTCTTCTATTTTTTTTTATTTTTTCGGCTTAGCGAGGTGTGTTACACTCACATCTCCTACACCCCATCATTGGACCGATGCCGCGGACCCCACCTCATCGTTACCTCCATCCGCTATAATGTGCAGAGCGGCCAGAGTGAAGTACATGTGGCGAAACTTATCTCACTGTTGAGATATTAATGCCGGCGTCCCGACACCGAACTGTGTTTATTTCTCGTATATAAACTTAACTTTCCTGGTGAAATAAAAAAAATTGTTATTTATTATTAATTATTTTATTATATTAATTAATATGTTTTCTATATAATAGGGGGTGTTCAGCTTTAAATTATAAATAATTTTATTAAAATTAATTAAATAACGAACCATCCCGGAAATTTGTGAACTATATAACCCTCACTAAGTGTTTGTAAACTGTGTACACCACCTGTGTAAATCGATAGCCTGTTTACATACCATCGATAAGGCTATAAATAGCCGCGTGTGTAATATATATTACAGTGTGTTTATTTTCCATCCCGGAAGACGTAATCGTGTAAACCTCTCTATAAATGGACACTTAATATACGTGTAAAGTGGGACACCTAATTTACATTTTCATAACGCGTGTAATTGGAACATTGTCGTCTGGTTGGTGTTGTGATTACAACATAAATTTATAAGTGATATCGTAGAAATGTACGTTCGTAAACGAATCGTTGGGTTTTAATAGTTTTATATAATACGCCTTAGTTTCATATCCGATACGCATTATCTGTCTTAATGTTCGTATTTGCCTCTTGTATAGTTGACATAATTGCCGGTATAATATTGTAAATGCAACGTTTTTATCGGAGTGTAATAAATTACGCTGGTATTTCATGTATTCGATATCGCCTAGTGTTCTCATTTTATAGAATTTATATATAGGATTATAACCCCCGTATTCTTCGTAAACTTCTTCAACACAGCCATTAAAAACTTTCAATTCCAATTGTATTGTATTATCCATTTTCTCTAATAATATTGGTACTTGTTTTTTCTGTTCAATTTTCTAATTTTATAAAATTAGTTTGATAATGTTTTTTACAGTGTTTTAATGCTGTAGAAACACCGTGACTTATTAGATCGATTCTATCTTTCTAACTGACTTTCTGATTTGAATTATTACTAAACGATAATACTTGCGAGCACGTAATCCCTTGTTAACCATTCGATGAGTAGCTCGAGTGCCACCGCATGGTGGACATAGCAATGACTCGGCTTTGGTCCCTACCCCACAATGCCGACATGGGCGAGGTGAAACGGAACCTCTTCGCATCCATGCACGGTGATGTTTGCAATATTCGTAAATACCGGTGCAAAAACATCTCTCTGACTACCTGTCTTCAACCACGCACACTTAACTAGAACCATTATGTTATTATATATACTGTGTATAACATAGGGATTTTTATCTCTAATAGGGTGTATCTTCTCATGTCATAAATATATGGTCTCGCGGTAGTAGTATATAAGAGTCACAAATGATACCATCATACGGTGGAAGGTGCCGCGCGTAGCCGGTACCTTCCAGAGGTGATGGTATCATTGTGACTCTTATATACTACTACATTACAAGTAAATAAATGACCTTGACCTTGAGAATTTGGATGTGCGGGTGTGCGTAATGAAGCATCATCCCTAGACAAACATTGATGTGAAATATTATCAATGTCTGGCAAGGGGTTAAAGAGATATTGTGAAAAAACAATAACTTTAACGCATTTCTGTTACAAAACCGGTGAACATTACAAGTAAATAAATGACCTTGACCTTGATAATTTGGATGTGGGGGTGTGCGTAATGAAGCATCATCCCTAGACAAACATTGATGTGAAATATTATCAATGTCTGGCAAGGGGTTAAAGAGATATTGTGAAAAAACAATAACTTTAACGCATTTGCCGTACAAAAAAAACGGACGACGCGGACGACGACGACGGAAAATACGACGACTATAGTCGCGCCTCTGCTAAAGCAGGCGCGACAAAAAACGGGTATGTTCTATTAATTCATATAATAGTACTCGGGAACTATGTTGAATGATGTAAATTGCTGGAATGCATCATCATATGAATTGGCATGATTACACCATTGTCAGCTTTAACAATAAAGGTCAAGGTCAACATACAATTCAAGGTCAAGGTCATTTTTTGTCAAAAATCGTCAGAATTCGCTTAATTTTCCCGCAAACAATCGATAACTGAGGGTCAATTGTTGTTCCTATGTGTTTATTTATTTGCCCATATTGACTGCTGATAAATTTCCATACTCTGGGGTCAAGGTCAAGGTTGTTAGAACTCAAGGTCAAAACGATAAACTGGATTCAGAACTATAACAGTAATTAGAATGATCCAAATATTACTTTATCTAATATGCGAAAATCATACGTGATATCACTTTACTATAGAACTTTGATGCGAGGAGTTAATTTGTGACATTTATTTTGTGATTAAAGGTCAATGTCAATGTATAAGATCAAGGTCAATTTCAATTTGGCTCAACATTGTGGGGATTCGCTTAACAAACAAAAACTGTCTCAACTAGATGGCCGCGGCCCGCATGTCGCGCCCTATGAATGCCGTATAGAGAAATAAAGAAAAATCCAGATGCATACGGACGGACACACATATGGTCGCAAATGGATGATGATTAATCAGTATGTGAAGTTTCAACTCAATCCGACTTACGGTTGCAGAGATAATGGGTATCCGAAAACTTTAACCCAAATCCGGACGGACGAACGGACGGACGAACGAACGAACAAACGGCAAAGCGCCGACTATATCGCACTTTCCGCTTTATCAAGCGGGCGCGACAAAAATGACGTATATACCTATATTTTGTGCAAAAAAGGTTCACATGTAGCACATTATGGCCGCCAATAACTTACAATATCATTCAAATCAAGTTAACAAGTAGGCCTGCCCAACATAACAAAAAAAAGAGAGTATAATTTCTGACAATTATACATTAGTTACTTCCCTTTGTGATGATATACGCCATTTGCTTTCAGCAGACATTTTTGTTGCAGCTGATTTTATACCTGTTTATTACCGGATAGCTGTATTTCCATGACATATGAATGCTATAAGAAGCTGCCAGCCGTATTTCCAGGACATAATGATGTTATAAGAAGGTAATACTAAGGGTAATTCGTTGTTTATGGCCTAACAATGTCAAATTAAACTG
Source organism: Conchocele bisecta (assembly GCA_029237695.1). NCBI lineage: Eukaryota > Metazoa > Mollusca > Bivalvia > Lucinida > Thyasiridae > Conchocele > Conchocele bisecta. Next base: position 107,338,143 of record CM055268.1, read on the forward strand.
GCGCTGGCACTCGCTGTGTGAACGATCACTTTACAACCCACATCCCAACCAAATATCCTGGAAAAAAAACACAGAAAGCACTCCAGGGCCCACCTCCCCTCGCCATTTTTTTTTTGGGGTGTGTGTACTTCGCCATTTTATCAACCACTAAAACACCAGCGCCTGCGTCAGCTAGATCTACTCATCTGCGAGTGTGGGCCATGATCAGACTGGATAATCACACTGTCAGTGCCTGATAAGGATCTAAACTACTCATCATTTATTCAGTGGTCACTACTTTTGACAGAAAATTAAATGAAATTATGTAATCTTTGAAATTCCTATTAACTGTTACAGAACTATCTTACTATTCAATTATCGATTCAGATTAATTATACATCAACATGTAGGCATTATATAATTATGTGAGAATAAGTGCTGAAGGACGGGTGTTCAGTATGATTTATTTAGCATACGTTATCGTCAGTTATGTTGATTTTCACTAGATACTCAACTCTCTTTTCAGGGATGACACACGAACGCTCCTGATCCCGTCCTGCCATATCCTAGAAGGGAGACAATCACTATTAACTCCATGACATTACCACAACACGCCCGCTGCAGTAAATTGATGGGTCGACAATGTTCTGAGAAGTCATACGAATTACACATTCATACATTTGACAGTAGAGTATAGCATTTTAGTGACATCATGGACTGGCTCGTGTGCATCATTTGTGGAACAGCCGTTGTGAGGGGAGGCGATTCGTTAAAGTGTCCTGCTACCAGACAAGACGGTAAAGGCCTACAACTGTACAAGGACTTTATCAAATGAGTACACAGCTTCCGAGAACTGGATGCATTGCCTACGACTCTGTGTTTTCCTGACAATATCAACGCGGATGAACTTCTTACAAATGTGGCAAAATGGCACCACAATTGTAAATTGCTATTTGCTGAGTCGAAACTACATAGAACACAGGAGAGAAAGGCAAGAAAGCGGAATGTTCAGGAATCTGGCGATGCGACTGAGCGAAGGAAGTCAAAACGATTAACTCTCACTGAAGAGGCAAAGTGCAAAAATATTGGAATGTGTATCTTTTGCAAAGGAAAAGACGGCATACTTCACAAATGTACGCAGAAAGATCTAGGACTGTGACATGGCGACCGACTGTCAGACATGGCGTACCGACTTGCAGGACACAGATATGTTGGCCACAATAGATAGTGGTGATTTAGTAGCCATTAATGCTGAGTATCACAAGGACTGTATGAATGAATTTAAAAACCGCCACAGAAGTATGAAAAGGGCACAAGCTGCGTTACCAGGTGCCAAAGAACAACATTTGAACGAGTCCAGAGTGTTTGCTGAATTGATATCATTTATGGAAAGTAGTGTTGAAGACGATGTATACATGTTCCGATTAACAGACTTGCACCAAATGTACGAAACTCGCCTTAATGAATTAGGACTTGAGAAAGAAGTGAACAAAACTTGACTTAAAAATAAAGTGTTGAGCTATTATCCTGACGAATGTCAGGAGCAAACCGACGGTAAATATACACTTCTCGTATTTAAACAAGGTCTACGAACTCTACTGAAAGAAAGTTATGCATCACGAGATTATGAAAAGGATGCCCTTTCGATGACTCATGTTTCTAAAGTAGCTCGAAAGGAACTGTTTCAAAGCAAATTCCCTGAATTCGCGGGTAGTTTTCCTTCAGATTGCCAAACTAGTGCTGTACCAGACTATCTCAAAATGGTAGTGTCAATGCTGCTATATGGACCAAACATCAAAGACCAAAACGCAACAAACTCACAGGCTTGCCTAACTATTTGTCAACTGATCAGGTTCAATGCCAAGGAAAAAGCACACCCAACAGTCAAACAACGTCACAGAAACGACAAAGAGACCCCACTACCACTATATATAGGTCTGTATATGCACACTCAAACAAGAAGCAAAAAAATTGTGACAAAACTGCATGGGCTAGGTATAAGCGTTAGTTACGAACGAGTGTTAGAACTTGAAGACCAGTTAACCAATGCGGTATGCGAACGATTCAATGAGGACGGTTTAGTATGTCCAACGCAAATCAGAGATTCAATATATACGACAGGAGCGATAGACAATCTAGATTATAATCCTACATCACAAACAGCTGAAGGGTCTTTCCATGGAACAAGTCTGAGCTTATTCCAAACCCCGACAATATCTAACACAGGAACACTAAGGCGACCTATCACAATACCTCCGCTTGCATATACGAAAATCCCATCTCTACCAGACAATTACAGGATAGTTCCTGCTGTGGCATGCAGCACGGACACTGTATCTGTTGTTGTAACAGTATGTGATATACAAGAGATCACAGACACGTTAAATGAAGCGAAAGAGGAGGAGAATAAGTGGTTAGACAATAGACTGCCGCTCCTAGAAAAAGACACACTGGAAAAGGATGACTACCGTACTGACCCTATGAATTCGGACGGGTAAAAATAATTATTATTTTTACTGTCCGAATATTTAGGGTCGCCAACCTCCAACCACCGGAATGCAATGTTCTCCGATGCTTTCTGTAAACGCCACGGGGCAATTAAATGCTCTGATGATTTCTGTGAACGGAGGCAATTAAATAATCAATATAATACAAATGTGTTACCTTATTATTGGAAAAATAATCCCTGTATTAATTGCAATACTTAAATCCAATTCACCAGATAATCCAAGTAGCGTGTGGAAAAATCGATCACTCCATGCTAATACGGTATTGCCAGTAGCCGTGTCCGCTTGGTGAGACATCGTGTTTTTTTTAACTGCGACACAGATTTCGGACGAGCGGGTAGACAGACGCACGCGGGTCATTGTTATCACGATGACTAACGACTGACTGGCCTGTCCATCCGTACGTTTTTAAATAAATGCTTACAACTTATACAAGATCACCTTTTTTTGCCACACGCAAGAATCGAACTGTCAAACCAATAGGCAATACTCCATTCACCGATTTACATTATTATATACGCGTAAACGCGGGTATTATACCAGTATTACCACCCGTATTGCATCGGGGTTTTTTCGATAATAATTTTACGCTCTGAAATGTATGTCAACTTTCAACGTCATTTACGGAAGATACTATGACAGATTTTGAAAATCAATATCGGCAAAATACGATGATGTCTGCTCCAAAATTTATGTCAGTTTTCAACGTAATACAGAAGTCGATTGTATTTTAATATCTGCCACGAATTCGAATTCCAAATCCGAGAACTCGATTACACCCGACACATACATATTACACACGAAATTCGTGTGTTGCTTTGTGTAAAAAAAAATCGATAACGCTCAGTCGTGTCAAATGCCAGGTGTTCACCTGATGACATCATTCAGCGCGAGGCTGTAAACTGTGTGACCTTTAGGCTATGTTTTGAAATTGAACTGATTGGTCAATACGTCGTTTGATCTGTGCCGCAAACGTCGGGGAAAATCAAGGGGCAAAATGCTGAGACGCTATTATGTTTGCGGAAAATCCTAAATATTTTCCTTCTATGCGCTCAGAAGTATACGTCGCGACCACCATTTGAACTGTCTAGTCGAGACGTTCAAATGAGTGGTCACAACATGTACTTTCATTGAGAAATAAAAAAAATATATATTTCATACCCGTAAAGGTGTATTATGTCAATTTCTGAAAGGACTTGGTTAAATATACACTCTCGATTATCATGATTATACGACTTCTTGTCGGCCTTCAGTTTCAGACATGAAAGGAATGGCGCATCTTTACAATTTCTCTGATGTCGTTTCTGGCCGACATCAAACGAAATTTGGACCTTTCATGATTATGTGACGTGATATTTTTAACTTTAAAGTTAAAAAACATTTGCACCATTTACATAATCGCTAATGCGGACTCGACAACACCTTTCATTGGTTCATCACATCTGAGACGTAACGCATTATGTGCGCTTATTGTGTTTCCAAAAATCTGGTACACGGACTTAATGTGTTAATTCATCGTCTACTGAAGCTTGCAGATTCCAAAATTGGAAAAATATCGGTTTCAATATGAAGGAAAATTTAAGGAAAATGTAGATCGTAAATTTACATTATATTTAAAATATCCTTCATATTGAGATTAAGTTTTCATTTCCAACTTCGCATGTACAGAACTGTAACCTATGACGCGGATTGAATATCAATTGTTACCGAGTTGCCACACGTCAGCTGTTTATAATTAGGCTGTGCCCGGGGATGTTTTCAAATCCAAACCTGGCGGATTAAATGCATGAATTCTGCCACCTTGCTACAGGTATACGCGGTAATATTATGTTTATTTTTTATTTGCTGTCCACAAGTGCAATTATGTGTGGGCTTTGGTACAGGCAAACACTTCCGCTACATCAATATCAACTCCATCTGCCAGAAGCTAGGAGCGGATAAATCTCGCGCCCTGCCACTTTTCCATGCCTTTACTGGTTCAGATGTGACATCCCAGTTCTGTGGAAAGGGCAAGAAGACAGCATGGAAGACGTGGCAAGCATACCCGGCGATTACCGAAGCATTCACCATCTCACCCTTCGTTCCAATGGACATCACGTCTCCAACTTTCGGAATTGATGAAAGGTTTACATGTGTCATGTATGACAACACAACGCAACATGATAAGGTAAACGATCTTCGACAGGACCTCTTCACCAGCAAGGTGAAGATGATGGAAAAGCTACCCCCAACACAGAGTGCATTGCTCCAACATGTAAATAGAAGTATATATCAGGCAAGTATTTGGATTGAATGTCTGAAGCCAGTTGTGGCTGGCACTGGCTGCACCAAACCCAGGGTTTGGCTGGACTAGATCAGACACGAGATGGTATCCAACTTGGACAACACTACCGGCTTCCACTGTTAGTTGCAGGGAACTAGTGAAGTGTGGCTGCAAGGCGACCCCAATCTGCTCAAAGAACTGCAAGTGCAAGAATGCTGGTCTGGAGTGCACCTCATTGTGCTTACTGTCGTGGTAATTGTGAATCTCGGTGATACTGGCCTCTTGGGTGCACCAGGGTTGGATTAGGTCGGGACTTGAACTAGTACTAGGAGTCATATGCCAACAAAGCAAACGTTATGACACTTAAAACTAGTGAAAGCCCATTCACATGCAAATCAGTTATGGCATTGGCCACCTGTGACTACTAAATAATAACAATATATAATTATAATGATTTCCAAAGTGTTAATACAGAACAAGCGAAGCGAAATCGAATGATGTCCACTCGTATTTGGATGTCTTTCAGCAGTGTAAAACATTCAGATCATGCTGTTGTAGTCTTAATATATGGAATAGTGTACCTTCATGACATTTGACTTTGAACTAACATTTACATTGGCATGATAGCGTCATTCATATTAATTTTTAGCGGAAATTAAGCAAATATCCGACTATTTTGAGCAAAAATGACATTGACCTTGATCTTATACATTGACCTTGACATTTAATCACATAATAAATGTCACAAATGAACGTGTCAAGGTTCAATAGTAAAGTGATATCACATATGATTTTACACATATTAGATAAAAGTAATATTTGGATCATGCTAATTACCGTTACAGTTCTGAATCCAGTTTATCGTTTTGACCTTGACTTCTAACATATGACCTTGACCCCAGATAGGCCACAGTGTATGCAAATGTATCAACAGCCAATATGGGCAAATAAATAAATACATAGCAACAACAATTGGCAATCAGTTACCACAGTGCTTGACACTCGCCGAATCGGCATGGTAGCCCAAATAAAAATATTTGGGCAAGTAACAATTTTGGAATCCCATATGTCACTAGCCCAAATGAAAAGTTGGTAGCCCAAAAAAGGTATGACTCAATTTAATGAAATATGCAATTAGGGGCGTATCTACACTGGCAGAGATGGACGAGTGACACAAAATTAAATGTACAATTTAATATGTTTATATTTATAATAGTCCACGGTGATGTGATCCTCTGTTGTGAGCTCCAGCCACGGCCGGTCCCTCTTCCAATTCACCATTACTCCCCTGTTACCCCTGTTCTCCTCATACCTAAAACAATAGACTGAATACTTAAGATAGAAAGTGGTATATACCCAAAGGAGATCAGAGAGCCAGGGAAAACCAGAAACCGAACACTTTGCATCAAATACATGGCACGCATACAGCGGTGGTCTCAGAGCCTTTAAAAGCATGAAAAAACGCACTCCCCGACCAGTGCTGTACGATTCCCAAGAGAACGCAATAAACACTACAAGAAAAGTAAAAATACAACAAAAGCCCCACAAGACCCACAATTACCCAACAAACACACTATAGTATTTTCGTGCTAAATAATTCTAGAAAATTACCTCCACCCCCCCCCCCCCCCCCCCCCTCCCCACTCCCTCCACAACCTGGTATTATTCAGGGCTGGCAGGTATCTTAAATTAGTACGGGAAATTCCGGACAGTTGATCGCCCTAGGTTTCAAAACCAAAATGAAACCGAAAGTGCGAAAACAATCGATCACTTCCTGGTTCAATCGGCATACCTCGGATGTGTACATTGCACCCTGTGAGATTATGTCATGGAGAAAACAACCTTATGATCAACTATTCTGGCTTCGTAATTTAACGTGTTCCACTTATAAAAAAAAAAATTACACAACTACTTACTTGGCCCATTTACCCTTCTTCTTTACTGTCTTTCGCATCATGAAATCCCACTCATTTTTGGGAGCCGGCACAGCTTCAAGGTCGATAGCAAAGTCGTCGACTTTCTCCTCGTCCGCCATTATTATCGCGACAAAACCGAACGTTCCGAATGATACCTATTTCGCCCAAGTCGGTTCGTACATTTTCAAAATCGCGCTTGATAGTTTTGTCACTATTTCGTTTATTAATTCCACGAAAGAGTATCGATTCATAGATAATTTGAAAGGTAATCAGTATTGCTATGCAGCTACATTCAATGCATTTCTGCGCTTAATTAACATAACATACGACAAGTTGTTTTATAGAATGCAGAGATTGGGTCCGAAAACAAATGAGGACGAAATAAGCAAGGTGCGATTTCGAACGCCGTGTAACATCCGCCATTTTCATTGGATAATTTACGCAGTCAAGAGTATGCCTACCCATTCAGCAACGTAAACACGCGTGTTTGACAAAGGTCAAGGATTGTTTTTATTACAAATAACACAGGATTTGTTTACAATCGTCAGAAACAGCAAATGTTTTGAGTTTGGTAAGAAAGACGAACATCTTCCAAAATATGTGTGGTCGCCCAAAAGAAAATATTTGGGCGAGTGTCAAGTACGCGGCGGGTAAAATCTGCTCGCCCAAGATGAAAGCCACTCGCATTGGCGATTTGGCGACCGCCCATATCGAGCACTGTACCAATTGTTAGCGGGAAAATTAAGCGATTTCTGATAATTTTCGACAAAAAATGTCCTTGACCTTGATATTGTATGTTGATCTTGACCTTTATTGTTAAAGCCGACAATGGTGGAATCATGATAATTCATCTGGTGATGCATTCCGACAATTTGCATCATTCAACATAGTTCCTGAGTGCTATTATATGAAATAAAGAGAACATACCCATTTTTTCACTATTGTTTGACCTTTGACCTTGGCCTGACCTTAACCTTTAAAATCGGGTATTGTCATCAAGTACAACTGTGCCAAATTTGGTGCTTTCTTCCAGTCTGTCACAATCATTTCCCTAACCAACTCCACTATACCTAGGAGTGAAAGGGTTAAGAACTACAAATAATATGAAACACAAGTGTCGGTGCAACTTACCAGTTTCACAATCCCAGAGTTTACAGGAGTTATCTGCGCTCCCGGTTAACACTTTGGTTGTGTCCCCTATTGTTCAGTTAAGGAGAGAGTAGATCTGATTTATTGGTGTTTAACGGCCTATCAACAGCTACAGTCATTTAAGGCCAGATCAACCCGTCGGGTTGATCCCACATTTTTAAAGGTACATGCCCACTCAGTAGGCACAAAATGTTCTTTACATGTATATCAGAGACATCATCCGAGATATTTTGTGGTAAAAGAAACATTCATTCACCATTATGCCACGTATTGATTGGCATTATTATACCTTTTATATCAGACGTAAATTTCCACACTGATATCAGGGGCGATAACCGCGTTTCTTTAAACTGTTAATGGACATTACTATCTATTCTCTGTATTTATTGTTTGATGTGCAATGATCATACTTTATCATCTGTCGAAAAGAAGATTCCACAATCGTGGACTTGTCCCAGGATGGTAGAAGACCATTAGAGCAATGTGTGTGTGAAATATCAAGCAGATCCGTGTCGTGAAATTATAAGACATTTGCCCGAGCATTCAGGTTTCAAATGCACCAGGTCTGTGACCTGACCTTGACCCTGGGCTTAGCGGGGGCGGGACGAATGTGGATTTGTCACAGGGCGGTAGAGGACCATTGGAGCAATGCGCGTGTGAAATATCAAGCAGATCCAATCAAGGAAACAGACATAAGACATTTACCCGAGCACAAAGTTTTGAACGCACCAAACATGTGACCTGGACCCTGGGCTTAGTGGGGACAGGACAATCTTGGATTTGTCACAGGGCGGTAGAGGACCATTAAAGCAATGTGTGTGTGAATTTGTTTTTTGTTTGTTCGGGCTTAACGGCCTATCAACAGCTAAGGTCATTTAAGGCTGGATCAATGGGTTTAGTACTAAATCCCATATATTACCTGTACAGGTACATGTACAAATGGGGGGAAAAATCCCAAAATCAGAAATGAATATTTACAAAAAAAATAAATATATATTCAGCCCTGAAATCAGAATCATCCTGATCTGATGCCAGGTCCTCACCACACCAGAATCACTTGGCCCCCTCGCAGAAGGATCAGTAATAATCTTACTACTTTTATAATGGGCAATAACTTAATTCAACTCCCAGGTAACAAAAAACGCCAAATATAAAAACGTACCTAAGTGACAAACCAGGCAAATCATGATTCCTATAAGGAGGAACCCCACCGTTAATCTACACCATCGCGTTCACCCGACCAACCACCCGCATGTGTGAAATATCAAGCAGATCCAATCAAGAAACAGACAAGACATTTACCCGAGCATTAAGGTTTTGAACGCACCAAGTGTGTGACCTTGACCCTGTGCTTAGCGGGGACGATCGTGGATTTGTCACAGGGGGTAGAGGACCATTCAATCAAAGCGTTTGTGAAATATCAAGCAGACGAGTGCAAGGAAACAGGAATTATAAGACATTTACCCAAGTGTTAAGGCTTCAGGATGGACGGACATTGGTAACATTATATGCCCCCCTCACCATTCTTATCAAGTAGTAACATTTCACCAAATTATTGCAACAACTTCTCCCTGTTTTGCAGGACTAGCTTGAACCAATCTATACAAAGGATACAGTTACTGTCGATGCACCACACGGCACCGTTGTGGCCCTTAAACGAGCCGAGCCTTTCTCCATTGAGCGAGTACCAGACGTTCGGCTGCTGATCCTTGGCCGCGCTGAATACGAGATCACCCTCTCTGTTGTACTTGATTTGCGTGATGGCACGCTCATGCCCATGTAGTAATATAGGTTTCTGGAATGAACAAAAGCATGGCATATGAAAGACTTGAGAGATGAGGCTTGTGATTTGTGACCCGTGCAGATCCTGATAAAATATCACACTCCTGTAGCCCGCTAATGATTTACTTTCCTTGTTTGATTTTGGCTGTCACTGACTGGGTCTCTTGTAGTTGAGAACAGTAACTCTTGCAATCTACTCCTGTACCATCCTGCTCATTACTGGAATATGTTATTTTCATGATGTTGACACTCATTTCAGTTAAAAAATATAGAAAATATTTCACAATTAGTTGCTAAACTATGAATCGGATCTGATTCGCTATTCTGCAGAGGAAGCATATGAGTGGAATCATAACTCTGGCTACAGGAGTAGATCGCAAGAGTTACTGTTCGCAAGTACAAATAATGAAGCAATCCGTCAAGTAATATTAAAGTTATACCGTGAAGTCCATGATGAAGAAACTTTTTTACATTTGTTGACGCGGACAACGGCGATGGAAAAAGCGGCAACTATAGTCGCACCTTCTGCTAAAGCAGCTATGACAAAAATTGTTTGAATGTTTCATATGCACACTAGTGGCATGATAATCGCCAAAACGTATTTAAACAACTTAATCACATAGCTATCAAATAGTTTTATCGAGTACTGGGGTGTCCTGTGGTATCTTGCGGTGTCCTGGGGTGTTTAGTACGACACCGTATTCAGGGCCTGAAAATAGCAGCATTTACCAGTAGGTCCGGGACCCAACCAGGAATAAAGTGAAAGGTCCGATGATCTTTTGGAAGGTCTGAGAGGATAATCACTAGAAAAACGTGTCCGCTTCATGTGAAATGACTCGTCACACCATGTGTAAATCTTCGACTGTGTCACCAAAAATTCATTAGAACTGATTTAGTATCACGACTGAATGATGATCGCAATTTCAATTTTATTAAAGGTCCAGCAGACTTGTTGCTTATAAAATACAAAGGTCCAACATTAAAAATTTTGCGAAGAAATGCCGTATGCTACATAAACGTTTTTTATACATTTTGTCTCATGTAGTTAAACTTCCATTGGGACATGCAGGCACTTTGTGGTATGAACGACAGAGGTGTCTTTAAATCATACCATTTGAACCGTTACTCCAATAATAAATATCAACAAGGTCACTCGCCATATTCAACCAACGGAAGTGGATTAATTACCTTGGGCCCGGCTCACCAACTCAGTAATTGTAACACGCGAGAAGGCCGCGACCAGTAGGGTCCCGGCCCTATCGCATGTTACAAAAAAAAATATTATTACAGTAGCGTAACCATTTGTCGGGATTACCCCCGCGTCGGGAATTTTCGTAAAACCGCATTTGTCACTATTCACAGAAAATTACACGATATTTTTCCCGGACATTTTTTGCAGAAGTCACTTATCTGTCAAATGAAGAAAAATGTTCCACATCGCCCTTGGTCATGTAAGGTTTTAATCAAATGTGTTAGAATACCTTCAAAATGTTGTATTTCAGCTATTCCCACTTTAGTCCACTCATAAACATCATTATTGAAAAAGATTTACAAAGCATGGTTCTGTCAGTCTGCATCATTGGATTCTTTAGCCATTTTGAGAAGGCAAGGTCATGTAAACACAGACTATTAGCTGTCTAATTACCAGAATAGAGCTTCTCGTTATACTGGGGGGCCTTATATGAAAAACAATACAAAACTAACACAGAATTATATTTGATTACACAGATGTAGATATAAACTCATGTGTTTTTAATATAATTTATTGTTCTGTTGATTATAAAAATGTTCAGAATAATAGTCTACAGTTTGTAGATTGTTATTATCTTGTTGTTTGTATAAGTCCTGCCTGTAGTGTGCACCATAATGAATATGGTAAAATAGCATGTACCACAAATGAAAATTAAACGTGATCTGAAAGCATCTTGCATTATGATTATTAGCCGTGTGATAATATTATTGTCATTTATGACTGGCAAAGGAAATGGTGGAAACTTTGTGTACTGTACACTCCTCTGATAATTTAGATCACCATTTTTTACACTGATCCGATGGTGCGCTGCAATACAGGACGAGTCTAATCCGACAACAAAAATCCAGACTCTTAAGGTCACAGTCTATTTTTTCTACAAGCGCCTGGATGATATGTTAACAAAATGGTAGGGGGTTCAGGTCATTTTTTAATGTATAAGCTACCTATTTAATTTTCTTGCATAATTGTGGGACTTGGTGAGACCTTTACAATGAGATATAGATCATTAAAATCGGTCCAGCGGTTCAAAAGTTATCGCACTTTTTTTAACCAATTTTTTGGCAAATTTTGTAATTTTTCCTCCATCTATTTGAATCACAGGTGGAAGACTCGGACCTATGACACCAAAAAAATGCCTATTAAAAAAATCCCATTACCCCACCCACTTGGTCTCGTACAGTACTATACGTTAATTCAAGGTGAGCATAAATAGCGCTATTATAGAAAGAGCCCTCTTTTTTCCGGCTCGCACAAACACAATAAACATCGATTAAATGTATGAAATATGTCTCTGGCAATCGATAAAGGTATTAGGTGTGTGAATATACTCACTTCAAATCGCTGTTTCAAGTATTTATTGAGTTATTCGCGTTTTGATTACCCCATCCAAAGCGAAAGTTGCGTGTACGAAAGAATCTCACACAGAATCGGAGGCCGTCCGGCTGGATTATCGGTCATATTTGGCCGATAGCTGATCGCCAGCTCAAACTAAAGTCGTGCACCATGATCATATACATTAGAGATTCCAACCATACAAAGTTCGTCCAATTGTGATCGTTCGCCGATCTAAAAAACACTTTTTTCTATAATTTCGTTCATTATCTGGAACTGGTCAATGCACTATCTTCCATAATACAACCACCGAAGCGTCTATGTAAGAACATCTCTGATTGGTTAAACCTAAAAATAGACGCGAGGACTTTCCCTTTTCAGGGTTTCCGGAAGACATAATCTGATAGTACGCGAATCATGAAAGAAAGTCAATAAAATTAGAAAAAAGTGTTTTTTAGATCGGCGATACGATCACAATTGGACGAACTTTGTATGGTTGGAGTCTCTAATGTATATGATCATGGTGTACGACTTTAGTTTGAGCTGGCGATCAGCTATCGGCCAAATATGACCGATACCATCCGGACGGCCTCCGATTCTGTGTGAGATTCTTTCGTACACGCAACTTTCGCTTTGGATGGGGTAATCAAAACGCGAATAACTCAATAAATACTTGAAACAGCGATTTGAAGTGAGTATATTCACACACCTAATACCTTTATCGATTGCCAGAGACATATTTCATACATTTAATCGATGTTTATTGTGTTTGTGCGAGCCGGAAAAAAGAGGGCTCTTTCTATAATAGCGTTATTTATGCTCACCTTGAATTAACGTATAGTACTGTACGAGACCAAGTGGGTGGGGTAATGGGATTTTTTTTAATAGGCATTTTTTTGGTGTCATAGGTCCGAGTCTTCCACCTGTGATTTGAATGGGAGCAAATGGCACCAAAATCGGCTAAAATCATGTTTTCTTTCATATTATTAATGACATATTTTGGAAATAAATATGTGTAAAACCATGCATTTTATTGAATAAAATATCACGTTATACACATTTTTCTTATATTTTGTCAATTTTGCTGAAAATAATTGTTTATGGAATGTAAAATAAGTCAACAAAAACATGTTTTTTTACCCAAAAGTGTTATTATTTGCAATGTTCATCTCATTTCCAATGAATTTCATTACCAATTAACACAAATAGGTATATAATAACTTATAATGTAACTACATTCATTTACCATGTTGAAATTCCCTGCAAATGCTCCATTTTTTACAAAATCGGTTACCATGGCAACGATTTTGAAAAAGTGTTTTTGATACCTATTGTGACGTTTTAAGACGTCAGTAAATTATGATAAACTTTAATAGATACAAATGACACACAAGTATTGCTACTGTACTTTTGAAAAGCACAAATTGTTACCATAGTAACAATATTAACATTATGTCTTGATTTTCAAACATCCGGCTTATTTTAACTATTTCAAATAAACCTTTTTGAGATACAGTAGATGATTATCAATACTGCAAATACAAAATTTATCTGACAAACCATATGGGCACTAGACTATATTTGTTCATATCCATGTAGAGCTGTTACTATGGCAGAATATATAGTTTGCCAAAATCTGTCACCATGGAAACCATTTTTCCTTCAAAATATCGTTGTTCAATTGCATATTTTTGATAACTGAATAAAATGAAATATGTAGTAACATCATTGGATGCAATAAACAATTAAACATACAACAATTGCATTATACACTAGTTCTGAAATATATATGCATTACCATAGTAACCATGGTAACAATATTGGAAAACACAAAAATAGTATTTGTTGAAAAGGTGTTTACTTTTTGAAAATCAATGCAATACACCCGAGTACTGTTACCATCTAGCAATACACTTAACATGTGAACGTTTAATAATATTGGTTGTCATGGCAACCATTTTAATATTTCACACAACAAAATCATATATACTCCAGGGCTCCAGATAAGGAATTTGACATTGGGTACTGTTACTCCATACTTTTGAAATCAATTGGGTATTCTATATTTTCAATTGGGTATTTTAAAAACGTTACCCCATTAAATTTTTTCAATTGGGTATTTCCATATTTTGATTACAAAAACCGATTCGGAAACAAATCGTACTAATGTATGTATTTATGGTACTGTTTTGTTGTTCATATAATTAATTGAAGCAGTGTTATACTTACATGTGTATGGTAACACTGCTTCACTTACTTATAAGAGCATCAATATTAGTTCAAGTTTTCAATGATTCCAAGTACATATAAGTAACTGTTACTAGAGTAATTGGGCTTATGGCATTTGTGACCAGTGTAGTTCTGGATCTGCTAGCACACTTATAATTATAAGTTATGTAACAAGCAGTATCATGTATTCAAAAAATCATGCGAGATGTTTCATTATCTGACTGACAAACAGTGCAGACGCTATCAAGAATGCTTTGATTGGCAGATTGATCTTTGCAACACGCGATCCATTTTTTTTTTTGCTGACCACGTTTGACAGCAATTCATCAATAATGTCAATCATGATTAATTTGGGGTCTCCACATACCGAGCTCAACAAAATGTCTGTATGATGCATTGTGCAATGGATTGGATTCCACCTTTGCATCGGTCATACAATAAATCGAAATAAGGTTAACATTGGTGGTGGACTTTTGCAATTTGTTTCTTCCAAGTTTGTTTGTTGTGGCCGCCATTTTGTTGCGCCATGTGTCACCAATTTTCTACGAAAAAATCTGACATGATCCGATTGTGTTATTTATAGTGTCTATCGCTACTACGATTATATTAATTGGTGAATCCGGGCGCCGTTCAACTCGCCCTATTTTAACTTAGTTAATTCGACCGCCATTTTATTCAACGTGCGCGTTGGTCGAAATAGTAATAATGTTTCCATATTTTCATTTATTACTTATGATACCGTCCCACATGTAAAATACAAACCTGACACATTCAAAATAATAAAATGTCTGCTGTGCCCCGCCTTACCCCCAGGACCAATTTCACTGTACCATTTGTTTTATCCGTGTGGATAGTCGTTTACGAATGTCTACGGACGTTTTTCGTTGCATCTCCTGGAGTAGACTCGGGGTCGCCGAAACAAGCAGTTTCACATCGATTTGTATTTAAGAAAATAGACTAGTAATGAGCCTGAATCTCGGGTTCACAATTTTGTCGCATCGCCATTTTTTTCCACAATTATTGATTTGAAAATCAGTAATATTTTCCGTAAATGACGTGGATTGTGACAACAAATTCAGAGGTAAAGGGGAAATCAATTCCGGCTCGCGTGAGCTCTGAAGTTTGTGTCAACTTCCGCCATATACAATAATATTGGATTCTTTATGATCTGCTATGAGGATTTGTATTGTAGATAGTTGTAGCACCTGTATACTAGTACACAAACGCGCCCATCAGGGAAAGTGGTATGATTTCATGCCATATGTGAAATCCTGAAGGTGGGGTCGCCGAAACAAGCAGTTTCACATCGATTTGTATTTAAGAAAATAGACTAGTAATGAGCCTGAATCTCGGGTTCACAATTTTGTCGCATCGCCATTTTTTTCCACAATTATTGATTTGAAAATCAGTAATATTTTCCGTAAATGACGTGGATTGTGACAACAAATTCAGAGGTAAAGGGGAAATCAATTCCGGCTCGCGTGCGCTCTGAAGTTTGTGTCAACTTCCGCCATATACAATAATATTGGATTCTTTATGATCTGCTATGAGGATTTGTATTGTAGATAGTTGTAGCACCTGTATACTAGTACACAAACGCGCCCATCAGGGAAAGTGGTATGATTTCATGCCATATGTGAAATCCTGAAGTTCAAATCGAATACACTCGAAGACTGGTTTCCAGCCGTTATCGGTGAAATACAGCGAGACATTGTCCGCAGCTACAGCCGGGACCAGACTTTGTAAACATTGAATGGCCGACCGCACAGATCATCGGTGATGATTTTGTAGGATTGTATACATGAATAAATCTAGCAGTACGCGACAGACTGAAAATACATTTGAGGAGTACGCTACAGGATAAAAAAGTATTGCGTACCAGACATTTTAATTGCTTTTTGGTACGCATTGGCTCTGATGTTAATTGGGTTTTTGCATTTTTTAATTGCGTATTTACGCAAATACGCACCTTATCTGGACCTCTGTACTCCATTTAAAATCAATATATTCGTTGAATCAGTATACATTATCAATGCTACAAAAACAATATTTATCTTGACAAACATGATTGTTCAAAGTAATTTCACCTTGACCTTGGACATGAAGGCCACATGGGTGTGGTACATGTATGGAATGAAAATATGGATGATGATAAGGAAGTATATGAAGTTTGAGGTCCATCCGACTTTCCGTCACAGAGATAATGGGTACCCAAACTCTTTAACGTGGACGGACGGAATTACGAAACTATATACCACTCGACATACATTGTATGCCGGGTGGGGGGGGGGGGGGGGGTGGGGGGGGGGGGGGGGGGTGGGGGTATATCTATAGTTTTGTATACACAGTTTAAACCATGGGCGGATTCAGGGTGGGGGGCGGACCCGGTGCCTAAAATTCGCCGAGTACAGATTTTTTACAAGTTACAAGGCACGTTTCATGCCAAGTGCCATGTATTCCATGCATTTTTCGGTCGTTGTCTTATTGTTTCAAAATTTAAACGTTTTCAATAAAAAATCATGTCTAAACATACTGTGACAGTGTCAATATTTTTGCTCCAAAATGCGCCAGAAAGCAGGAAATGCGATGTAGATTTCAAAATATATTTCCAGGGGGAAATGCCCCCGGACGCCCCTAGCCTCCACTCGGTCGACTATTTTGCAATAGTGGGGCTCCGGACCCCCCCCCCCCCCAAATCCCCCCCCCCCCCCCCCCTGTATCCGCGCCTGCATTTCTCCTGTCACAGCCATAGCTCAGGAACTAGACTGGTGACATATGTCATCGGTCCCTTTTTTCCTGTCACAGCCATAGCTCAGGATCTAGACTGGTCAGTCGCGGATCCAGGATTTCACACAGGCCCACATGAAACTTGAAACGGCGGTTATGTTGGTGTTGCTCGTTTCGTCGACTGAGCGGCGCAAGGGAGTTGGCTAGGGGGGGGGGGTTTATGCGGGGTGGGGGGGGGGTGTGGGGCATGCCCAACCGCGCCCCTCCACCCCCCAGGAAGTTTTTGAATTGAGGAAGCAATTTCCTGCATTCTACTGTATTTTTTTTTTATATATTTGAAGATCATAACAGTCCATACAATCTATGTGTAAAACAATATTTTGTAAAATTTTTTTTTTAAAAATCGGGATTTCTGAAGGTCCCCGCCACTCCCACCCCCCCAACCCCCAAATCCGCCTCTGCTGGTGACATATGTCATCAGTCATCAGTCCATTTTCTCCTGACACAGTCTCCTAAATTTAAAATTCATATCATTTTCCAATTCAAATAGGAATCCTCAGCGATTTGTAACCCGGAGGATATAACAAAAACGTTCTACTTTCACTTTCATTTCAGCTACACATTTAATTTTAATTTCTTGAGTAAATGATGCCGAAATATTTATTTAAATTAATATCTAATTATTTAAAAATACTTTGTTTAATTCATAATACAAATAATCTAGAGATAATTATTATCCTTATTCAAACTCAAGACACGTTTACTTTGTGAAGTGTATCGTAAGATATATTATGTGTATATGCTGTGTAAAGTCAAATCGCAAGACTGTCGGCAGCGTATGCGCTAACACACACGACTTGTAATTATCAAAAAATTGCTAGCACCTCTTTGGAAAGTTTGGATTTCCGCGCGAATTGTTTTACTAAATTCATTATAGATTAGTTGATTTTTTAAGTAAAATGGACACGGATTAATAATATCAATGGCTCAAGATGATTAAAACAGTATGTAACTGTCAAAAAACAATGTTTCTGCTTTAAATCATCATCATTTCGCTGTCCAATGTTGGATTTTATCGAGCCATTGACCTATGTAAAGTTCAGAATGTAAGCTTTAATCTGATTGGTCATTCAAGAAAAATGTCACAGGCAAATCCCATCCCGCGGAAATCGCTTAGAGTAACCCGATAGTGCTGTAACACAGCTAAAAACATCTCGTAACGTTGGCGAAAGTGGGTCAACATCGGTGTATTCAAATTGTGTTCTAGGTACTAAAATCGGGTTATTTATCATAAACACTACAATAAATGAACAAAATAATGATTATATTATTGAATTCAGCTGTAAATAATGTTTTTTAATCCGATTATAATATAGAATTTGTGAATTAAAAACGTTTGATTTTCATAACGAGGCAGCCGAATTACAGGATTACGACATCGTACTGAACCCCCTAAAAATGGGTGGCACGATTTACGATCTACCCAAATCGTCATATAATTACTATATGTGTTAATAAATAAAGCTATACACATCATAATAACGATGTTTGGACTGTACTTACATGATGTATGTCATTAATTTGCTCATACCAGGGACAATTTTAATGTTTTGATGCAAAATGGAAATATTTGTATATGAAGTAAAGGGAGAGTACCGCGATAAACTTAATACTAGGAAGCCAAGGAAGATAATCCACTTTATAATGGCTAAACATGCTAAATGGGAATGATGATTTTTAATTGAAATACAAATACAAAACTGTAGAACCTCTATAATGTTGACATACAAGGAGACAGTGTGAAGGTGTCGACCGTATACTGGCCGTTTTTGCCCACCAGGACTAGACATAGCACTATGGCTTTCACTACCGTTACAGCCATAGACCTCACAGATACCTACTGTAGCGACTTGATTTCAAGATTTGAAATCTGTCGATTATTGTCTAAATACGCGTCTAATGGTGCTAAACCAGCAGTGCAAAGCCAGAAATTATATTAAATAGCCTGTATGAGTTACAATGGGTGACTTGCCTATCAAAATAAAGTGTTTATCGCTCCTTTTGTCCGACTACATAAAGTGTACAAAGTTTACACGCTACTGTCGCCATTTTGCCGAAGAATTTCCGGCAGAATAAATTAACTTCCGTAATTATGTTTTTTAGTCCGGCGGCCAAAGGCCGATTTTGGGGCTTAACTTCGTTTTGAATAACTTAAGTTTTTTACTACTGATTTTGCCTATGTAGACTTTCTAGTTTTAGAATCCGACTGATGCAAATCTGTTACCCTTCAGCATTTGGAGAAATCTGCATAAATTCAAGATGGCTGCCACCAAGATATATTGTACGATATAATTGCATCCCGAGGAGGAAATTAAACCATCTAAGAGAGTATAATGAATGTATTAACGTGTTGACACAAACGAGCAACTTTAAAATTCAATTCCTTAACAGCATATAGAAAAATCCAAGATGGCCGCCAAATGTGACTATTTTACATACTTTCACTAATTCGTCATATCAAAGAATATACGTTTTTTAATTATGTGTTTAAAACAATGAATGTGTGTTTTTTGTAACTTTGATGTGAAATTATATACTAATCTATATAACACAAGTTCAAGATGGCAGCCATATATGAATATATTACAATGTACTTGCAAACGTATCTTGAAATAAGAAACACTATATACTTGCAATCATATCAGAGCGAATTTGCATACCAATGTTGTATTTAGGTATATAATTACAGAGGTCCAGATAAGGTGCGTATTTGCGTAATTACGCAATTAAAAAATGCAAAACCCCAATTAAAATCAGAGACAATGCGTACCAAAAAGCAATTAAAATGTCCGGTACGCAATATTTTTTTATCCTGTAGCGTACTTCTCAAATGTATTTTCAGTCTGTCGCGTACTGCTAGATTTGTTCATGCATACAATCCTACAAAATCATCGCCGATGATATGTGCGGTCGGCCATTCAATGTTTACAAAGTCTGGTCCCGGCTTTAGCTGCGGACAATATCTCGCTGTATTTCACCGATAACGGCTAGAAACCAGTATTCATGTGTACTCGATTTGAACTCCAGGATTTAGCGGGAGCGATTCCGACTCTCAGCGGGAATAAAATGGGTCCAACTCGATACGAAACTCTAGTAACCCACCACACGGCATTTGTTTCGAGTACAGTTCAAGTTAATGATCCCAAATCTAGAATTCCCACCCTTATCGCATCGGCCGTTTTTGCCCATATTGATTTTGAGAAACAAAATCGGATAAGACGGGGCCTATCAATTATGGCAAAAGTTAACACAAACTTCAGAGCTCATGCGAGCCGGAATTTAATTCCCATTTACCTCTGAATTTGTTGTCACAATCCACGTCATTTACGGAAAATATTAATGATTTTCAAATCAATAATTGTGGGGGAAAAACGGCAATGCGACACTATAATACTGTGAACCCGAGATCCAGACTCAATACTAGTCTATTTTCTTAAATTCAAATCGATGTGAAACTGCTTGTTTCGACGACCCCGAGTCTACTCAAGGAGATGCAATGAAAAGCATCCGTAGACATTCGTAAACGACTATCCGCACGGATAAAACAAATGGTACAGTGGAATTGGTCCTCGGGGGAGGGCGGGGCACAGCAGACATTTTATTATTTTGAATGTGTCAGGTTTATATTTTACATGTGGGACAGTATCATAAGTAATAAATGAAAATATGGTAACATTATTACTATTTTGACCAACGCACACGTTGAATAAAATGGCGGTCGAATTAACTAAGTTAAAATAGGACGAGTTGAACGGTGCCCGAATTCACCAATTAATATAATCGTAGTAGCGATAGACACTATAAATAACACGATCGGATCAAGTCAGATTTTTTCGTAGTGGTGACACATGGCGCAACAAAATGGCGGCCACAACAAACAAACGTGGAAGAAAAACATTGCGAAAGTCCAGCACCAATGTTAACCTTAGTTCGATTTATTTGACGACCGATGCAAAGGTGGAATCTCAATCCATTGCACAAGGCATCATACAGTCATTTTGTTGAGCTCGGTGTGTGGAGACCTCAAATTAATCGTGATTTGACATTATTGATGAATTGCTGTCAAACGTGGTCAGCCAAACAAAAAACAGATCGCGTGTTGCAAAGATCAATCTGCCAATCAAAGCATTCTTGATCAGCGTATGCACTGTTTGTCATCTAGATAATGAAACGTCTCGCATGATTTTTTTAATACATGATACTGCTTGTTACATAACTTATAACTATAAGTGTGCTAGCAGATCCGGAACTACATGGGTCACAAATGCCATAAGCTCAATTATTCTAGTAACAGTTACTTATATGTATTTGGTTTGAAAACTTGAACTTATCATTTTTAAGTATAACACTGCTTCAATTAATTATATGAACAACAAAACAGTACCATTAATACATAAATTAGTACGATTTGTTTCCGAATCGGTTTTTGTAATCAAAATATGGAAATACCCAATTGAAAAAAATTGATGGGGTAATGTTTTTAAAATACCCAATTGAAAATTGAGAATACACTATTGATTTCAAAAGTATGGAGTAACAGTACCCAATGTCAAATTCCTTATCTGGAGCCCTGTAATTATTCCAATACATTGGGTACGTATTTAGACACATGTTTCAATCGCATTAGTCCAAGTTGACCACCAAATATCATATTACCTGATAACTAACTTGTGTAGTAAATAGCTTATGTAATTACACCTTGATATACACAATTAGACAGCATCGGCAATAACGTAAGTCTAATATGGCCGCCGGATATGAATATAGTACCTTATTATACCCACTTTTTTGGGAAAAAATGGGTATATTGTTTTCGTCACGAGTGTCCGTCCGTCCGTCCGTCCGTCCGTACGTCCGTCACGTTTCTTGTAACTCGAAAAACTTTTTCACCTTCATACCTACGCGCCTGATATTTGGTATGTAGCTTCGTTATCATGTGCAGATGCGCAAAGTGAATTCGGATTTTTGATCCGACCCTCCATCATGGATTATCTCCCCCTTTCGGACTCAGAATTTCCCTATTTTTCATTGTAAGTCGAAAAACTTTCTCACCTTAATACCTACGCGCCTCATATTTGCTATGTAGCTTTGTTATCATGTGCACATGCGCAAAGTGAATTCGGATTTTTAATCCGACCCTCCATCATGGATTATCTCCCCCTTTCGGACTCAGAATTTCACATTTTTTCCTTGTAACTCGAAAAACAAAAAATTTTTCACCTTCATGCCTACGCGCCTGATATTTGGTATGTACCTTCGTTATCATGTGCAGATGCGCAAAGTGAATTCGGATTTTTGATCCGACCCTCCATCATGGATTATCTCCCCCTTTCGGACTCAAAATTTCCCTATTTTTCATTGTAAGTCGAAAAACTTTCTCACCTTAATACCTACATTTCTGATATTTGATATGTAGCTTCGTTATGATGCGTAAAGTGAATTCAGATTTTTGATCCGACCTTCCATCTCCCCCTTTCGGACTTAGAATTTCATTATTTTTCCTCGTAGGTCGAAAAAAAATTCACCTTAATACCTACGCGTCTGATATTTGCTTCGTAGCTTCGTTTTGATGTGCTGATGCGCAAAGTAAATTCGCATTTTTAGCTCACCTGAGCGAAGCTCATGTGAGCTATTGTTACCGCAATGTGTCCGTTGTCGTCCGTGAACATTTTCAAACGTCTTCTCCTCGGTAACCATTGGGTCTATAGTCACCAAACTTCATGGTCATGGTCCTTAGGTAGGGGGATTACAAAATTGTTAAAATGACGTCATTACGTAATCCAAGATGGCCGCCGTCTAAAAATAGCACAAATTCTTAAAAAATCTTCTTCTGAAGAACCGCCAACCGGATTTCGACAAAACTTGGTAGGAATGATCGATGAACATTGCTCTTTCAAAGTTGTTAAAATGGTGACCCCGGGGTCAAAAATGGGCGTGGCCCATGTGGTCAAATTTTATTTTTGACTGAATATGGTCATGTCATATATCAAATTGAAGGTATCAATGAGGCGATCACTCTGGTGCATTTTTTGTTGAAATCGGATTGTTATGTCATCCAAGATGGCCGCCGAAATGTCAAAAGGTCGTTCTTTTATTAGAGATTTCAAAATTCTTCTTCACATGAACCGCTTGGCCCATGGTAGCCAAACTTAAAAGTTATAGTCCATGGGTGAAGCCTTTTCAGATTTGTTAAAATGGAGGTCATCGCTAATCCAAGATGGCCGCCGTCTAAAAATAGCATAAATTCTTAAAAAATCTTCTTCTCATGAACCGCTAGCCGGATTTCAACGAAACTTGGTAGGAATGATCGATGTACATTGCTCTTTCAAAGTTGTTAAAATGGTGAACCCGGGGTCAAAAATAGGCGTGTCCCGTGGGGTCAAATTTGGGTCAAATTTTATTTTTGACCGAATATGGTCATGTCATATATCAAATCGAAGGTATCAATGAGGCGATCACTCTGGTACATTTTTTGTCGAAATCGGATTGTTATGTCATCCAAGATGGCCGCCGAAATGTCAAAAGGTCGTTCTTTTATTAGAGATTTCAAAATTCTTCTTCACATGAACCGCTTGGCCCATGGTAGCCAAACTTCAAAGTTATGGTCCATGGGTGAAGCCTTTTCAGATTTGTTAAAATGGAGGTCGTCGCTAATCCAAGATGGCCACCGTCTAAAAATAGCATAAATTCTTAAAATATCTTCTTCTCATGAACCGCTAGCCGGATTTCGACGAAACTTGGTAGGAATGATTGATGTACAATGCTCTTTCAAATTTGTTAAAATGGTGACCCCGGGGTCAAAAATGGGCGTGGTCCGTGTGGTCAAATTGGGGTCAAATTTTATTTTTGACCAAATATGGTCATGTCTATATCAAATCGAAGGTATCAAAGGCGATCGCTCTGGTACATTATTTTATCGAAATTGGATGGTCATGTCATCCAAGAATGCCGCCTAAAGGTCAAAAGGTCGTTCTTTAGATATTAGAGATTTCAAAATTCTTCTTCACATGAACCGCTTGGCCCATGGTGGCCAAACTTCACAGTTATTGTCCATGGGTGAAACCTTTTCAGATTTGTTAAAACGGAGGTCGTCGCTAATCCAAGATGGCCGCCATCTAAAAATAGCACAAATTCTTAAAAAATCTTCTTCTCATGAACTGTCAGCCGGATTTCGACGAAACTTGGTAGGAATGATCGACGTAGAATGCTCTTTCAAAGGTGTTAAAATAGTGACCCCGGGGTCAAAAATGGGCGTGGCCCGTGGGGTCAAACTTTATTTTTGCCCGAATATGCTCATGTCATATATCAAATTGAAGGTATCGATGAGGCGATTGCTCTGGTGCAATATTTGTCGGAATCGGATGATTATGTCATCCATAATGGCCTCCAAAATGTCCATTTATTCAAGATTTTGAACGTCTTTTCTCAGGAAAAGTAGTAAGTTAAGTTAAGATAGTAAGTTAAGATCCTTGGGTGAAGCATTTTCAGATTTGGTAAAATGAGAGTCATCGCTTAATCCCAGATGACCGCCATCTAAAAATAGCACAATTTTTTTAAAACACATGAACTCAATGTCACATTCTCCTCTGGTGTTCATGGAGTCAGGTGAGCGAATTAGGGCCATCATGGCCCTCTTGTTTATCCGACCCTCCATCATGGATTACCTCCCCCTTTCGGACTTAGCATTTGGGGAAAGTGGGTATATTGCGATGGCGCGCCATCAACTTTTTCTAGTAATAGTAATACAATTATAATATAAGATTTAAACTTGTGCATTCAGTTAGATATTTTTATATTGTTTTGTCTTGTCTTGCCATTCCATAGCAGCATTCATACTTCTATTGTTGGCAGGGAGATATATTGTACTTTACAATATACTTCAAGGACTTCCCAATTTGTAAAAACACCAGATGTCGTCGTTTATATCATTGGCTCCAAAAACGCAAATGCTCAATGTGATTTACTGTGCAACATCGCATGAAATGGCTCCTCTAGATAGTGTCAATAACAACTTGAGTGTCTGGATATAGCAAATGAATAAGTACAAATGGATGATACGTCTATATATTTCTGTCACAATCGGTGACTACGTACAATAACATAGTTCAGCATTCCAGTTTCTGGCTACCATTACGTGCTTTCAACCTACTTAGTACAACCACATATCTGATAGTATTGGCCACATGTTTTCTTTCTGTGGAAGTAGTCAGTTTCCACAAAGCGGCTGTATGCACATGATGGTCGATGTACACAACTTTAATATCACTTATTACTTTGTAAGCTGCAAGTAATTGATGTGTTTTCAGACCACTATCGCCGATGTAGAGCAACATATTTATATGATGAGGTAAAGTATGTACACATGTACATCAATTTTCTCTGTGTATTGTTTCAAAGATAAGCAATACAAATACTTTATTTTTGTTGAATTATTGTGTAGTTATATGCCATTTAATGAGTTTTACTTATTTAAACATATGACAGAATTCAGCACCTGTGAATGCATATGATATGTAACAAGAGTGCCGCAAGTCACAAAATACGCCCGTCGAATATGGGCCAGACAGCGAAGATGCAGAAATGTGAAGCTGTCACCAAGGCAAGAAACATTAATGATAATTTGAAAGTCTATAGCATTATTTCTTCATCTCGTTGTGCTAAACATGTATACTAATTTAGGCAGAGATAGAAAAGTAGAGTGTAAAGTAGAAATGATAGGGAATTGGATACAATAATGTAGAAAAAATGGCTAAGTTAACAAGAGGGCCATGATGGCCCTAATTCGCTCACCTGACTCCATGAACACCAGAGGAGAATGTGACATTGAGTTCATGTGTTTTAAAAAAATTGTGCTATTTTTAGATGGCGGTCATCTTGGATTAAGCGATGACTCTCATTTTACAAAATCTGAAAATGCTTCACCCAGCATCGGCCATGTGGTTCCTGAGAAAAAGACGTTAAAAATCTTGAATAAATGGACCTTTTGGTGGCCATCATGGATGACATAATCATCCGATTCCGACAAATATTGCACCAGAGTGACCGCCTCATTGATACCTTCAATTTGATATATGACATGACCATATTCAGTTAAAAATAAAATTTGACCCCAATTTGACCCCACGGGCCACGCCCATTTTTGACCCTGGGGTCACCATTTTAACAAATTTCAAAGAGCAATGTACATCGATCATTCCTACCAAGTTTCGTCGAAATCCGGCTAGCGATTCATAAGAAGATTTTTTAAGAATTTATGCTATTTTTAGACGGCGGCCATCTTGGATTAGCGATGACCTCCATTTTAACAAATCTGAAAAGGCTTCACCCATGGACCATAACTTTTAAGTTTGGCTACCATGGGCCAAGCGGTTCATGTGAAGAAGAATTTTGAAATCTCTAATAAAAGAACGACCTTTTGACATTTCGGCGGCCATCTTGGATGACATAACAATCCGATTTGGACAAAAAATGTACCAGAGTGATCGCCTCATTGATACCTTCGATTTGATATATAACATGACCATATTCGGTCAAAAATAAAATTTGACCCCACGGGCCATGCCAATTTTTGACCCCGGGGTCACCATTTTAACAACTTTGAAAGAGCATTGTACATCGATCATTCCTACCAAGTTTCGTCGAAATCCAGCTTAAGCGGTTCATGAGAAGAAGATTTTTTAAGAATTTGCTATTTTTAGATGGCGGCCATCTTGGATTAGCGATGACCTCCATTTTAACAAATCTGAAAAGGCTTCACACATGGACCATAACTTTTAAGTTTGGCTACCATGGGCCAAGCGGTTCATGTGAAGAAGAATTTTGAAATCTCTAATAAAAGAACGACCTTTTGACATTTCGGCGGCCATCTTGGATGACATAACAATCCGATTTCGACAGAAAATGCACCAGAGTGATCGCCTCATTGATACCTTCAATTTGATATATGACATGACCATATTCGGTCAAAAATAAAATTTGACCCCAATTTGACCCCCACGGGCCATGCCCATCTTTGACCCCGGGGTCACCATTTTAACAACTTTGAAAGAGCAATGTACATCGATCATTCCTACCAAGTTTCGTCGAAATCCGGCAATGCGGTTCATGAGAAGATTTTTTTTTAATGAATTTATGCTATTTTTAGACGGCGGCCATCTTGGATTAGCGATGACCTCTATTTTAACAAATCTGAAAAGGCTTCACCCATGGACCATAACTTTTAAGTTTGGCTACCATGGGCCAAGCGGTTCATGTGAAGAAGAATTTTGAAATCTCTAATAAAAGAACGACCTTTCGACCTTTCGGTGGCCATCTTGGATGACATAACAATCCGATTTCGACAGAAAATGCACCAGAGTGATCGCCTCATTGATACCTTCAATTTGATATATGACATGACCACATTCGGTCAAAAATAAAATTTGACCCCACGGGCCACGCCCATTTTTGACCCCGGGGTCACCATTTTAACAACTTTGAAAGAGCAATGAGAAGAAGATTTTTTAAGAATTTATGCTATTTTAAGATGGCGGCCATCTTGGATTAGCGATGACCTCCATTTTAACAAATCTGAAAAGGCTTCACCCATGGACCATAACTTTTAAGTTTGGCTACCATGGGCCAAGCGGTTCATGTGAAGAAGAATTTTGAAATCTCTGATAAAAGAACGACCTTTTGACCTTTCGGCGGCCATCTTGGATGACATAACAATCCGATTTCGACAAAAAATGCACCAGAGTGATCGCCTCATTGATACCTTCAATTTGATATATGAAATGACCATATTCAGTCAAAATAAAATTTGACCCCAATTTGACCCCACGGGCCACGCCCATTTTTAACCCCAGGGTCACCATTTTAACAACTTTGAAAGAGCAATGTACATCGATCATTCCTACCAAGTTTTGTCGAAATCCGGTTGGCGGTTCTTGAGAAGATTTTTTAAGAATTTGTGCTATTTTTAGACAGCGGCCATCTTGGATTACGTAATGACGTCATTTTAACAATTTTGTAATCCCCCTACCTAAGAACCATGACCATGAAGTTTGGTGACCATAGGCCCAATGGTTTCCGAGGAGAAGACGTTTGAAAATGTTCACGGACGACGACGACGGACGACGACGACGGACGACGACGACGGACACATTGCGGTAACAATAGCTCACATGAGCTTCGCTCAGGTGAGCTAAAAAGGCATAAAAACACCAAAGTGCACATCTTCAATATGTGTAGAAGACGTGTGTATAGTTTCAGAACGATCGACTGAACAGTTTCGGAGGAGTTGAGTACACAAACTCTGTATTGTATATAGAATTGCATAGAAAAATGTAGAAAAAATGGCTAAGTTAAAAAGGCGATATTTTTGTTCGACATAAAAACACCAAGGTGCACATCTTCAATATGTGTAGAAGACGTGTGTATAGTTTCAGAATGATCGACTGAACGGTTTCGGAGGAGTTGTGTACACAAAACTCTGTACCGTATAGAATGATGAATGTATAGAAAAATGTTAGAGGTGCCATCTTAATATGTTAGGAAGACGTGTGATATTTTTGTTAAAAAATATTTTTTCCGCATAAAAACACCAAGGTGCACATCTTCAATATGTGTAGAAGACGTGTGTATAGTTTCAGAATGATCAACTGAACGGTTTCGGAGGAGTTGTGTACACAAACTCTGTACCGTATATAGAATTGTATAGAAAAATGTAGAAAAAATGCCTAAGTTAAAAAGGTGATATTTTTGTTAAAAAATATTTTTTCGCCATAAAAACACCAAGGTGCACATCATCTTCAATATGTGTAGAAAACGTGTGCATAGTTTCAGATCAATCGACTGAAAGGTTTCGGAGGAGTTGTGTACACAAACTATGTACCGTATATAGAAATGTATAGAAAAATTAAGAAAAAATGGCTACGTTAAAAAGGCGATATTTTTGTTAAAAAATATTTTTTCGGCATAAAAACACCAAGGTGCACATCTTCAATATGTGTAGAAGACATGTGTATAGTTTCAGATCGATCGACTGAACAGTTTCGGAGGAGTTGTGTACACGAACTATGCGCTTTTTCTTCAGCCGCCCGTCCGCCGTGCGGTAAAACATAATACGTACCGTTTTTTAAAAACGGTCGTATAAAAACCAAGACATGACGCCGTCAGTATACATAAAATTTATTAATGTGGATCAAAGAAAACAACCGTACGGTAATCACAAATATAATAATTTCGAGAAGAACATGGAGATGCTATATATTAAATACCACAGGTAGGACACAGCTAATACAAATGTAATTGATATTATATGACAGACAATCTAGTTGTGCCACTACTAAATACTCACGGTAACAAAAACCATTATAGTACATGCAGACAGCAATACACATGGTACACAACCATACATGTATATAGAACGTGACAAACTTCAAGGAACCATAATATGGATACGAGGCATACAGTATTCACGCAATTTGATCGACTAATATGAAAATGCTGTTTGTGTCATCATAATTATATCATTGTTTTCTTATAGTTATATTTACAATATTAGCTACACATTATGTGTAATTAATGTCTTTTTGTGTACAGTATACATGCATTAAACATTTTTTATTCATCATTGCCTTGTATAATACTGTTCTTTTCACTTATGATGGAGAGGTTTGCGGGAGAAATTATATGGTGTCTAATCAGGTTCAACCACCCAACTGGACTGTTTTGACAATACCAAAGCGGCATCCTTGTTGTCATGTCTTCTTGTACTGCACTTCAATATGATTGTTTTGTTTTAATGTTGGGACTGTTGGGTAATAGTTGTTGTCCATGTATACTGCATCTGTAGAGCCTCCATTAGCCATATATTTATTTCCTTTGAAATGTAATATTTAATCATTACACGATATGATTGCCATTGCGAGGTAATTTATCTTTATATATACGTCTGCCATGTATACGTATCTAAGAGATATTTATTTACTTATAATCCTAGTAATTATATGCAATTTGTTCAATATAAGGCAACATTATTTTTATATTTGGCGGCCATCTATGATTTTCTGCTATTGGTAGTTATCTAATTGTATTCCTAAGTTAGTACGTTCATAGTATACATAACTTCAGTACTTTTATTCCAATTTACTACGATATGACATCGATGTGCAATTATATACTTAATTATTATTCTCTGTGATGATCGTAATGGGATAATTTCTGTATATATGGCGGCCATCTTGGACTTTCGCTCTTCACAAATGTGTCTAGTTACTATCAAATTTACTGTAAGCGTTTATCATGTCAATATATCCAAGATTAGTATACATGTTGTTTTCATATGGAGTGTACGTGGGAGCAGTCATATGCAAAATATCATGTTACGTTTGGTGGCCATGTTGGATTTTTACCATTTAACAGTGAATTTAAATTTAATGTTGATCACTTATCTCGATAAGTCAAGTAAATCCACTTTATGCTGTTAATGTATGCTAATACCTCATGTGGAAACAACTATATATGACACACTATAACTGTTTGGCAGCCATTTTGGATTTATGCAAATTTCTCAAAATGATCAAAGATGACATAGTGTCATCAGTCGGATTCTTGATGTTGATGATCTGCGCAATCAAAATCGCCAATAATTTTTTTTATTTTATTCCAAATAAAGTTAAGCTCCTGCATGGAACGTGCCATACACTTGGCTGCCAGACTATCTGACATCTGAGCGGGAAACCCCCACATACGTCAATCGATTTCATTGGTCGGTTACTTTGCAGATTTCCGATATTGTACAGTACACTCAGAGTGCTTTGTCCCTTTTCCACTCTCTCACGGTGGGAGGAATTTTCTCAGAGTGGGAAAATCACGATGGGAGTTATGTGCCTCCCACGGTGACCATATATTTTACCTGTATTACCACCGCGGACGGAGACCAAGCTGGATGAACTTCCAATAGCCATAAAACGGCCACGGTGTCCCCCCGTGATACGACCCCGCGTTCCACCGGGATGCCAGGCTGGCTTACCTGTACAGTCATAGCGTAGTACCCAAACATTTACACTTATTCTGACTTACGTTCGTGTTTTTTTATTCGTTTTTTTTAATAAATATATACATTTTTCCTTTCAAACAAACATATTTCTTAACAAGAACAAAACATGAGAATCGTCTCCTAAACACATGAGAATCATCTCGCACTTTGGCATCGCGAAATCGCCTTTCGCTGAAACTTTTGTAAATACAGGGTTTGCTCATGGTGTGTAAAACGGATACGTCTTGAAATTTCGCTTTGCGCATGCATGCAAGTAAAATGCAATTCCAACGCGAGGCGAGACGAGCGCGAAAAACGCACGACTGAATATAATATAATGTCCCATTTTCACCTCGTGATCTCACTTTGCGTTTTCGCGATCTGGCGCATGGATCGACATCGAGAAAACGCGAGAATGTAACTGGCCCTAACAGGACACTGTAGTATCATAATCGCCTTAGGAAACGATAATCATGTGCTGTAAAACATTATTTTAATTAAGAAATAGAAGAAATGTGGATATTGGGGAATATGTCAGATACATATGAAAGGGTTTTCGCGATCTCGTGTAGAGGTCGAGATCGAGTAAATGCGAGTTACACGACACTAACAGAACACCATTATAATTCTCGTGTTTTAGGAGGCAATTCTCATGTTTTGTCAAAAAAATAATATTATTTTTTCTAATAAACATATTTTGGCAGCATATGAGAATCGTCTCCTAAAACGATTTACGTGTCCTGTTAGGGACATGTTACGATCTACTGATGGTGAAGACGTGTTGGTCTTCGCTAGTCACATATGCAATAAGCCCGGTTTTGTCCGATCACGTCATACATCATCAAGTGCGGAGACCTACTGGGACGTGTGTCGGTGTTGGAAAGTGAGATATCAAAGGTTACAAAATGACATCTAAAGGTTAAGTTGTGTCGAAAACAAGTATTGGTCGGAGAGAAGGTGTAGAATCTCAAAAAAAGGTAACGGAATCTTTATTTACTCAATAAATATGTACTGGCAGCACATCAGAATCGTCTCATGTTTTGTCAAACCATGTTTTTATTGTCAGAAATATTGATGTTTGTCCACATTTGTTCCATTTCTTAATAAAAACATGTTTTGGCAGCACATGAGAATCGTCTCCTAAGACGATTTGTACATATGTTACAATTTCGCGAAACGAAAATGAAACATATTCTCAATAAAACATGTTTCGCGTTTTCGCGATCTTGCACATAGGCCGAGATCGCGAAAACGCGAAGCCGATGGATCGCGAAACGAAAATTTAACATATTCACTACAAAATATGTTTTGACAGTACTGTGCATATGAGAATCGTCTCCTTTCGCGATCTTGCGCGTAGATCGAGAAAACGGGAAGCGTGATCGCGAGAGCTGAAACGAAAATGTAACATATTCTCAACAAAACATGTTTTGACAGTGTATCCTACACGTCATTGTGAGAAGTGCATTATGTCTCGCTTTCCGCAGACGGGCTTGACAATAATGCTAATATTCGTACAAAATATAAATGGTTTTGTCATGGGAGACTATTCTCATGTGTTGCCAAAACATGTGTTATTATTAAGAAATCAATATTTTTTTTGAAGAAAAAAACCCATTAGTATCGTCTAATGAGACGATTCTCATGTGTCGACAAACCTATTTTATTAAGAAATCAACAAATGTGAAAAAGAAAACATGAATACATTTGTATTTCTTTACAAATAATCGACTTAGGAGACGATTCTCATGTGCTGCCAAATCTTGCTTTATCAAGAAATCAAACAAATGTGAAAATGCACTATGTCAAGCTAATGCGTAATTATCAATTTATCGGCGATGCGATGGACATGAGCGACTACATAGCGTTGTTTTGATATGTTTGTTTCTGCCGAATTCTAAATGTCGGTCACCAGGTCACACTTTGCATGTGAAACTGGATTACCAACAGATGATTGTAAACACCATCAGGTGTGCAGCTAAACAGAAAATGATATGTCGCAAATGTGCTAGTTTGGGATAGGTGGGCATGCCGGCATATTTCTTTATGCGCCGTTTGAAAACGGAACTCATCGCATTCACAAAAACGCGCGATCACGAGGCAAAAACGCGATATTGAATACAATAGAATATATATCATGTTTTCGCCTCGCGATTTTGCAGTCTCGCGATTTTGTGTATATGTCGACGATGCGATACAGCAACCAATAACACGTATCGAAATATGTTTTCTTTTCAATAAACATGTATTGGCAGTACATTAGAATCGTCTCCTAAGACATTTATTATGTTTTTGTTGTCGAGAACTACTGATGTTTGTCCGCATTTGTTCTATTTCTTAATACAAACATGTTTTGGCTGCACATAAGAATCGTCTCCTAAAACAATGTGTAC
This sequence comes from Conchocele bisecta, assembly GCA_029237695.1. Taxonomy (NCBI): domain Eukaryota; kingdom Metazoa; phylum Mollusca; class Bivalvia; order Lucinida; family Thyasiridae; genus Conchocele; species Conchocele bisecta. The sequence goes on from CM055268.1 coordinate 107,371,755, forward strand.
GTGTTCTGTTAGGGACATGTGACAACCTTGTGTGTTCGCGGTTTCTCGCATAGGTTGCGATCGTGAAGCGTGATCGTGAGATTTCGAGTGCACAACTTATTCCACCCGGCTACATACGGACATGCCGCAACCTGTCGACTGTCAACTGATGAACATTGGACATGTCGCTATTGTGTATTATTATGAGTTCACTGACGGACGAGTTGGTTGAAGGCCGAAACGGAAGTCGTCGGTCATAAAACGAAATATAACGAAAACTAACGGGACCCATACGATTTCTAATTACCTCTAAGGTAATAATCGCAATTTCCATTTACCGATCTATTGGAAATGAATACTTATGACCGTATTTAAATTTCGATTGGAAAAATATAATATATATATATATAAACGTGACGTCGGCAATGTAATACATATGTATAGGCCGATGTTACGATACAGAAGATATGTTCCTTTACTTCCATACACATTTTTGGAGATATTACGCCGATTCGCGTGACGATATGTGACCTTAAAGAAATTGCAGCAAAGTGTATGAAATTCCGCGAGGTCCGATCAACTCGGCAAATAAAAAAAATATGCGGGTTGGGTTTCGCGGTGCCTGTACTGTACGAGACGATTTTCAAAGTTTTGTCAGCCATATATGCACTCCTCTCTGACCACATTACCTGTACGCTGGCACGGTGATGCGCGGTGGGCTAATACGGTGGGTCACGGGGGAACGCGGTGTGCAGCAGATTCGGTCTTTAAAATATTCCCACGGTGGTGATTTTTGCCTCTCCACCGTGACGGGTGGGATTTCCACCCGACACGGTGGGAGGAATGTTTATGCCCACTCTCCATCCGATCACGGGGTCGAGTGGGAAAAGGGACAAAGCACTCTGAGTGTACTGTACCTCGGGAAAAAAATGGCGACGGTGATAAACTGAACGTGTTATGCACGCTGTTTTACAAAGAAATGTTGAGAAATAACTAGTAAGGAAAGTAGTTGCATATAAATTATGAATGAAATTTGGTGTATTAATATTATTTAAACGTATCGTAAAGTTCACGAAGTGTCAAAATTATGCGCGTATTCGTATCGAGTATTCGAGTTTAGATTTCGCTATGTGACCCAATGGGATGGAAGCCAGTCTATAGCAAAGAAAATAATAAATGAAAAAAGTCAGATAATGAAAAATAGAATTTAAACATGATATAGAGCAGGCTTCGACATTAACGGTGTCCCGGGATCCCGAGGATCCCAGATTTTCAGGAGGAATCCCAACTTCTAAAAGCTGGGGATTCCACCGGGCCTCCTTTTTTTTTTGTTCAGGATTTGTTAAAAAAAATGAAAAATCGCCCATCTCGTCATTAAATTCACAATAGTGCCGATTTGACGCGAGTGCGCGTCAATGTACGTACGATTTGATCGATCGCCGATTCGATTTCAAGTAGTGTAATGAGCGCCACCTAGCGTTTTTTTGCGAACATAACGTATAAAATAGAAGCATTCTGAAGTATCTTTGCGAACATGACGTAGAAAATAGAAGCATTCCGAAGTATGCTCACAATCTGTAGATGCTTATTAAGATGTGTTACCGTAAAGCGCGTGTTTGTTGCGGATGAGATTAAATGTCAAAGTCATTGTATTGTGTTTTCGTGATGTGGACATTTTTGGAAAACGCATCTCCACCGCCGGAAAAAAATAAAAAAACCACACGAGAACGTTTGGAATGTCAGAGGACATACGAAGAAAACAAGCGACAGTGTTCGTTCCAGAGTAGTGTTCGTTCCAGAGTAGCTGTCGTTCCAGAGTAGCTGGAAGTCTGAGTTTGAATGGCTAAGATACAATGCAGAAAAAGGGATAATGACTTGTGACATCTGTCAAACGATTTAAAAGGAAGGCAATTTCGTTACAGGTTGTAGTAATATGAAACTACAAGCCGTGAAAAAGCATGCTCTTTCTGAGAGCCATATAACAAATGCTATGAAATTAAAAGCAAAAGCAAGTGCGCCAGGAACCTCCCAAATTGAAAAAGCATGACTGGAGGTCCAGACTAGGCAACGGACACCTGACTGACTTGATGCTGATAAATCGCGAAGTGCCAGTGGTTGTAGACTATGACCCGGAGGCTGCCATCCACCACTGAAACACCAGTGGCGACCGACCAAGGCGGCCATTTTTTTAATGATGTGAGAAACTCAAAGGTAATATTATTAAGGCTAAAAACAAAATAATGTACCATAAAGTCAAACAGAACTATTGCAAGATGTCAGCTATCTTCCACAAAAACAATGTTATCGATGTTAGAAGAAAAATGGTTTTGCCTACCCAGGCTATCTACCCACACCTAGAAGGCCTGGGTCATGGGAGGGGAAAAGTTAGAGTTGGCCTAAGGCCAAGACATCATCACATATATAACTGCTACAGTGTAGTTTGTAAGCTGGCTGTTCAGGGTTGAATTATGGGACAGCTTGTCTACTGGTAACTATAGGGCCAGACTCTAACCTCAACAAGTTGAACCGGCAACCTGTGAAAATATTGCCCTTGTGCCTGATAATTGAAAATAAAACAGCATAAACATATGGATCTAAAAGCACGCATCAAACTAAGGTGTGAACTGTCCATGTATTTCAGATGGTGTCTATCGCCATTTTCACTATATTTTGCCCCAAACGAATACACTCTTGTTATACATGAGTCCTCTGCCTAATTGTTGATATATTAACTGGAATCTGTGTTTTCCATGTTCATGGATGATGTATTTAGCTTTCCAACAGTATATAACATGTCTATTTGTACTCAATATTTTATGTGGTCAAATTTTGATGCTAAAAAATGGTGATGTTTCATCGTTATGCTGTTGCACTAACAAAACGTCATTTTTGATTCACAGAATATTCTATTGTTAAATAGTTTTATACTAAAATATTGCTAACACTTTTTTTAAAAATTTATCCAAGTTCAATATGTTTTTTATTTGATCAGGTTTCGACTCTTTATTACGGAATGGTGTAAATTTATGCGAACACTGTCCTTCGTTATGCATTTTGCATTGTTTCACTCCTTTGTATTGAAATGGTACTGGTTTATGTAGCCATGTCATCATCATATGATTACAAGTATTTAAAATAATGTATAACATATGTGCTATGTGAAAAAAAAAAACAAAGAATGGTAACATATGGAATGAAGATACGGCAATACCATTATGCCATTTCAGATCACTGAACGGATGAAAAATCTGTAGTGTCCGCAACGGGCTCGTTTCTGCAGAACTGCAGCTAACATACAGAAACAGAACATATTCTTCAATAAAGGCATTACAATATCTCCACACACACCTAATATGTGTTGTTTGAAACAAAAGCCTAACCTATAGGAATGAAATGAATGTGTCCGCAACGCTGTAGTGTCTGCAACGCAAATTTGACTTGTATATTTACGTACCGTTAAGCAATAGATTTTGATTTATTTTGGCATCAGTGTCTAAAAATTACTATTTTTTATTGAATAAACTCAAAGAAAGAAAAAAACAAGTGCATTTTTTTCATTTGCAATGGTATAACATAAAATTAGGATGTTTTACATATTAAGTTCCATGCACCAACGTGAAAACGTAACTGATTAAAAAAATATATTAAACTGGTAACACCTACAGAGTATTCCTGTTGGGTGTATAACATTATTTACATATCAGTTAAACTATACATAAAGCAGGGATACAGTTTCTGTATTTGTTGCGGACATACGCATTCCCAAACGAAAGTAATATAGAACAAGTTACTACCAAATTATCACTGAGGTACAAACAATGTACTTTTCAGTAACTAGATCAAATATCTTAATATGACCACATACAACAAGGTACAAGTTAGGTACTTTCTATCAGACTGGTCAGTCATATAAAGGTACCTCATTGATATCCCAATTGAATCGCAATGGCATCTTGTTAGACTATGTACAACACTGTTAGTGAAGTACAGTAATATTATGTTGTTAAGAGTTGTACAATTTTCACACATAACGCGACAGTGTCCCATTGAACTTTTCAACTTTGTATTGGTGGCTGTTGAAAGATTGAGCCGAAAAGTCAGTGACTGGATACAACAACAACAACAAAGAACTATTTGAATTTTTGCGGGAACATGGTAAGTTAATGTTTTATATTACAACGTGACAACCTCATTCAACTACAATGTATGTATGGTATTTTCAAAAACAAGTAATCATGTTTTACAACTACCAGTAATGTAATTTCAGTATATAAAGTTGCATGTTTATATTCTTAACGCAATAAGCACCCATGGATAAATCAACAACACCGAAACAGTCTATGGATGACAAGGGTGCCAAAAAGAAGCCAAAAGGAAAAAAGACCACAAAGACAAGTAATATCTCATACCTACCTTTACCTATTTTGTACACTGAAGTCGCCGTCATTTACATGATATACAGGCTACGCTCGTTTACTCAAAGTCGCTTACGTCGAATTACTAGCACGGTCCCGTTTAAAATCCTATTATTTTCCATATAACTAAGTTCGGTTAAGTCAAATTTCGATAACTCAAATTTTCCGTTTATTCGAAGGTATATTTTGGTCCCGAAAACGTAAATCTATTGTATTTCACACTCGTTAAGTCGAAATGTCAATTTGCGGAGGTAAGTAGAAGTTTGTCACCTGCAGTTTACCTGATCAAAGTTGGGTATTCAGACCGTAGTTAAAGGTGTTTGCGTTGACACTGATTATACAGGACTCCTGAAATGACCGTCGGTGATCATTAAGTGGTGAGCAATAAATGGCAACTATTTTAATTGGACTGGCATTAAATGCTTTTACTCAAACGTTAATTAAAGTGAACACAAGTTGCGCGATTAGAAATGAGTGAAATATTTCACACTCGATCGTGTGTATATATCTCCCGAATGTACAGTATAGGGACGAAACATTGAATGGGCGAGTTTTATGTTCTAAACATTATTAGTTTGTACAATCAAGTTTGGTCAAAAATAATCATTTATAATAGTGTTACAAATCAGTATTTCTTGTTTTGTGTTGATTCCGTGTATAATTTATTAAAATAATTCATAAAATATTATGTTCTTGTCATTATTTATTTCATTGGTGAACTGAATATGTACATATCGCTACATGCGCATGTCACGTGTGCCACATCCGGGTTATCTATTAATTACACACAGACATGCATATGTGTATTTGTAAACAAACCGAAAGTGTTTAAATATGATTTGTCTTAGAAACAGCATTTAACATGTATCCATGTACATGTAATTGCTAAAATAAATCATATTTACTACTCAAGGCTACATCAGCAAGTAATCATTTGGTTCTAACTGTCAATGAAATAGTTTGTTGTCCGACAGGTTGCGTACTACGGATACGTCAAACTACGGTTAACTCAAAGTATTTTTTTATCTCCCTTCGAATTCGAGTAAGTGAGTGTGGCCTGTATATTGGTTTCTTTTGGCATTGAGTATATACTATTTTAACCCACCTGCACACAGATTGTAGCAAATTATAACAGCACCAACTACACCGCTTTATAGTATGTCCATCAATCTTCAATATTTAACGTTCTATTTGTCTAACCAGCCTACATATCCATGTACTTCACAGCTAATGTAGATGTTCCCACTAGTACTAGTACTTAGAATGAATTAGCAAACACATTCAGTCAGATCAGTTCATTGTAAATTCATATGAAATGGGTGATTTCTCCAAAAGTATGTGTATGTGTACAAGCTGAGTCCAAGGTTCAAATGCAGAGTGATTAATAATATAAACTAATGTTACTCGAACCATGTCCTTATCAAGTTGACAAAATGTTTTCATTGTGAGCTTTATAAGTCCATTAGAATGTACACAATTAAATTGTATGGCTACATTTACAGGCAGAGATGGGCAGAGACAACAGCCACTACAGCCACTACAGTTAAATGGATACGTGTCAGTCAGCCTCAGTGGTTCGAAGTCGAGTAGCAAGGAGAAATTTGTCGCTCAGGTAATATTGAGAAAAAAACACACATACATGTATCATACTTGTAACAGTACACTTTTAACAAATTACAACATATGTAATACGTGTACTTTTGAAGTAATTAATGTACATGACTGACAAACCTGAGCACGAAAGGGCCAATTGGCGTTGTTGATCAATATAGCTCTTGATTATCTTGCACACTCACATCTGCATTTTGCATACATGTAATGATCGTATTGTTTGTGAGGGCACTGCATAATATACACATTTCTATGCGCAGGTTGTTGACATGGACACAGAGAGCAATGAAGTCAAACTTTCGTTTATGGCCCAGAAAGCTGGAGTGTATGTGTGGCCCGATGCGCCCGATGAATCTTGGGAGCCCACTACTAGTGTCACAGACATTCTCCCAGAGCCTAATTTGTCACAGAAAAGCACTAACAGGAGAAATTATTTCGTGTTTAAATAATTGCGTTTTTCTGAAACTATCAAAATGACAGTGCTATATGCACACAACAACAGACGATTTATGGTTATAATTGCTAAAGTGTTAAACTGTTGGTGTTAATAGTTAGTTGTTTTTATAAAAAAAAGTTTTATAAACAACGTGTTATATCATTGGTAATATGGACAATGTGTGTGACATTCATGTAGTGTCTGTGACAAAAATGTTATATTTTGATGATTGTACGATATAGCACCACTTGTAGTTACACATGCAATTGTAATGTCACAATGTGTTTTCTTTCAGTAATCGATTAAGTTACTATATTAGGAACTTATTATTCATATGTTTAGTGACGTGATATTGGATTGGACCTATAACTCATAGGACCTTGGCTATATTTGTGGATGTAAAAGTATATATTCTTTCTTGTCAAATATGTAGTGACCGCAACAGAGTTGGTTCATGCGTGTATCATTGCAAATGTATTTGTTATTAATGTTCACGGAGTTTACTTGTTACATGTTTTCTAAATACGTGTCTGAATTATAACAGAAGATAGGTTTGAATACTGTATACACATATTTGATATAACTTTCATAAGGTTGTATACACATGTGTCACAGTTTATTTAATTCAAACTATTATCTGACTTAACAACACAAGACAAAATGTCTGTAGGGATTACTTATTCTTCTATGCACATAACGTTCATTAGAATCTGGCTGGCACCTTAATTTCTACGGTTTCAAATCACCTTATGAAAACAAACCTTTATCCTGAACATGTAGTGTCCGCAACACAATTATGCACTATATATTTACCTTGATTTCAAATTAAATCGCCTTTCATGACATACAAATTTGTGTTTATTTTGAAGACACCCAGCCTGTTGATACCAGTTACCCTTCTACAGAAACTAAGACCAATTTGTGAAATAAATGGTAATAGAACCAAAGTAAACTAATTTTGCATGAAAAATAGGAAACCTGTAATAAAAAAAAATCACAATTTATACAGACACAATACCGGAATGTTATGTTAAACTTTTGTGTTTTGATGTATTTCAATGAATTTAACAAATAAAATCAATGTATTTAAGATCATTTGAGAAATATGACTACATAACAGCAGTATACATGTAGTGTCCGCAACAGCATTACTGTCAAAATGGAAAGAGCTGTAACTTTTGAACGGCTCAAGTTTTAGCAATACTATTTCAGGGCTATATGGTCAGAAAGTAAATCAATCGGTACATATGAAATATTTTCCAGTGAGGGCTACTTCATATTTTATCCTTAGGTGCAACATACCGGAGCAAAATATAGTGAAAATGGCGTATAGCATAGGAGCTGGAGGGTCAGGAACAGATCCCTGATGAGCTGCCAGGCACGACATGATGTGCAGCAAGGCATATGACTTGCTGGAACAATTATTGTAAAAATAATAAGAAAAATAAACAAGTACTGAAACAAAAATGTCTTTATTTTATATAATTTAGGCGGGATCCCTTACTTTGAGGCGGGATCCCACTTTTCAAAAGTAGGGATTCCTGCTGGACCCCTAAGAAAAACAGTTAGTGTCGAACCCTGTAGAGACATGGCATGTTAGTCTACACCAGGACGTGTCTACAGCCATCTTGTACATAATCACTTGTTGAGGCTATACCTCTAGGGAAATTTGCAATCACAGTCTGATCAGGGTCTACACTGTTTTCCATCTTGTACATAATCACTGTATACCATATACAAGCAAGCCGCGTGTCGCCCGCCATGACGTGTAGCCATCTTATAACAATCATTTGTTGGGTAGATTTGGGTAAATCGTGCTGCCGCTAAAAATGGACGACATGGAAACAAGCGCGATTTTTAGATAAATCTGGTTTCACATCACTTTTACGATAAGTTTATTGTTTTAAAAAGTTGTGAATAATTGTTTTTATATGCGCATAGCTCTATTAACTGGCCAACGAAGGCTTATTATCCAGAACCTACTGTCTGTTTCACGTTAACCTGCCCAACTTTTACACCTATTTAAACACCCTAAAACTCTTATTTTTTGGCATAAAATCATTTTTCAGCAAAATTTAGCAATGAGCCATCTTTTTATTTTTTGAATTTCGGTCCTATAATGAAGTAATAGCCATAAATCAAGAATTGAATGCAGGGTTGCAATGTTAAAATGTCACGTGCGGTCAGATTTTCAACATTTTTCTAGCATCGAAATGCTTGCTGGATTTCATCATTAAAAACAAGACACTAACCTTGTATTTATGAGAGCAAATCTTGCCAGGTTGAAAAATAAAGGAATCGAGCCTCCATTTCTCGGTGTTCGTACAAGAATTACAGAAGAAAATGCCGAGAATTTGGCCAAAATACAACATGATGTCATCATCATCTGCTACAGCTTTCGTATCTATTGACAACGCCAAGCTGAGGTTGGCACGCTGTTCCTACCACGCAAAATGAATTGCACATATCCTCGCACATCGACACTGGTGTAAATCTACATTCTCTAATGGTATGACTTGGGAACACCATACAAACGTCATTTCCGGCGGAAGTATATAGTCACTTCCTGTGAGCCAGTTTCTTTGCCGGACGAATTTCCGGCGGACAACTTGGTTTACTAAATGCTGATTGGTTAGTGAAGGTCACGAGTTTAATCGAATCAAGTTCGTTAGCATTCACAATTTACAATACATTAGGACGTATTAGCAATAGTATCAGATCGACTTGGAACCTTATGGATGAATGATATTCGCTAAATATATGAAGATTAAATGATTAATTGATATATTTTAATGCAAATTGTTTAAATTATATGCCAGAAAATGATGTTAATAAACAAATTTATTAAGAATTTGTGTTCAGTTCGCAAAAATAGTTGTTGTTGTTGTTGACCGGAAGTGATTATTGTATATCAGTTTCTTGTTTTATTGTCAACAACTAAAAATCGGCGAAATTAATTTATAATGCAAAAGCCCATCCATGACTGTTTATTCGAAATAACTTTGTTATTAGACGGATTTTCTTGAAATAAAAAGTAGGCTCATTTCTAAAAAATAGTTTTACATTGTTTTATATAAAAAAATCAGCAGTTTGGAGTGTTTTTATAGCAATAAATCTTGGGCAGCATTTCGTGGAACAGACAATAGGTATATCCACTGTACTGAATTAGCGAGCCGGGCCCAAGGTACGCAAGTGTCATACCTTCTAGATATTTAATATCAGATTAAAAAATGGGTATGACGTAAAGAGCGTTTTTTCGTCCATACCACAAAATGCCTCTGTTGGCACAGCCACAGTCTGGACCGACATTGATCATCGAACTTGGGGTGCTGTCGAAAACGTAGATACTGCACAAAAAGATACCAACTGGCAGGAGGTGCCCATTTTGTTACAGTGTAACGGTGTAACATTGTAACGAAGGATATTTTCCCCCAGTAACTGACATATAGTATAGTACTATTGATATTTTCTGTTTTATTGCATATTTTCAAAAAAATAGGACATGTTTTCCAGGGGACCGTAACAATGATAAAAAGTGTAACGTATGGGGAAATACTGTAACAAAGCGTAACAAGGTGTAACAGAGTTGTATTTTAAAATATCCTGCACATCTTCATCGTTACACTGTAACGGTGTAACGACTGTAACGAAAGGCCAAAAAAATAGGACATGTTTTCCAGGGGACCGTAACAATGATAAAAAGTGTAACGTATGGGGAAATACTGTAACAAAGCGTAACAAGGTGTAACAGAGTTGTATTTTAAAATATCCTGCACATCTTCATCGTTACACTGTAACGGTGTAACGACTGTAACGAAAGGCCAAAAAAATAGGACATGTTTTCCAGTGGACCGTAACAATGATAAAAAGTGTAACGTATGGGGAGGGGAAATACTGTAACAAAGCGTAACAAGGTGTAACAGAGTTGTATTTTAAAATATCCTGCACATCTTCATCGTTACACTGTAACGGTGTAACGAAAGGCCAAAAAAATAGGACATGTTTTCCAGTGGACCGTAACAATGATAAAAAGTGTAACGTATGGGGAAATACTGTAACAAAGCGTAACAAGGTGTAACAGAGTTGTATTTTAAAATATCCTGCACATCTTCATCGTTACACTGTAACGGTGTAACGACTGTAACGAAAGGCCAAAAAAATAGGACATGTTTTCCAGGGGACCGTAACAATGATAAAAAGTGTAACGTATGGGGAAATACTGTAACAAAGCGTAACAAGGTGTAACAGAGTTGTATTTTAAAATATCCTGCACATCTTCATCGTTACACTGTAACGGTGTAACGACTGTAACGAAAGGCCAAAAAAATAGGACATGTTTTCCAGGGGACCGTAACAATGATAAAAAGTGTAACGTATGGGGAAATACTGTAACAAAGCGTAACAAGGTGTAACAGAGTTGTATTTTAAAATATCCTGCACATCTTCATCGTTACACTGTAACGGTGTAACGACTGTAACAAAAGGCCAAAAAAATAGGACATGTTTTCCAGGGGACCGTAACAATGATAAAAAGTGTAACGTATTGGGTGAAATAACTGTAACAAAGCGTAACAAGGTGTAACAGAGTTGTATTTTAAAATATCCTGCACATCTTCATCGCTACACTGTAACGGTGTAACGACTGTAACGAAATGCCCAAAAATAGGACATGTTTTCCAGGGGACCGTAACAATGATGTTTTCCAGGGGACCGTAACAATGATAAAGTGTGTAACATATGGGAAAATACTTTCAAAATATCCTGCAAGTTACTTACAGCATTTCTCCATATTTTACATACTCCATTTCCTGGCATTTCAAGTTTCATCCATTATGTCTTTATATATTCTGCATATAAGCCGCCATATATATCATTGCTACAATGGAATATATATTTTACTATATAATTCTGAATGCACATTTTAGTTATCCTTCAGTGGACCGTCATCCAGTGTGTAGCTGACATACCTGGTATCAAAGTATATCTAATATTAAATTAATAAATAAAAAAACACAGCAGTTCGGTGATGAGTTCGGTAGTAGATGTTTGTTTACTTCAATAATTTTGTTGTTGTTGTATGTCTGTAATTCAGGCGCTTATTTTTCGCCTCAATCTCTCTACAGCCAAAAAGACTGAAAGAGCATTGTTTCGACTGCTCGACTTGATTGTGGGCTGTGGTTCCTGGTGTGTTTAGTACGACGATCAGTTTGCACCATTTCAATTCATAACACACTTTCACATGCAGATCATGGACTGCAGTCAAATCTACATTGTACCTTTAATGTGTTTCTCTATATTGCTTACGAGAAGTTTGAGGGGAAAGAAGTGAAAGTGAGTGGGTGTAAAGGGAATTAAATAAGTGTATAATTGCGTCACTATTCCACGAGTTCTAAAAATGACGAATGCCCGTTATACAGATATAACCATTTAGTAATATTTATTTTACTGATAGTGACTCACAGTGGTATCAGGCTATTTTCATATGCAAAAGAGGCACAACATTTTGTTAATTATTTGTACTAATTAAATGCATCACGTGAAAAAACTATATTTCCGACAGATTATATAGTATTATCATTGCACATCAAAAAATAAATACAGAGAATAAATAGTAATGTCATTTAACATTTTAAGGAAACACGGTTATCACCCGATATCAGTGTGGAAATTCACGTAGGATATAAAATGTATAATAATGCCAATTATGGCGTAATGGTGAATGACAACAGCTAAGGTCATATAGAGACGGAATAAATTTGAGGCGAACATATATCTATATTTATAGTTTCTGCTGCCCCTCTAAGAACATATATAACTGTAGGTGTGTATACTAGCCAGATGTTACTCATCTGTGTATGTTGGTTCAGATAATCGGTGCATATTTACCAATACATTGGCTCTTTTTTTACATGGGAGTTGAATTGGGTTATTGCCCATTATAAAAGTAGTAAGATTATTACTGAATCTACTGCTTTTGGGCGGGGGCCAAGTGCTTCTGGTGTGGCGAGGGCCTGACACCAGATCAGGATTATTCTGATTTCAGGGATGAATGTATATATTGTTTTTATTGTAAATTCTCAGTTCTGATTTTAGAATTTTACCCCCATTTGTATATGTACTTGAACATGTACATGTACAGGTAATATATGGGAGTTAATACTAAATCTATTGATCCGGCCTTAAATGACCTTAGCTGTTGATAGGCCGTTAAACCCAAACAAACAAATACATTGTTAGATATAAATAATTCATTACCTTCTGCACTGTGCTATTGAATATGGAAAATGTGGGGCTAGGGCCGTCACAGTGGTTTAACCATTAACAAATATAACCATTATATATATTCTGCCGACAAATTACCATAGAAATGTTGTTTAATGGCCTGTCAACAGCTAAGGTCATTTTAGGGTGGAATATTTCTGCGACGGGAAGAAAATCTCCGGATGAATATTTACAGAAAAAAAATTAATTTAGCCCTGAAAGTAGAATAACCGGACCTTGTGACAGGTCATCACCACACCAGAGCCCGACTGATTAGGTGCATATTTACAAAAAATATACATCAAGCGCTGAAATTATAATATTCTGATCTGGTGACAGGTCCTCACCACACCAGACTCCCACTCCATATTAATAGTATAACTGGATTCAACTATCAAGTAACAAGAAAGCCAAAATTAAAATGTATGTGGACTAAACCAGGCTTATACGGATTCCGAAATGGATTCAACATATTGTTCAATTACAGTACTCTTTGTTTGCTCACAACCAGCTGCCCTCTGCTAGTTGAATTCTGTATGTATAGGGAAATAACTAATACAACAGCATGACAAATGTTTTGTAATGTGTAATAAATTTAGACATGTACAAGACACATTCACAAGCATATGTATACATGAATTTATTACCATCAAATCAGGACACATAATACAAAGCATACTGCACAAATGTTCACATGAAATCACAGGAAAACCATGTTATGATGTGTTGAAATTCATTTCATAAATGTGATATTGTAACGACCCTTCGTTGCATCTGTCTTCAAGAATACATGATAAACCATAATATTTCCTGTTCACTTAGGGGGTTGGTAGCGGGCCCTTGTGAATCCGGATATGGAAGCGGGAATAACTATAGCTACTTGACAATGAAAGAACGACAGTGGCTTACTAATGCCTGATATTTTGATAACACATAACACACACTATTATGCAACACGTACACCTATATGAGGGTGACAATTCGGTAACAATAATGGTATCGGGGTGATATGTAGGACTATATAAATAACAGTTAGTATATATTTGAAGTATATGTATGCGAGTCGAGACTAACTGGCATAGGCGACTGGGAGCAACTAGACACGAGCAACTATTTCTAACGCTCACGCTCGGACCTAGACAGGACTTGCGGGGCTATCGTACAGTATGCTACTGAATGGGGGAGTCACACAGCGGGAATCACGAAGCTGGGGTTGAGACTAAGTTGGGAGACTGTGGGGTGACTAATGTTGGGTGGGGAGTCACACAGCGGGAATCACGAAGCTGGGGTTTGAAGTAATGTTGGGTGGGAGTCACACAGGGGAAACACGAAGCTGGGGTGGGCACAGAGCAGGGGTGGCGAGTCGCACAGCCGTGGGTCACGAAGCTGGGGTGGGAATCATGACACATAGCTGATTGGGGGCACACAACAGCATGCCAATGGAATGGGGATCACCTAACAGGGGTGGGAGCGGGAGGGTGGGGAGTACACAGCAGCAGAGTAATTACTAAGCTCGAATTGGGAATCGTATCGCAATGGGGAAAACGTGGGTGGGGTAATGGGATATTGGCATTATCATGGTTCCAGCCAATATTAATAATCAATAATGCCAGAATCACGTTCAAATCATCACATATAACGACCATTGGTAACATCGTCGGTGAGTAATGTTTATGGGGGAGGATATTTGGGCCTTGGGAGTTCTGAGACGTGAGTTGCGTCTCGAGTTGTGTCGCTCTGTACAAAGTCGCCAAGTGACAGATTTCACTCCTATTTATAGGTTTTGTCAGGTCGAGTTGGACAAGTTCCGTGATTTACAGAACATGTCCAAGTTCCTGCACCGTGATTGGTTAGATTGTATGGACGGAATGGTCTGATCAGTAACGAGTCAAAACAAGCACAGCCAGTAAACATGGCGGCTGCATTCAACACACACAGAAAATGCCAACAAACTAGTGTGAATTATAACAAACTAAACAAGTGTCCCTGAGAAAACAATATTTTTGACTGATTATAAAGTATAATCATTGTGCATCCAAAAATAAATACAGAGAATAAATACGGTAGCAATGTCTGTTAACATTTTAAGGAAACACGATTATCGCCCCTGATATCAGTGTGGAAATTTACGTATGATATAAAATGTATAATAATGCCAATCAATACGTGGCGTAATGGTGAATGACTGTTGATTTTGCCAGAAAATATCACAGAAGTCTGATATAAAGAACAGTTTATGCCCACTACCGGTAAGTGGGCATGTACCTTTAAGTGCCAACATAATGTCAAATGACCTTCTTAATGGTGCGACAAAGCATTGATATTTTGACATTGACATAAAGATAACCAAATTCAACTGTCATGTACAAAAATGCAAACGACGTACGTGAGGAAACCAGGTCTCCGGTCGGTGTTATGGTAAGGATGAACCCCGATAGTTAAATTACCCATCGTATGCTGCCACCTGCCACCCACATATATGAGACTAAATGTAACCACTATCAAGCTGGTTTGCATTCATCTTGTCTTGTCTTGTTCTCATGAACCGCATTGAGCATGAACTGTTATCGTATGAAATGTTTACTTCCAACTAGCTTGTTAATTTTCTATATACATGATAGCTACGGTTAATTTTAGGCCAGTTTAATGATGAGCATCCCAAATTCAGGACTGAATATTTACAGGAAAAAAGATATATTCAGCACTGAACCTGACCTTATACCAGTTGCCTATTTCACCAAAATTGCAAAGTATACTTATCTAGCAAAGTATACTTTGAGGGAGAAATTTTAAATTTTAGCATAAATTTATTCTTTTTTTATTATACTGAATTAATTACATTATCACATCCATTTTGGCTGTGATAATGTAATAAATTCAGTATAATAATTCTGCATACTTGTAATCATCAAATATATGCAGTCGTTAGTTCTATATGAAATAATGCATTTCGGGGAAAATAATGATTACTCCCTCAAAGTATACTTTGCTACTAGAAAAGTATACTTTGCAATGTTGGTGAAATGTTTGCAATGTTGGTGAAATAGGCTACAGGTCCTCAAGATGCCAGTCATTTAGCCCCTCTCCCCAAAAGTATTATGATTTTTACGAATGACAGAAACACAAAAGTCATTGTATTTGTATCAAACTTATAATAGATGTAACAAAATATATAATTATTATCTCGGGGCTTCTACTGGATCCGTGCAATAAATTAGTTAGACACTGTCTTCTTATTGAATATCATTATTTACCAGTGCATGGGGGGATTTAAGGTGGCCGAAATATGTTTCGCCAGGTGGCTCAGCATTTTCGGACCACAAATCTCCACCATGTGATGTTAACTAACCATGTATTTGATTAATACATTATATTTACTAGTATACTTATCCTAGCGACTGCTATAATACATATATACATATATTTACAAGTATTTACAGGTAGTTTAAATAGTTTCATGTTCATATTTCCATTACACTTGTGATATGCGACATCTTGAATAGCTGTGCTAATATACAACAATTCGAGGGTTCAGCGCAATACGGTCGTAACTCACTTTTTGTAAAATGTTGAGAGCCAAAAATATTTATAAAATTAACAATTACACTCAGTTATGTACCATTTATATTACATAATAACAGACATGAAAAATAAATAACACTATTATAAAAATAATATTTTAAATACAAAAGCGATATTAGCAATTATTTCAGTTACGACCATATTGCGCTGAAAATAACAGCCAAAATGCTGAAATAGTTCAGCGCAATACGGTTGTAACTCGGAATAAATTTTTAAAAATCTGTTATAAAATTTATATTTTTCATTTCAGCTTCAGCAAATTACTTGCACTGAATGAAAATATCCTTGATTGATTTTACTTTCTGAGCATAACATGTTATTGTGATCAAGGTCATGACCATGACCTTCAGTGGTCAGCTTTTTTTAGTGTATCAGGGCTCCAGATAAGGAATTAGTAATTGAGTATTGTCATTCCATCATTTCTGAAGCAATTGGGCATTTCAAAATGTTAATTGTGTAAAATAGAATCACACTACTGTTTACACATCAGCAGACCGCACTTATTGAATAGTTTGCTTCTAAATGAAAACATATCTTGGTATTTCATTAGAATTGTCTCTTTGGAGACAATTCTAATGAAATACCAAGATGTGTTTTCATAGAAAAATAAGAAAATATGCTATATTTATGGTCAGTTTATTGTTTTCTGTAGCATGATAAAGATACCACAAATTTTTCATTGCTTTTTGATACTCACTACTTCTGATTTCAATTGGGTTTTTTGCAATTTTAATTGGGTATTTACGCAAATACGCAGCTTATCTGGAGCTCTGGTGTGTTAAAGCATGTTACTTGTACACATGTCTGAATTTAAAGTTTTTCACTAATATCAGTACATACACAGATGCAATTAGTACTGCTTATTTATCCACTGCATATGCATTATCATTAGGGTCATGACCTTGACCTACATTTACGTCTTTAAATGTTATAAAGATTGGGTCAAAATAATTGATAATGGGTCGTTCTGTTATTGAAATCAAATGCATTTTTTATTTCAACTTGAAACTACTGACAAACTATTTTAATTGTATTGAGCCATTTTGGAGGTTAACAATCACCCATCATCAGTAATAATATTTACAGTTATTAAAGGTACTGTGTCTCAGATGATGTTTCAGATACTCGATAGGTTGTTTTTCATGTGATGTACTGAATATAACGTTTAAATCAATCCCACCATATCATTTGCTAAAATACCAAAACATTTGCATTATCGGCATGTACATGTTTATGCTCTCAGAAACTGTGATGATTAAGTTATGCATTTTCACTATACAATGTACATGTACCAGTAAAGAAAATTTGTGAAATAAAATGATTTATTTTTCAGAAATGATTATACTATACAATAGTTTGAAAGAAATTTCAATTTTAGACAATGTTTAATAAAATTAAAATAGTAACCATCAATTACAGAACAAGTAGCATTCACAATGCTAGTTATACATGTATTTTACTTTTCCTCCCATTTCCTGTTTTTCCCTGATGACTTGTATCCACTGGGTTTAGATATATACATTAATTTAACTTATTTTTTATAAATCTGTTTTATGCAGCAGGTTAAAACGGGATCAAACCTGTTTGCCAGGCCTTATATGACATTAGCTATTGATAGGCCGTTAAACACCAATAAACAAACAAACAAACAACACTTTCTGGGCATATCTGATACCCAGTGCCTTTAACCATAATCGTAGCAATTTATAAAAATTCATGCATTACTATTTACTCCAAGCTTAAAAGTTAGGTCAGAAATTATTTGGCTTTCTCGCTTTTAACTCGTAATAAATTTAACTGACACATGAATATTCCACATAACCATGTTTAGTCTTGAATATAGGAATGAAATTATATAACCATTTTTAGCTCGCCTGCATGAAGTGCAGAAGAGCTTATGGCATGGCATACCCCCGGCGTCGTCGGCGTCCACAAACTTAACGTTGGGTAAATGTCTTATAACTTCTGTTTCCTTTCATGGAACACCTCGTTACATTATTGTGTGCATAAATTGTTTGTTTGTTGGTGTTTAACGGCCTATCAACAGCTACGGTCAGTTATGGCGGGGTCAATGGGTTTAGTATTAAATCCCACATATTACCTGTACAAGTACATGTACAAACGGGGGGAAAATCCCAAAATCAGAACTGAATATTTACAATAACAAAACTATATATTCAGCCCTGAAATCAGAATAATCCTCATACCGTTAATTTACGCCGTCTCATTCGCCCGACCACCACACAAAGTTCATTTAAATGACTTTTTCATGAGCATGCTGGACACAGCCAGTCTCCTGATGGAGTTTTCTTCATCTTTAAACATTTCATGTGGTACCATTGGATGCTGCATTGATTGTTGTCACAACCTATCATTCTCCCTGCTGAATAGCGCCGGAAATACACCATAGCTCTTCTTTCTCTTTCATCTGTTGAATAAATGGCAATAAATCAATTTCTGCAAAGTACTATTTTAGCTTATTCCCTACTTCTGTAAATGTGAATGTACCTACGGGTATCTGCACTTGACACTCATCTATTAGTAGATTTTAAGGTTAAAGTTATTGAAGTTATTATTCTATCGTCTCGCCGTGATAAACATGTATATCGAATATTGTTAGGATCTGTCAAGCATAACGCTTGTTATTGCGTAGACAAGCATACATAATTAGAAAATAAATTGCCGCCAAGGGGGATAAGTCATCTAAAAAGTTTGACAGCCGATATGTTTTTTTATCTTGACGTTATAAACATGTATATCGAAGTGGGTTTGAAAGTCAATAGGTTTGAATTTTAATATAAATACAGTTTAATATGACATGCAATTTTCCGTTATCTTTTCATCTTATCAAGTTCTCTCAATAACAGTAACAAAGAACAAAACATCTACATTCTAAAGTTTAAATCAATGTTATTGAGATGTTGATTTATTGGTGTTTAATGGCCTATCAACAGCTAATGTCACAAAAATAACATCAAAATCCATTCCAGTTACCTAGGTGTGAAAGGGTTCAACCTGTTCATGTGTCGATGCGATGTTTGTGCGGGCATTATTATCACTCTTGTGCTAGCTCCAGTTTAGTGTCTCAAATGGGAATATTGGTGGCACAGTATTATCATGTCAAAAGATATCGGTATGTTTCAGAAAGTTTGCTCCATTGTACAGTAGTGGCAGAAATGTATTACCAATTATCTTGTGTTTATGATGGTATATAGTCTGAAAAAACATCTCATGTGTGAATATTGCTACTTGTAGCCCATAACAGGAAAAGCTATCAATTGAGAGACTGTGCTATGTGTGGATATAATTGCCGCCAAAATGCTTACTTTTTTCACTTCGGTCTGTTTCTGTGACCTTCTTGGTACTGGCAGCAGCACTGGAAGAGAATAAATATATGTTTGACTCGGTATACATATCATATCATAACTCATGTGTGACTCATTATAATTATTGAACTGCAGACGGTCACACGTTGCATGTTTGTTTCACTGGTGCAGTTGATCTTGCTTGGTGTAGTGCAACACAGTTATCGCCCCACAAAATAACAACTGTGTAATATAAATGTTACGGTTACTTTGATCTTGGTTGAAACGCTACCAGTGGTGAAACACACTGGTGACTTTTGCATACTAAAATGTCTCGGATACGACTAAATGCGCATTTCTGTATACAGTACTAACAATTACGAGGCCATATGTATGCCCCACCACGATTGTCCGTCCGTATCGTCTGGCCGTCCCGTCCGTCCGTCCATCCGTCACAAAGCGCTCGGTTAAAAAATATTTTACTTGGAACTTGACCTCATTTATTATCAAAGCGATATGTGGGGCATCCGTGTTCTATGAACAGGCTGTTAATTGTCAACCTTCTCTCACACTAATATTCGGTATCAAGAAATGAGAATAAATGATCTTAGCATGCATGATGTGCATACACATAGTCTCTTACAAGTCTTATATGACTGACAATGTACTGTTGTTTTATGCTTTGCATTTGTATTACTTATTTGCATTATTATTATGACATTTATTTAACGTGAAGACTATGGGCCACGATGGTACGTATGAGATACAGTACCTAAATCATTAAAATTAGCCAAAAGCCTACTAATGTCTACTTATTTGCATGTACATTGATGAGACTTTAATAAACCATCAGACTATGACAACAGGCTGTTAATTGTCAGCCTTCTCTCACACCTTTAGTGTCATACTGTATAATAAGAACCCAGGTGGTCTGTATATGGTCATGTCAAGTTGTAAAACAATTACACTTACACTGTACATGGATTATCCCCTTTATCAACAGGGCTTTTCTCAAAATTTCAAAAGCAGCTTTTATTAGTGGTAGGTTACTATAGTAATGAGGGGTGTTCTCATATACAATAAAATAGACAGTTGGCAAATACTACATAGACTTGTATATAGGGAAGAAAAATGTCTAGAAAATAATGATGTTTTTTTTCTCTAAATAAACTTATTATTTCTTTTTTTTTTCCAGAATGTTTTACCTGTAGGCTTATCAGTCTACACAGATATAAACCATAGTAGATATAGGGGAATATAGAGACTTATCTTGACATTTTGGAATTAAAAAGACCACCAAGATTCATATTTCCCGGTATTTCCCGGTATTTCCCAGTATATCCCGGTATTTCCCAGTATTTCCCAGTATATCCTGGTATTTCCCAGTATTTCCCGCCGTCCTGGGAAATACTCTTATTTCCCGGGAAATTGCCAACCCTGACTGTAACAGTGAGATGGTTCAAATGGTCGTCACAATATGTGGAGAAATAAGAACTGCTGTAACAGTGAGACGGTTGAAATGGTCGTTACAAGATGTGGAGAAATAAGAACTGTAACAGTGAGATGGTTCAAATGGTCGTTACAATATGTGGAGAAATAAGAACTGTAAAAGTGAGACGGTTCAAATGGTCGTTACAATATGTCGAGAAATAAGAACTGCTGTAACAGTGAGACGGTTCAAATGGTGGTCACAATATGTGGAGAAATAAGAACTGTAAAAGTGAGACGGTTCAAATGGTCGTTACAATATGTCGAGAAATAAGAACTGCTGTAACAGTGAGACGGTTCAAATGGTTGTCACAATATGTGGAGAAATAAGAACTGTAACAGTGAGACGGTTCAAATGGTCATCACAATATGTGGAGAAATAAGAACTGTAACAGTGAGACGGTTCAAATGAGAAATAAGAACTGTAACAGTGAGACGGTTCAAATGGTCGTTACAAGATGTGGAGAAATAAGAACTGTAACAGTGAGACGGTTCAAATTTTCATCACAATATGTGGAGAAATAAGAACTGTAACAGTGAGACGGTTCAAATCTTTGTCACAATATGTGGAGAAAGAACGTAACAGTAACTGTACAGTGAGATGTTCATGGAGTCATGACACAATATGTGGAGAAATAAGAACTGTAACAGTGAGATGTTCAAATGGTCATCACAATATGTGGAGAAATAAGAACTGTAACAGTGAGAAGGTTCAAATGGTCATCACAATATGTGGAGAAATAAGAACTGTAACAGTGAGACGGTTCAAATGGTCGTTACATGATGTGGAGAAATAAGAACTGTAACAGTGAGACGGTTCAAATGGTGGTCACAATATGTGTAGAAATAAGAACGGTAACAGTGAGACGGTTCAAATGGTCATCACAACATGTGGAGAAATAAGAACTGTAACAGTGAGATGTTCAAATGGTTGTCACAATATGTGGAGAAATAAGAACTGTAACAGTGAGATGTTCAAATGGTTGTTACAATATGTGGAGAAATAAGAACTGTAACAGTGAGATGGTTCAAATGGTCATTACAATATGTGGAGAAATAAGAACTGTAACAGTGAGATGGTTCAAATGGTCATCACAACATGTGGAGAAATAAGAACTGTAACAGTGAGATGTTCAAATGGTTGTTACAATATGTGGAGAAATAAGAACTGTAACAGTGAGATGGTTCAAATGGTCATTACAATATGTGGAGAAAATAAGAACTGTTAACAGTGGCGGTTCAAATGGCTCATATGTGGAGAAATAAGAATCTGTAACAGTGAGAGTCATGGTTCTTCACAATATGTGGAGAAATAAGAACTGTAACAGTGAGATGTTCAAATGGTTGGTTCGTTACAAGTGTGGAGAAATAGAACTGTAACGTGAGATGTCAAATGGTGTACAATATGTGGAGAAATAAGAACTGTAACAGTGAGACGGTTCAAATGGTTGTCACAATATGTGGAGAAATAAGAACTGCTGTAACAGTGAGACGGGTTTCAAAATGGTTGTCAACCAATATTTGGTGTGGAGAAAATAAGAAATAAAACGGTTAAACTGGTTGAAGTTTGGTTCAAATTTGGTTGCACAATTTGTGTTGAAGAAATAAGAACTGCTGTAACAGTGAGACGGTTCAAATGGTGGTCACACAATATATGGAGAAATAAGAACGGTAACAGCGAGATGGTTCAAATGGTCGTCACAATATGTGGAGAAATAAGAACTGCTGTAACAGTGAGAGGGTTCAAATGGTCATCACAATATGTGGAGAAATAAGAACTGTAACAGTGAGACGGTTCAAATGGTTGTCACAATATGTGGAGAAATAAGAACTGTAACAGTGAGACGGTTCAAATGAGTGAGACGGTTCAAATGGTCGTTACAATATGTGGAGAAATAAGAACTGTAACAGTGAGACGGTTCAAATGGTCATCACAACATGTGGAGAAATAAGAACTGTAACAGTGAGATGTTCAAATGGTTGTCACAATATGTGGAGAAATAAGAACTGCTGTAACAGTGAGAGGGTTCAAATGGTCATCACAATATGTGGAGAAATAAGAACTGTAACAGTGAGACGGTTCAAATGAGTGAGACGGTTCAAATGGTCGTTACAATATGTGGAGAAATAAGAACTGTAACAGTGAGATGTTCAAATGGTTGTCACAATATGTGGAGAAATAAGAACTGTAACAGTGAGATGTTCAAATGGTTGTTACAATATGTGGAGAAATAAGAACTGTAACAGTGAGATGGTTCAAATGGTCATTACAATATGTGGAGAAATAAGAACTGTAACAGTGAGATGGTTCAAATGGTCATTACAATATGTGGAGAAATAAGAACTGTAACAGTGAGATGGTTCAAATGGTCATCACAACATGTGGAGAAATAAGAACTGTAACAGTGAGATGTTTCAAATGGTTGTTACAATATGTGGAGAAATAAGAACTGTAACAGTGAGATGGTTCAAATGGTCATTACAATATGTGGAGAAATAAGAACTGCTGTAACAGTGAGACGGTTCAAATGGTCATCACAATATGTGGAGAAATAAGAACTGTAACAGTGAGATGGTTCAAATGGTCATTACAATATGTGGAGAAATAAGAACTGCTGTAACAGTGAGACGGTTCAAATGGTTGTCACAATATGTGGAGAAATAAGAACTGTAACAGTGAGATGGTTCAAATGGTTGTCACAATATGTGGAGAAATAAGAACTGCTGTAACAGTGAGACGGTTCAAATGGTGGTCACACAATATATGGAGAAATAAGAACGGTAACAGTGAGATGGTTCCAAATGGGTCGTTCAACTTATATGTGGAGAAATAAGAACTTGCTGTGTTAACAATAATGTTGGAGAGGGTTCATATGGAAGGTCATCACAATATGAAGGTAGGAGAAATAAGACACTGTAAACAGTGAGAAACGGTTTCAAATGAGTTGAGGTCGGGTTCAATGGTCGGTTACAATATGTGGAAAAGAAAAATAATGAAACGGTAACAAGTAAATGAAAGAACAGTGAGACGTTCAAAATGGAGTGGAGAAACGGTTTTCAAATGGTTCTTACAATAAAAATGTGGAGAAATTAAGAAACTGTAACAGTTGAGCGGTTCAAATGGTTGTTACAAATGTGGGAAATTAAGAACTGTTAACAGTGAGATTGGATTCAAAATGGTCGTTTCAATATGTGGAGAAATAAGAACTGTAACAGTGAGATGGTTCAAATGGTCGTTACAAGATGTGGAGAAATAAGAACTGTAACAGTGAGATGGTTCAAATGGTCGTTACAATATGTGGAGAAATAAGAACTGTAACAGTGAGATGGTTCAAATGGTCGTTAGATGTGAAATAAGAACTGTATGTAGATGGTAAATGGTTCGTCAACATATGGAAAATAAGAACTGTAACAGTGAGACGGTTCAAATGTGGAGAAATAAGAACTGTAACAGTGAGACGGTTCAAATGGTTGTCATAATATATGGAGAACTAAGAACTGTAACAGTGAGACGGTTCAAATGATGAATACAATATGTGGAGACATAAGAACTGTAAGTGAGACTGTTCAAGTCAATAAGGGGGATGATAAGGGATAGATATAATCCATGTCCCGGGGGTAGAAACCAAAATCAAAATAATTGTGCGCATCTACACGTCATAAGGAAGTACAGACCAAGTTTCAGGTATGTAGCTAATACGGTTTAAAAGTTTTATGAGTTACACATCAAAATCAGGGTAGAAAATTGAAATTGATTTTCAGTATAACTCAGTTCTAAAGAAAATAATATATGTACCAAGTATGAAGCTCCATCTATTACGGTTTAGAAATTATACAACTTATATAGGCAAATTTGCAAAGCGACATCTGTGCATACACCTGTGACGAAAACAATATAGCCATTTTTCTACAAAAAGTGGGTATAATAAATGAATATTCCTGTAAAGGCACAGACCAATATGATTAATAAAGTGTAATGGTATTTAAATTTGTAAATTTGCACTATAAATTTGCACTATAATTCACTATATAGTCTGGGTGAACAAAGTTTTTCTACAATTATTTTAATTATTTCCCAATGTCACAATGAAAATGTATTGCTATGGATGTATGTATTTTCCAAACTAAAACATTATCTTTCACAAATTCTGCTTCCTGGTACCAAAAACAAATCATTATAATTATTGTTGATAAAAACACACATACTGAATATATGACAGAATCAGACATCTCCTTCAATAATTAGGATACAATTAGAGAAAGAAAAAACATTAGCTAAATTTGGACAAATAAATAAACTGTTAGTTTACTAATGGTAATACCTGCTCACTAATATTATGTGTTTAACTTACCGATCCGTTTAGTTAATGTAGCTTGTTAGAATTTATTTATAAAATAAAAAGCAGATAACAATGATGCCTAAACGTCAACAATTTGATGAAAACACCTCCACAGTCGAGAGACAAGTGAGTGATCACTAACTTAACCCAAAATAATTTTTAAATTTGACCAATGACAGCCTATTCATGAGCCACATATACCATGCATACTGGTTTAAACCGGTTTGAAGATTGTCAGCAGCAGCACCTGGGGGTCGTAAAACCATCAATCACAAACTTACTGGAAACTTACTGTTCTTTGATCTTGTTGATTTCCCACCAATCAAGAAGATCAATAATTCTGTGGTCAGCAGCTGTTGTTTGACAGGGTACACCTGCAGAAATAAAGGAATGTCAACGCGCTGATAGGTCTCATGTTGAATGTTTTGTATAAAAGATAGGAACAATTATAAAACTTTTCAACAACTTTTCAGATGAACATTATTAACCATACATTTCCAAATAACTTGGGTTTGTTAATTATTCATAATTCTCGCTAATAGTATTAATCATTGTAAAGTCAGTGAAAATTGTGTCCTTGGTCATACCATATTTGTGGCTGTTGCTGGAAAAATGGGGCTTATGGTTTTTACTACCAGGGTAGATCCAAATCAGCATGTGCATATGCACGGTCTGAACAGGATCTACCCTGTTTAGTTTAAACAATATCTGCCCTGTTTGTTATTAATCTATCAACAAAATGCGAATCATGACTGTCACTTATCTAGATAGATTAGAAATGACCACAGGTGACGGAAACAAATAATCTCATTACAGTATATATATATAGTATGTTCTAAGGGCCATTTTATCAGCCGACTACCTCTACCAACTACCTGTACATATTGCATCCATCCCATCCTACTTAATAAAATTTGAAAAGAAGTATAATTTTTCCTACGTGTATAGGTGTAGGTGTAATTTTAAATTGATTGATTATCTGTCTTGTCTTCAAAGCAACAGAGACATTTTAAATGAAGAATGATCCTCCCACGTACCTATAAGACCTCATATGTCTTTGAAACAATTTTTGTGATCAAGCTCTCAGTGACATATTTTACTTTGGACTTGAAATAAGAAAACAAATGTTTGGAAAGTTTGTGTACCTTATTTCTCAGTGGAAGTATATTTTTAATGCAAGAGACGGTTCAAATGAGTGGTAAAACTGTGATGTCGACATGATTTTCGCATTTGCTTTTGAAGAAGTAACAAATGTTTTAAAATTATGTTACGTATACCCTAACCTTATGTTGTGACCATCACATTGGTATATAATATAAATATTTATAAAAGAAGTTCCTACTTTATTTACCGCAATGACAAGCCATTTATGGATCCAAACTTCAACAAACATTAAAAACAACATAAACATTTATACATACCTTACACTGTACTTGTTATATAGTTTGCTTCAAAATGTATATGCGTAACATACATGTATTCTGAAATTTTCTGAAATATTATTCTGTTACATGGATCCAGAATCTGATTGTAACTTCTGATAGAGGACAAGAATATACCAGTCAGTTGACAATGATTGCATTAAGAGAAAACCGACTGTTGTATATTTAACAACAACAATTTTTGTTCTTTTGATCGGCATACACCCATGATAGCATAAGAAAGATACAATGTTTTGTTAAGATGCATCTTGAGTTACCAAAATGATGAATGACCAGTGTAGACCTATGTGTGTGCAGACTGATCACACCTCTATTCTAATCTAAGTTTACAGCTCTGACAAATTTAACAATCCCTGTTTTCTTATGATCCAAGGCAATTGGGGCCCAGTCCTAAAACACAGGAAAACATAGGTAGGTTGAATCCAATGGGGAAAATAGACAACTTACAGAAATGGACATTCATCTCCAAGTATCTTGTCTCTAAATCACCAAAGTTTTTGGTAAATGGTTAATAGAGCAGGTGCTACACATCTATACTATCCAATTGCCAAACTGAGTTTCAGATGTAGTCTTATATTGAGTCAAGAACACTCACAAATGTAACAACAATACCTGTTTTCTCATACACAGCACAGGGAGTCTGTGGGGGCCATAAATCACAGTCAGAAACAAATACCCATATACACTTCTCAGTTAGAACAATTGGAAAACAGACAACTTACAAAAATGGATATTCAGCTCTAAATTAAGTGTCTTACCAAGGTTTTTTTATCAGGATATACACAGATAAAATGGGGAAAATAGGAAAATTACAGAAATTTATGTTTTTGGTTCATATGGCAGTGACCGCATTAATGGAGCTTAAAGGTTTTGCAGCCAGTGTAGAGGAGCTTAAAGGTACATGCCCACTCAGTAGGCACAAACTGTTCTTTATAGGAATTAAATAAATGTACAATTGTGTCACTATTCCACCAGTTCTAAAAATTATGAGTGCACGATATATGGATATAATCATTTAGTAATGTTTATTTTACTGACCGTGACGCGCGGTGGTATCAGGCTATTTTCATATGCAAATGAGGCATGATATTTTTTAATTATTTATACTAATTAAATGCGTCTCCTGAAAAAATTATATTTTTGACAACTTATAAAGTAAGATCATTGCACATCAAACAAGAAATGCGTCTGTCGAACGCGTATGCCACCTGCAGCATATTTGAGAAACTGTGACAAAGTGGTTAACCGAAAAGTGTGACTATGTGACGGACGGACAGACAGACGGACGGTCTGCCACCCGGCTCTTCGAGACCAGTGGCATAAAAATAAATACAGAGAATAAATAGTAATGTGGAAATTTATGTCTGATATAAAATGTATAATAATGCCAATCAATACGTGGGGTAATGGTGAATGAATGTTTATTTTGCCAGAAAATGTTTTGTGTCTACCGAGTGTCTACAAATGCTGATCTGGATCTACACTGGCTGCAAAACCTTTAAAGGTGTAGATCCAGATCAGCATTTGTACCCGCACAGTCTGATCAGGATCTGCACTGTTGCCATTCCATCAATGAAACACCTGTCATGCTTGTAACAATACCTGTTTTCTCATACATACCTATATGTACATACCACAGGGTGACTGTGGGGCCATAAATCACACATAATTAAATAAATGAAAACTCATTATAGTCTATAATATAGACGTTGTCAGTAAACACATGTAAACACATTATATATAGTCTATCATGTAGACTTTATCACTGTCATACAGACCTTGTCACTTTCAAAAGGCATGCCGGTCAGGGTATACACTGTATTATGATGAATGAAAACAAAATACCCGATTCTTATTCCGCATCCATCTTTGTTACACTTGTTACACTGTCAGTAAATACAGACCTTGTCACTTTCAAAAGGCAAGGCTCATATCTCGGTCAATTGAGCATGCCGGTCAGGGTATACACCGTATTATGATGAATGAATACAAAATACCCGATTCTTATCCCGCATCCATCTTTGTTACACTTGTTACACTGTAACACAGAAAATATCTTCTGGTTTTCACACTGTGTCTTATCGTTACAGTTGTTACTGTAACAAGGGGGAAAATGCCTTCGTTACACTTGTTACACCGTTACACTGTAACACAGAAAATATCTTCTGGTTTTCACACTGTGTCTTTTCGTTACAGTTATTACTGTAACAAGGGGGAAAATACCTTCGTTACACTTGTTACACCGTTACACTGTAACACAGAAAATATCTTCTGGTTTTCACACTGTGTCTTTTCGTTACAGTTGTTACTGTAACAAGGGGGAAAATACCTTCGTTACACTTGTTACACCGTTACACCGTAACAAAATGGGCACCTCCTGCCAGTTGGTATCTTTTTGTGCAGTATACGAAAACGGGCAAATACCGCAAGCATATGTTGATCATTATAATTAAAGAATTACAAACAATATTGACAACTCTGTGAATTGGTTTGTTAAACAATATATTTTTGAACATGTTAATGTAAACACAAGGGTCATATATATAGAGAAAATCACCATATTGTCTTATTTCTTAATTCCATCAAAGCATGTGTGGCGGAAGTAAATAGGCGACTTACACTGCGCATGCGCGTTGTCAGATTTGACATCGTAAAGAAGCGCAAAGGAGGTACATGGGCGCAAATAACGCAACAATATTTTACATCCCTGAATGCAATATATAGGCGTTAAATATTTTGCTTCATGTAGTTAAACTTCCATTGGCACAGTCTGGACCGACATTGATCACCGTTCTATCCATTCACAGGATAATGGGGCTTCCGAATAATACATGTATGTGAATGTGGCTGGAGAAATGCGTTTTTTCACAATTAGTATAGACCCAGATCAGCAGTCTGATCAGTGTCTGCACTGTTCACCATTCGGTAAGTGAAGCACACATAGCACCACAGTGAATTCTCCAACAGTTTCCATTGATGTTATCCCCATTTTCCAAATCACCAACGAAGATCAACAGACTAGAACTATAGCCTCAAATAACAAATATAGGCTACGGTATCTATATCATTGGCAAAAAGTACAGTTCACCTTTGATTGTGGTCGTAAGAATCGTCAGGCGACGTAACCACAGCAGTAACGTCAAACGGAGTTATTCCCGGAAGTAACGCGAGTGATATGCCTTTGACGTTACCAGGCGACGTCATAGACGCCATTTTGAATTCCAAACAATAAACGACGTTAATTGTACAATTGCTTTCCTACGTTTTCATTGATTTAAAGAATTGAAGAGGACGTATACTTCAGTACTACAACAGTTTTCATCTAACTAGCTCAGGTAACATTTATGTTGTGAAATCCATGTATATTCGGCGCAAAACTGACGTTAGTGCAGCCTGTAGACTAAGTGATGTTGTGGCAAGTGGGTGGGGTAACATTGGAACATCCGATTCTACATCACGGTCAATGCCAGATACTAGAATTAATTCTCGGATATAGAACACCAATTTTCTTCGTATGTGGACACAGTTTTTAGTAAACCTTCAGGCTGAAGTTGACACACATGTAGTATTGATTTGTTACTATTCTTGTATATTTGTCACTACTAAAACTGTCTGCAGCAAAACGTGGAACAGACAGTAATGAGATCACTCACTTGTAGGTTTATGAGGGTGCGCATATAAATACATAAACATCCTTAATTACTTCGTGAACATGTCTTGGTTTCTAATACCCAATAGTCGTGGCCGGGCTCACGTCTGTCACTATTTTAACGTTACAGCCCTCCATTCAATTCTTGATACGGGCTAATTCATTATGTAACCGGATAGGGGAAATGCAACGGAAAAAATGTGCACCGACCGGGGATCGAACCCGGGACCTTCCCAATACCAGCGGGATGCGCTAACCAACTGCGCTACCGGAGCACGATGCTCTCGATCGGTATATTTATATCCACATTCAACTCATGATTACACATGGTACCATTTCCGTTACACTCCTCCCCCGTTATCTTTGAGTTTCGTCAATTACGAAGAAACTCACCCCAAGTTCACCCCTCTAGAGAGCCCACCGACACTCATGAGGGTTGGACGAGCCCCCAAATGTAACCGGATACAGCCCTCCATTCAATTCTTGATACGGGCTAATTCATTATGTAACCGGATAGGGGAAATGCAACGGAAAAAATGTGCACCGACCGGGGATCGAACCTGGGATCTTCCCAATACCAGCGGGACGCGCTAACCAACTGCGCTACTGGAGCACGATGCTCTCGATAGGTATATTTATATCCACATTCAACTCATGATTACACATGGTACCATTTCCGTTACAATTATATATTTAGGACGGAATTTCGAAACATAAAAAGATGGCTCATCGCTGAATTTTGCTGAAAACTGATGTTAGGCCTATGTAAAAGGATGGCGTTTTTGGTGTTTTAATAGGTTTAAATGTTGGTCAGGTTTACGTGAAACGGACAGTAGAGGCATGATGGAGGAAGATAGTTTCCCGTAGTAACTATACTCACAGGCGATTGTACGGAGCCCCACCGGTTCGTATAATTTTTTTTTTATTAATTCGTTCACACGATACAACAATTCATCCCCTCAATTTAGCAATTCGTTCCCACGAATTAACAATTCGTTCCAACCAATTAACAATTTGTTCCCCCAATTTAACAATTCGTTCCCACGAAATAACAATTCGTTCCCACGAGAACGAATAGTTAATTCGTGGGAACGAATTGTTATATCATGGGAACGAATTGTTAATTCGAGGGAACGAATTGTTAATTCGTGGAAACGAATTGTCATTCAGTATAGTCGGACCAGTAGCCGATTTCATCAAAATTGCAAAGTATACTTATCTAGCAAAGTATACTTTGAGGGAGTAATAATTTATTTTTTCGAAATGGATTATTTCATATAGAACTACCAACTGCATATATTTGATGATTAAAAGTATGCAGAATTATTATACTGAATTTATTACATTATCACAGCCAAAATGGCTGTGATAATGTAATAAATTCAGTATAATAAAAATTAATAAATTTATCCTTAAATTGAAAATTTCTCCCTCAAAGTATACTTTGCGAGATAAGCATACTTTGCCATGTTGATGAAATAGGTCACTGATGGATCTGCTTTCTTGTTATTGATGAAAAAGTACTTACATTTAAATATTTCTTAGATTTACTTAAGCATTAATAGCCACAAAGTTTTTCGACAGCAAAACTTCTTGTATTCTTGTATTGGTGTCAATGACACAGTTGGTCTCTCGTGTAATTTAATATAACTGTCAGTAATTGTTCTTCTCACATGTAACGTCACAATTGTAACGGTTTATTTTGTAACTGGCGCACTAAAATATGAAATCATAAAATAAATTAAAAAACAACTTTTTTTATTGAATTTGATTTGTCTTTTCAACAAATTGTGAGAAAAGCTCCAACAGTGTCTGTCTGTATTCTGAATATGGGTCATTTCCTCACAACAATACAAATACAGTTCCTGATTAAATTCGGGGATGCCAGTTCTGAAGCAGGTGGATATATAGTCTCAGCTACTCCCTCTGTCCTGTAAACTTGCAGCATTACATCAGGAAGTGGTTCACTGTCTCCTCCGCTCCACATTCACAGAGGGGGCTTACATTTTTGGCATAACGTGGAAAATACTTTTTAAGTAGTTATAAAATAATTGAAACCGTGAACTGCCTATATATAGCGTGCTCTAGGGTATTACTTGTGCGCATGTCTGCATGTTCAATCGGTGATATTGGACATTACAAGACACTCCCTCCGCGGGAATTGGAACTCCGAAAGGCTGAGCGGTCGTGTTTAAATGCGATTGTGACTGAGTAGTATATAGGGAGTCAAAATGATACCACCTACTGTGATATCATTTACAACCCTCTATAATACCCACACCATCCCCTAAAAATCACAAATTGGTTAACGAGGAAATTGTCCCCCACCACCCCCGAAAAATCCAAAATTGGTCGTGAAAAAAACCATAATGTTTTCACAGCAAATTTATGAATTTTTGAGAAAATAATTATCTAATTTTTACAAAATTAATTTCAATGTGCCCACGAGTGATAGTTTATATTCCAACACCCCATTTTTCTCCTCCAATACAGCTAATTTATTTCGCAGATCAGCAACTAATTCTACCAGCTCTAGTCTACCAAGTTCACCTGTAGCCACCTGACAACGTAGTTGCTTATGTCTACAAAGAGTTTGGGCACTAACGAATTTACAATGGCATCTGGGGCATTGAAATTGCGGGGGGACACAAGGAATTTTTCTACGTCTGGCTAGATGCCTTCGTAGATAGTCTTTACGCGTAAACTTCTTACAACAAGTCTCACACTCCATTATATATGTATATGTATATGTTTATATTCAATTGGAAGTGAAAAAAACATAATGTTTTCCAGACAATTGAACAAATAAATTTCATAGGTTATACAAAAGTATATTACAGAAAATATGATAACGCCAGAAATCGAAAGTTTGAGAAGAGAAGCCGAATCTCTAGGGATTACTTATAGTAAATGGTTGAGAGTCAGGGGGTTGACAAATCTGATAAACACCACAAAGAATGAGGCGTTTATGAAGCGGTTTACCCGCGCCCACAAACGAGGAGCCTTTAAAGATATATCCAAAGCGGAGGAAGTTGGTAACAGAATTCAAAAAGAAAGTATTGGGGGTTAAGGGCTAGTGTAATTAATTCTAAAGAATTACCTTCAAGTACGTCCCAAATTAGACACCCAATAGCAAATAATAAGAAAAGATCTATAGTTCGCGCGATAGTGGAAAAAGGTGAAGAAATATTGGGGGCTCATGATGAAACATTGGAAAAGGCAGAAAATGGAAGACGGGTAGTTACATTATCCTTTCGTAAAAACATTGACATCAGCGAGTCTGAACGCATGTCCGATAAACTCGCTCCGTATCTAACAACAAATTTTTATTTGAGATATTCATATTCTTACAAGCTAGAACATATGGAGGAAACTAAAAATGGAAAACCTATAACTCTAATATTTCACAAAAATCTCGGTGGTAGCGAACCACTATCATCAATGAAAACCGTTAAAAAATGGCTGTCTGATAAGGAGCAAACACGAATAATGTCCGATAAAATAGACAGACCGAATACAAAGTGGAAGTTTGTAAGATGGGTAGAGGTTTTTGTAAAGTTAATACAGGGCAGTAGGGGAATAGATTTGGGACTACCAATCCCAAAGTAAGCAGCGGGAGGAGAAACTTCCAGAATGGTTGAGGAATAGAAAAGGTATGTATTCTTTAGATAAGTATAATGACGACCTTTGTCTGTTCAGGTGTTTAGCTATGCACCTTGATAAAAAAGATCAGACCTGACAGATGTACAGAAAAAGCGAAAGAACTTAGTAAGCAATATTTCGGTAGTAATGTGGTTTCACCAATTCCTTTTTCAGACCTGAAAAAGGTTGAAGAGTTTTTTTAAATCGGTATAGAAGTATATCAACCGACCGAATGTGATGTATGGTGGTTGAAAAAGGTACCAGCACACTACAAGGAAATAGGTAATAAACCAATGACAATAGGACTGTTTAATAATCACGCATTTCTGATAAAAAAACTTAAAAACCTATCTAAAATTTACGCCTGCGATAATTGCAAACAGAAATTCACGAAAGCGAGTAATATGAAGAGACACGGACCAAAATGTATGAAAGGTGAGACAAAAATAGTATGTGATGGTAATTATTTAGAGCGCCCGCGTTCGTCGTTCGAGAAAGCGTTTTACCCAAAAAGTTCTAACAGTTATGGGGCGATCGATTGGATGTATTCTGTGGAAAAGCGGGAGGGAATTCACATTCACCACGAACAGTGCGGACACGGGGGTGAAAGATGGATTTTAGGAGCTCCAGTAGATGGATACTGCCAAGAAAACAATACCGTATATCAATATCACGGTTGTTACTGGCACGGGTGCGAGATTCATGCAAAGCATAGAAAAAAAGAACGCTTATCCACTATGAGAAGAGATACATTTATTAGAAGAAGCAAGGAATTCAACCTAGTAGTTATGTGGGAATGCGAATTCCAAAGAACGGGTAAAGATATAAAGATCGGTTGCGACACTACTCTTTATCCATATCAGATAGTATATGATTTTGAGGCATATCTCAACCCAGAATTTAAAACGCTAGGTAATAGTTTAGAGTACGAAGCTGAGCACGTTCCGGTAAGTGTTAGTATAGGAGATAATTTCTCAAGAACAGTAACTCATATTTGTGATAAAGATCCTGCAAAACTTATAGAAAAATTCGTAGAAGATTTGAAAGTCAGGGGAAAAGCTATACAAGAAGAAGTATGGTTGAGATATGGGTTTAATACAGAACATTTACATAAAAACCAAATCGCCAAGATCGAACAGTGGATAGAGCAAGTACCGGTTATAGGTTTTAACAGCAGTAAGTACGATATAAACTTAATAAGGAAATATTTAGTAGGCGAATTGGCATCAACAACAAAGAAAGTAATGGTCGGAAAACGGGCAAACGCAACAATATTTCTATTTACTCCGGAGTTTAGATTTCTTGATGTAATACTTTACCTAGGACCGGGTGTAAGTTACGATAGTTGGATAAAAGCCTACGACTGCAAAGGATAGAAATCTTTCTTTCCTTACGAGTGGTTCGATTCTCCAGACAAACTTGATAACCCAGGACTGCCTGATATAGAGAATTGGTATTCCAAACTATCGGGGAAAATGTTACTAGATGAAACAGAATTAAGTAAATGTAGAATTTTCGAAGAAAATAATATGAAAACTTTCAGAGATTGGTTGAAATATTATAACGATTTAGATGTAGCACCGTTCCTAGAAGTGGTGGAAAATATGTGTGAATTTTATAAACACAGAGGTGTGGATATTTTCAAAGATGCGGTAACACTACCTGGAGTAGCTATACAATATTTATTGAGAGGAACCATTAAAGAACAAAAATCTATAAAGGTGGTTATACCGGAGGGGGCTCTATATGCACCAAAAGAAGAAACATACGAAATGATGAAAGACGCTCTAGTCGGGGGTCCATCAATCGTATTTACACGCTATGCAGAAGCCGGTGTTTCAAATATTAGATCTAATTCCTCATTTGGATCAAATGGAATTAACAAACCTTGCAAGGCTATTTTGGGGTATGATGCAAACGCATTATATTTATCTACTTTAAATAAAGATATACCGTGTGGGAAAGAAACTATACACCATATAAATACCCCACATAATCCTAAATTTATTAAAAAGTTTTGTAAAAGAGTTTTATCTGGAGACTGGTTTGGGTT
Source organism: Conchocele bisecta (assembly GCA_029237695.1). Taxonomy (NCBI): domain Eukaryota; kingdom Metazoa; phylum Mollusca; class Bivalvia; order Lucinida; family Thyasiridae; genus Conchocele; species Conchocele bisecta. Next base: position 107,407,958 of record CM055268.1, read on the forward strand.
TGCGGAGGTGGATATAGAAGTTCCACACAACTTAAAAGATAAGTTTTCTGAAATGTCTCCACTTTTTATAAACAGAGAAGTAGATGTTGATGAGGTTCCAGAACACATGATAAAATATTTGGAAGATACTGGAAGAACTAGAGGAAATGGAAGAAAATTGGTGGGATCTATGTCGGCCACCAAAGTACTGCTGTACGCGCCACTATTGAAATGGTATTTAAAACACGGCCTAGAAATAACGGGAGTTCATCGTGTTTTATAGATTATATTAGTGGTAAACCCTTCGAATGGTTCGCAAAAGAAGTTACAACCGCAAGACGAACAGGCGATGTAGAACCAAATAAGAAACCAGTAGCGGATATAATGAAATTATTAGGCAATTCGTGTTGTGGAAAAATGATAGAGGCAAAAGAGAGACATTTAAATACGACATATACACAAGACGAAACCTGTGTTGACAAAGCGTTAAGATCTGCATTCTTTGATGATTTGGAAGAGATAGGAGATGCGTACGAAATATCTTCCCGAAAACCCCGGTGTGCAGTAAAGAGCCCCTTCCACTGTGGAATAGCGGTTTATCAACTAGCTAAATTGAGAATGTTGGAATTTTACTACGAATTTCTAGACAAATACGTAAAAAGAGAAGACTTTGAATTAATACAGATGGACATGGATAGTATGTATATAGGAGTTAGTGGAAAAACGATAGAGGAATTGATTAGACCTAACTTACTAGACGAGTTTGAAAAATAAAAAAATAAATTGTTGGCTTGGGATAAATGGAGCGAAAGAGAGCCAGGACTTTTCAAAATGGAATTCAGCGGAGATAGGGCGATAGCGTTATCTAGTAAGTGTTATTTCGTAGAAAAATTTAATTCTAAAGATAATTTGGAACAAATTAATAAAAACTCTGCGAAAGGAATGTCCAAGAGAACTAACGATTTAAATTGGGATAGATATAAACGAGTACTAAGCGAAACTACAGAAGATGGAAAACACATTATAGATGTAGCGCAAAATAGAGGATTTAAAATGAAAGACGGCGTTATGAAAACGTACTGTCAACGAAAATTACCAGATGGAATACATACAGAACCTCTCTTGATTTAAGCAATCGGGGGTAACTGGGTGTCAGAAGGTACCATAAGAAGTTCTTCGCGAACAAAACCGCGAGATGGACCATCAGCCAAATAATAGAGCACGGGCTCATCCGGTTTGGTAATAGAGCGATCCAGATGATATACATTCAGAGACCACACGGGATCAGTCGCGCGGCGGCTGCCACCTTCAAGCTCTCCCGGTTGATAGAGGTACCGGACGTCAACATCCGATGGAAGCGCAATCGGCGATTGCTGCTCCTCTAAACCAACGGGTCGCCCGCGCGAGACGGCAGAGGGCTTGCTCGTCACCTTTTTAGACTTGATGGCATCTACGGGCTTCTTACCGATCAATCTGGTCACCTCTCCGTTCAGTGCGGAGACCAAGGCGGGCAGTCTGGCTACCCACTCGGTCGATCGCGAATGAGGGTCTACAAGTTCTTTGGCATATTGGTGTCCGAACAGCCTCTCAGCCAGGGTTCGATTGAACCGCTCCACGATCCCCTGGTCCCGGTGGATGTTGACGCGGCCGCGTCTGATAGAAACTTTGTGCTTAGACAATAGATGAGAGACCGCGCCCATGAACTCGCGGCCAGGATCGACCTGGAGAAGATTCGGCCATTTGAGAGGACTCCTCTTATATATTCGGGAAAGAGCCTCGGCCATCTCCTTAGACTCTTTAGTGGCCAACGGCTCAGCCCCCTTATAACGACTCGCTACATCAACGATTGTCAGTGCGTACTTGTACGTTTTGCGACCGACGCGATCGTGAGGGAGAAACAGGAGATCCGCTTGGTGAACATGGTTCGACACCGGTACGTCGAATTTCGGGCGCGGAATATTGAGAGGCGCGGGTAAATAGATCTGCCAGATGGCCTGCTTCTTGAGCCATTCCTTGACAGCGTTTTCTGAAACCTTGATGGCCGCGAGGCCCTTCCAGTAGCCACGTGGGCTATAGTATGTATTCGACAGCTTGCGCATTAGTTTGGTATCAAGTTTGCGCGTGTTCATCGTATGCGAAGTATTCTAATATATCGGACAATCTCCAACATGCCCTCGCCAGTTCGTCCGGTAACTGCGTCGTTAATAATAAACCTTTGTTGGAAGTTTCGCTGCAGCCCCAATCGCGTTTGGGTTGGAACAGGAGAGGGAATTCTGGGGAATCTAACTCGGAGGAATCTAACAACCGCTTTGCGAAAAGGGTGGCCGCTTTTTCGTCCTCGTGCCACGTCTCGAGACAATCTCGGGCCAGACGAATCATACTCTTTGCACCAGGTAAACGATGTTTTTGGGCAGTGTAGCCTACATCGATCATAGCGTAATAAAGTTCGTCAACTAACATCGTTCTATATATATATATGTTTTAATTAATTAATTATTTTATATAGTAGCCGACGAGACCCACCACACCCATTCCCACGACGATGAACGCGATCTCGAAGTCTTTTTGGGCCTCTGACGGTACATAGAAATCTGAAAGTTGGGGCTCGGGATCCATTGGATCGAGACTTTTCTGCGGATATGCCAGCGCGTACTCGCGGTTGGCTTCTTCAACGTTCTGGAAAGTTTGCGCGGCGTGATTCTCACGGCGCAGCTCTTCGTTGACCCAGTCCAGATGGGCGGTTCGTTTTTTCGACCACACTTCCTTTGCGCTATTGAGTTGTTCATTGAACGCCAATGCGTTTACAAGCGCACCACCTACTATTATTGTGATTGAAGCCATTTATTTCCATATATTAACTGGTAGAATTCCAGCTTTAACTAGATAATCTCGGGTCCAAACTGCGGCCGCCACATCTAAGGTCGCGAGCCCTGCGTCTCTCACAGTAATGTCCAATTTGGGAGTGGACCCTCCTAGAGCCATCTTTGATAGTCGAGCATACCCGATACTGAAACCAGATATCACCACGGCGTGATAAAGCGCATTCACTATCATTTTACCATCTTGTTCAGCCATTGTTATAATCAATGTTTAAATGGGGCGCATCCAATCGCGATTGGTGTTTCGTAACTTTCTTCTGAACACTGGCTGGTTGTTTTTTCGATAATAGGGGGTATTTCCACACGCACAGGGCACCAACAACTGCCAGACTACCACCAACAACCCAACTCCAATTCGCGAATTTGGGTTCAATCGGATTCGCCCAACTCCAACGGCGGTTGGTATTGGGTGTTGAGTGTGCTTCCAATTCGTGAATTGGGGGTGTTGTTGTACTCAACTCTGTCTTCAGATGTTTTGCTGTCTCAGTCCCCATCAATTCACTAATTGGCTGCAACCCCAATCTCGATTGGAGTTTAGCCTCTCGAAGCTCGGCGAGTATTTTATCTTGTTTAACTTTTCGGGTGGCAGCCGCCACCCTCCCAGCTGCCTGCCTTTTTGGGTTTTTATGTCGTGCAACTCCCAACTCCAATCGCGATTGGTTTGGAGAATCAATCGGATTCAACAGTGTTGAGGGAAGTGCTGCAATCGGGTTCGATTGGGTTGGAACAATCCCCAACGCTGTTGGAGATTGCTGTTCCGTCACTCTCGCGGGTGTGTCTTGTGTCATCATTTTCAAAATTATATTTTGTATTAGGGCTTATAGTTCGTGGGCATATATGTCCAAATTGACAGTGTTTACCCGTGGTCAACGCGGTTGTCAGTGGAGCTAAGTACATTCCAAACTTGTGATAAATTGAGCAGCAGGCTGTTCTAAGAGTGTGTCCTATAAAAGGGTCAGTCTCTAGATCGTGAATCAACCCCTCGGTGTTTGGTATAGGGAGAAGTATACTAACGGCGGTAGCGTACAAATGAATAGCCGCCGATCCAAGAGTTTTTGTCATTTCTGCTCCCAATTTGGATTCGTATCGCGCATACATTTTATCAATCTCCGCATCTGACATCTTATCCACCTGACAAACTGAAAGACGCCTACCGAGATAATGCTCCGATTGCCCCCCAGCAACCAGCGCAGCTAGCCGCTCGCGTTGCGCCGCATTTTCATTCGTATCGGCCCCAATCACGATTGTCAACCCCGATTGCTATGTCGGATCATTATCTTTCAGGATGTCAGCAGAGGTTTCTTCCATTAGCTGATCGAGAAGTTCGTCGCAGTTCATTTTTTTCAAAATTATTAATTTAACTATTCTAACAAGTCTCATCACTTTAACATATTGCCAAGCGCACCACCCGATACTTATGATCACCGTTATGCTCGCAACAAAGCTCGCAGCGGAACACCAAATTGTTAACATTGTTAACCATTGTTCAGCATTTGTTCAACATTTGCTAAGCATTTCTTCAGCATTTGTTAATTAATTGTTAAGCATTTACTCAGCAGTTACTAATTTTAAAAAAAAACATTATTATTAATTGATAACTTTATAAGCAGTTGGTTGATCAGTCTTTAGCAGAAGCTTGGCGTGCTTAGTTTCCGAAAGCATCTGTCGAACCTCCAGGCGCTCCTCGCGCGTTGGGATAACGTCATTCTCTCGAAGACAGTCATCGAATGAGTCCCGGTCCTTGCAGTGAAAGAGGGCGACCCATTTCGTTTGCTCGCGCAGATCCTTGAGGACGGCGTTGTACTTTTGAGTGGATATCCATACACTTTGCCTAGAATGGCGGCCAGAAAATGCGAGCTCAGAGAGCATGTCCTTCTTTTTGGTCATCGCCGCCTTGGCTGAGCAATCGTCAATCACGTATAGGGTGGGCTCACCCTGGAATCTTTGGTATAAACCACGCAACCAATCGTGAAGCCTATCACCGGGGTCAATAACGTATACCTCAGGGTCGGTCCATATCCACGGGCGCCGCTGATAAGTATCGTTGTGCCGCACAGTGGGACACAGGATCACAATGTGACGAAAGGCATCGCGGTAGTAGCCCTCGAGCAAGTCTAGGATGAAAACCGTTTTTCCACATCCTGTCTGCCCACATATTATGGCAGAGTGGGCATCTCCAATCGTGAATTGGTATTGATTGCTAATTAATTCTTTAGAATTATTAAATAAATCGTTAGATTTAGTAGATCGCTGAGACGTATCGGCCATCTTCGATGTTCAGTTGTGCGTCTGTAATTATATATAAGTACACGTTCAATGCGCCATTTCCATCCGCCTCTTTGGTTATCTGGATCGTCACACCCTCGCTAGCGTTCTCAACTTGGCGTCCGCTACCGTGTATTTGGTCGTCGTCGCTGGCTTGCATGTCTAGCCATAGCGCGTATTTGGTATTCAGAAACTCTGCGATGGAGACGGACGAGAGATGCAGGTCTTTGAACGTTAGTTCGTATTCGAGGCGGTCAGCCAAAGCACTCTGATAGTAGGGCATGTGACTCTCCAGCAACTCAAAGTCGAGCGGGATGTAGAAGCGGTTGCCGTAAGCGTCAGCGACCGCGTTGTCACTCGCGTTGTTATCTACCTTGTTAGCAGCCCCGATTCTAAGTTTGGTTACGTTCTTATTTTTGCTGGTGTCAATACCCTGATAGACAGCGTTTTCGCGCTCTTGCGCCGTCTTCCACAGGTCCTGATAACAATGGTAGACGTCGCTGTCATCGATCGACATCACCTCATTACCAGAAATCTTTATCATGGTCTTCTTGACGATGGCGCGACCAAGGTTCTGAACGACGGTTCGGTCCGCGTCCGTCGACGTTAGCGAAATAGTGAAAGCGAGGCGAACAGTACCCGGCACAATGACGTCGTGAGTTCCGAGGTTGGGGAAGCGGACTAAGAGCTGCTGGTTCTGGTCGATCGTCGATGGGTTGTTCGTAATAACGACACTCTGTCTCACGCCTTTTGCCCCGAGGGGCTCACGCAGTCTGCGGTATGGATTGAGTTTGCGACCGTATTGACTCGAAGACATAATTAATTTTAAGAAAATTATTGAAACTATTAAACCCGTATGGTTTTGTCTTTAGTAGATAATTAATAATTTTGAAAAAATTAAAATGGATGATTACGATATTAACATGGATGAAATCGGCAGAGACGATGAGGATAATGATGATGATAACTTCGAGGATTCCATCACAACCTTCGACAAAACACCCGGCGAGGAAATAGGTGGCGCTACCAGCAGCGTTGGTCAAAGTCGGGAATTGCTCGAGGGAGCTGTAAACGACTACTACAACACTTTGTCAGAAATCGGTCTGGTCCCGTCTGTCGGTCGCGACTACTCCAAGTTCGAATTGGATATGCGTGGTAGGTTGCGACTAAAATCATCAAATATCCCGATCATCAACACGAATACCGGTAAACCCATATGGCTAAAAACCATTGCCGGAAACCGGGGTGGTGGCGAAATCATAAAGAACGAACTAGGATTTCCAGATTGGACGCGTGGTAAAACAATTGTGCCGGCCCGCGCTGTAGAGGCACTACAGTCTACCGACGAAACTATGGCGAAGACGGCCACCGCGATAGAAACGGTCGAGCTCAGCGAGGTCCCTCAAATAGCCACCGACGTTATTAACACGATGGAGACCACGTTCAGCGTCCAATCGCAATTGGGGGAAATACTCAACGATGACCCACCGTTACCTCTTCGCGAAGTCCGTGGACTCGATAAGGCTCTACAAACGGTCCGGGGCGAACTGGTCCTTAACCTATCCAAACTCACGGCACTGGATGAACATATCGCGCTAGAAGAAAGAAAACTGGAGGAAGCCGGTGACGATAGAGAATCTACCGAGCGGATCGCCGAACGACTGCGGTCTTTGCGGGACGAAAGAGAAGCTCGCTTGGAGGCCGCCTCGGCTAACCGTGAGGCTCTCCGCACACAAATAAATCGGATCCGCGAAACAATATCAATGGTTCTGCACGAGGACACGACACTCGGTGAGCGTCTTCGCACTCTGTTCAGAGAGCAGGGCGTCACGATAGCAAGCATCCTCGCAGCTGTCGGCATGACTATATCAACCATAGTTCTAGCTTTCACTGGTGGTGCGGTGCCACCACCCGCGCCACCACCCGCGCCACCACCAGCACCCGCGCCATCCGGTGGAGCCAAGGAGTGGGTAAAAAAACAACTAAAAGCCCTCGCCAATCTTCTAGCTAAATTAGCTGGAAAGGCGGCTGCCGCACTACCTGGACTGATCGGAAGTATCGTTTCTTATTGTTATCTATATTATCAAAAACGGTCGGATGGCTCGCCAATAATACTTGGGCTTTAATCGTGGCAATCGCCGGTCTCCTACTATTCTCTGCCAGAGAGTTCCTACAACCAAAGCGCGAGTAGTCCTATCACCACGAGGGCGACGACGAGCCCTAATTTCTCCTCCTCGTGTGTTGTGCTTCCAATTTCAACATTGTTGATGATTGGTGTTTCTCCAATCGCGATTGGTTTGTTGATGGAACTCGATGGTGCATCCAATTTACGAATTGGGGGTACTGGGTTCGATTGTGTTGAGGGAGGTGTATCCATTTTGTGTTTTGGGCGTTTTATGAAATCCGTTCCCTCAACACTGTTGAACCCGATCATGTTGGGGGTGCGCTTGATGATATCCGTGTTCACGTTAACGTTGTGGCCGATTTTTTGATTGGCGGTGGCGATTACGATCTGATTATTGTAACCGTCAACCGGGTCGTCTCGTAGTATCATATTGCTCGGCGCCATATAAAGACCTATTCCAAATACATAGTCTACTGGGGTGCTGGCATTCTGCAAAACTTCTTGATAATTCTGGATCGCCTTCTCCAGGTCCACCCTAGCTGAGATGGCGTCCTCTACAAGTGCCAAGAATTGTTTTTGTGCATCAAACGCTGTTCCCGTGCCCAGTATAGAACTGCGAGTTTGCTTCTGTGCGCCGAGGATTGCCCAGACGTACGTGCGAATGGAGTCGTTGACGCGAGTAACCCCGGCCTGCGTGAACCCTAGACCTGTATCTAACATAAATGTACCCCACGCGTCCTGAACCTCAGCAGCCTGCTGTATGTAATCGACGTGAGCCCGTTTTGGAGGTAACATTTTACAAGAAAACACGCCACAGTGCCGACCTCCAGACACTTCCGGCCCGAATGTCATCGTCGCGGGGTCAAAATTCCCGGCGTTCCGACTGACGATGTGGTCGCCGGAGTGATCGTGTCTAAAATCAGTCTGCGTCCAATTCCCGGACTGGCCCTGAATGAGAACGTCCCCGAGGCCGGTGCTGGTAGGAAATGCTTTCTGTCTCCAGTCCGCGTCTTTTGAAACGTTAAATTCGTTACACAGTCTTTCAAACGCCATACGGTCGTATGCGTTGGAAATGGGATCCCAGGCGTCGTCTTGAGGTAGTGAAATACCTAGTTCTTTGAGAATCCTCCTAATAGTATAATACGTGTGAAAGTTGTAAACACTTCGGAGCAGACATTCTTGGATGTCAGATGGTCTTTATGTGAAAGTCCACACCCGGCTGTTGCGCACCATACAGCGAAATTTATTTGGTTCTGCCAAAACTGCATCGGTGTTGCTTTCCACCAGTTTACCACTTCCACCGTAGTAATCTTGGGCAGCCTATATTGTTCAAAGATGTCGGGGAAGTTGGTGGCAAAGCTGCTGTCCGGTCTAACCGTTACGGTTGGGTGTACAAGGCGGTTAACAACGTCTTTTTGCGTGTATTTATCTCCGACCGCGTACTTTGCATTAGAGTTAAAGCTAAATGCTTTGGTATCCATTGAAAGATATTATTATGTTTGCTACTATCACTAATGTTCAAAAAGTGAGTTGTGAACTTCAAAAATCAATCGATAACTGCTGCGGAAAACGCCGGGTGGGCCTCAGATCAATCACCTTCACGGTTGGATGGCAGAATGTGGGAAAGAGTGAAGGGTTTTACTATGTGAAGGATGGACAACAATTAGGTGTAAAGCTGCCTCACGGACTGTGGGGAATAAGACAGCTCAAAGATTTTGTCAACTCAGAGCTTGACGGTATAATCAACCTCACAGTATCGAATGCTACCGGGCTCGCAACAATGACCATCAGCAGTGATAATAAGGTAGTGGTCTCCCCGGGGTTGGGTATTCAACTCGGTTTTAGAGAGACATACTCCTCAAACAAAGGAGTGTTTACCCCGGGTGAGTACGTCGGTGATAATCCGGTGGACTTCGCCTTCATGAAAACTCTCAGGGTGCACCTGGATCGGGTGAACACATCGTACAACACGGTAGACGGATCCCCCAGCACATTACTGTTTCTATGGCGAGACTGTGACCTTAGACTTCCCACACCCCGAGATGAAAGTTTTGGAATCGGGACATATCCACGAATTTACGGTCTCTATTCTCGATGATCAAGCGAGAAAGTTGAAAAACGATTACCCGATTTCGGTAGTTCTCGAAATTTCCAATTGAGTATAGGTGCCCAATATTATAATTAATTTTAAGAATGAGTATATACGGACCAGGTAGTTCTTCCGATTGGATGACAAATTCAAAGAATTTGGAACCGGCAGAAGGTGGATTCATCCCGAGAGAGGGCGACTTTTTAACTACTGGAAAAACCAAGGCCCTGATCAATAAAACTATATCGAAGGTCACAAACGGGATTCACAGGAGTATATCAGATGTTAGAGTAGAAGTGCTGACGGCGACTGCACAAATTGAGAAAGATCAGGCGGCTTATAAGGTGTTGCGCTCAGAGGACTCTCTCATCAGAGAAACGGAACTAAACGAACTAGGTAAAAAAATAACCAAATTTCGAAAAGAGAGCAGGTCGAATATTGATAAAGTCCGAGCACACCGCCAGGCGGTCCTTATGTTGCGCTTAGAGGACTCTCTCATTAGAGATGCGGCATTTACCGAACTAGATAAAAAAATAACCAAATTTCGAAAAGAGGCCACGTCGGGTATTGAGAAAGCCCGAGAAGACCACCAGGCGGACCTTACGGAGGCTTATGAGGTGTTGCGCTCAGAGGACTCTCTCGTCAGAGAAGCGGCGGTTGCCGAACTAGATAAAAAAATAACCAAATTTCGAAAAGAGACCCGGTCGGGTATTGATAAAGTCCGAGAAGACCACCAGTCGAACCTTGCGGAGGCCATTGCGGAGGCTTATGATGCGTTGCGCTTAGAGGACTCTCTCAGTAAAGAAGCGACACTTACTGAACTAGACGGAAAAATAGCCGAATTTCTGAAAGAGACCAGGTCGGGGGTTGAGGGGGTCCGAGAAAACCACAAGGAGGTCATTGCGGAGGCTTATGGGGCGTTGCGCTCAGAGGACTCTCTCAACAGAGAAGCGGCACTTACTGAACTACACAAAAAAATAACCGAATTTCAAAAAGAGACCCGAACGGGTATTGAGAAAGCCCGAGAAGACCACCATGCGGATATTATGTTGCTCTCAGAGGACTCTCTCAACAGAGATGTAGCGGTTACTGAACTAGACAAAAAAATAACTGAATTTCAAAAAGAGAGCAGGTCGGATATTGATAAAGTCCGAGAAGACCACCAGGCGGATATTATGGAGGCTTATGATGTGTTGGTCTTAAAGCACTCTCTCAACAGAGAAGCGGCGGTTGCCGAACTAGACGAAAAGATAAACGAAATTTCCGAGGAACTGAAACATGATCGTATAACTGCGACCAAAGCTCTTGAGCAGGCCTCTTATAAGATTCGTACTGAGGCATATAACGCAAACAGTGCGCTTGCCGGAATAGTGCGAACAATGAAAACTCCAAAACGTGTCATAACAGTTTGGGCTGAGAAGCGGGGCCCATTGGTTGAGGGGCACTATGAATATTCGTTCGGTGCCAAAGCGAGTAATAAATGTGGGGGATACGCTATGACAACTGCAGGTGAAGTTGTCCGAATGGCGGTCTGCTCGGTTAATGGTAGTGGTAAACCTGTGGGCGCGGTCGCGATAAATATTGTAGTAGATGGGGAAGAACGGGGGGTTGGAGTCAATAAAATCTCTGGAGATAGTTCGACGATTGTTGCGTTCGCCGGTGATGATCGAATTAGACTTTCCCAAAGTAGTGTTATTAACTTTGTTACGAAAATCGGTGACCCAGAGAGTTCTTCCACTATTGTCTCATTGTTAATTGAACTTATTTTGTAAATACTAATATATTGAAAATCATGAACGAATCACCGCTTCCAATTGTCAATACCGATCCATCAACACTGTATCCAACTCTCAATACCACTACATCAACACTGTATCCAATTAACGAAAGAAGTTCAGATTTTAGGTTTCAGGTTGAATAATATCGTCGCTATGCAGGATATTTTAGTTAGAGAATGTGCAAATAGAAAAAGACACGCTAACAAATATAAGCGCGCGGCGAACATGGCTGAAGCATCTAGTACGGTTCTGGCAAGTTTATCTGTAATGAGTGGTGCGGGGACTGCTGCAACGCTATCTACAATTGTAACGGTTCCACTTGCAGGGATTTTGAGTGGAATTACCGTTTTATCTGGAATACTTTGTATGGTAATTAGGGCGGCGGGTGAAAAACTCGAGAAAAAAAGTAGAAAACATGATAGAATATCCGTTCTCGCTAGGTCTAAGAAAAATAGCATCGACGTTATGGTGTCCAAAGCGTTGGCCGATAAGAAAATATCAAATTTAGAGTTTGAATCCGTGGTGGAAGAAATGGGGAGATATGAAGAATTAAAAAATGATATAAGAATCAAGGCGCACGCCACCATGCCCACAATTGAGTGTACTTATTGGGATAAATTTAGGGCAAAACTTGGAAATAAAGTCGGAGGAAATGTTACAGCACCATTATAAAATAATTTTTAAAAAAATAATAATTTTCTTATATTGGTGCAGTAAACAAATTTACATACCTGTACAACATGTGTTTTTCACTGAGAATTACGCCGTAATCGCATAACAAATTCAGTCGAAGATTACACTGTAATCGCCTGTGTACACACTGTCTGTGTAAATTGATACACTCGGCTATCAATTTACACATGGTTCATAACCCGTGTAATTGATACACTCGGCTATAAATTTGCACACCGTTTGTATGTTGTACAGTAAACTGATGAGTATATATACATTTGTTGACCTTACAACAATTGGTCTCATCTCGTGTGTGCCATGTTGTTGATCCGGTATGACGTCCGTCTCGTCTGTTTAATGGTAGCAGTTTATAAATATGTGTGTATTTGGCGATGTAATTGCGTAGCTCAAAGGTGCCGGCCTAAAAGATTTCTGCCTAAGAGCTTTACAATTTCGGAAACCAAATTCACACATAGGCTCGCCTTACTTCGCTGGTTTCTCTTAATAGAGGAATTGGTAATGGGGTTCAAGGCGACCCGTAAAACTAGACTGTGAGCCAACAGATGCTTGGGCTTAAGAAAGGTCCCAACACCCCAGTGGCTGGGTGCCGGCTAGAAATCTGCCCAGTCGCTGGGGGTGTTGTGCACGAGTGGAGGCTTTTGCTATTTTTTGTTCAAAATATCTTTATAAGCGATATCGTAGAAATGTATATTGGTAAACGAATCGTTGGGTTTTAACAATTTTATATAATACACCTTAGTTTTATATCCGATACGCATTATCAGTCTTAATGTTTGTATTTGCCTCTTGTATAGTTCACATAATTGTCGGTATAATATTGTAAATGCAACGTTTTTATCGGAGCGTAATAAATTACGCTGATATTTCATGTATTCGATATTGCCTAGTGTTCTCATTTTATAGAATTTATATATAGGACTATAACCCCCGTATTCTTCGTAAACTTCTTCAACACAGGCATTAACATTTTTGAATTCCAATTGTATTGTATTATCCATTTTCTCTAATAATATTGGTAGTTGATTTTTTTCTGTTCAATTTCCAATATAATTTTGACTCCCTCTTTTCAAAATTATTTTCTCAAAAATTCATAAATTTGCTGTGAAAACATTATGTTTTTTTTCACGACCAATTTTGGATTTTTCGGGGGTGGTGGGGGACAATTTCCTCGTTAACCAATTTGTGATTTTTAGGGGATGGTGGGGGTATTATAGAGGGTTGTAAATGATATCACAGTAGGTGGTATCATTTTGACTCCCTATATACTACTGACTGTATAAATGGGGCTTATGGGATTTGTGGTCAGTGTAGCTCCTGATAAAATAGCACACTCCTGTAGCCTCTTAACGAATTTAAACGAACTCGTTAGGTTATTTATCCTTGTTAGAAGCAAGACAGGTGATTCATCACTGATGGAATGGCGAACGGTGCAAATCCTGATCAGACTGTGCGTATGCACAGGCTGGTCTGGATCTACACGGGACGCGAAACCGATAAGCACCATCTCTCCAGTCACAGCCACAAATAGTAACTACCAGTGAAGCTTATATATGGTACAAGAGATGCAACTCTTACGAGTGGAATGTGCTTGTAAATACGCAGTTATCTACCATGGCTTGGTGCCTCCTGACGAGTTACGCTACTGTATAAGCGAGACAATTCTTGTAAGAAAGCACCATGTTACAATACTTGGTGTGCTTTCATTATTAGCCTATCTAGATCGGCTAATATATTCATTATTAGCCGATCTCTTTATAGATCGGCTAATATATTGATCATCCATCGAATTCTGAAAAAGTTTGTAGCAACCCTTTTCTCCGCTATTCGGTAATCTACGAACTTTCGCGAATTTTGCTGTATTACTTCCAAATTGCATCAACCGATAAAGTTTGCATTTTTGGCAATTATCTCCGTTTAAAACTTTAGATATAGCCAAATAACACAATTTTGAATACGTATACATGTATGAGCTGAACGCCGGAAGAGATTCAACCCGGAAGTTGTTGTTGTTGAAGTCCATAGTTGGCTCTAATGGCCATATACGCCAACATACGCCGATTATTGGGCTAATTTAAAGCTTTTATTTATTAAACAGAACAAGTTTCAGCCACGTATAATCGCGTAAAATGTGTTTATTCGGCTAATTTATAATCGACCTCTGCTCAAAATCTCCTAATGTCTCGAAGTCGGCGTGACGTCATAACCACGTGACTTACCTACGAGATCTTTGTTTGGGGGAAAAATCGCCATTTTGTAAAATTTCACACATTTCACGGGTGTTTTGACGTAAAACTACTGTTATCGAGAGTTTTGTTGCACAAATCATGTACCAGTATGAAGAAGGTCTACCTGCCGATGCATTGGCGCGGTACAGAGTGAAGTTAGGGTTGGTTGGACTGCATAAATGCCCTTACAAGATTTCTGCAGACGAGTGGGGGAACAATCCGAAATCCTGGCCCGATGTACAGTACAACGACTAGAATGAATAGTCATACTTCCGCCGATTACCGCTACGCATATTGTAGCTAATATTGAACCCTGATTTGATCGGCTAATAACATCATGCTCTGCATGACTTTTCATCTTTCTTTCGATTGATCTGTTTTATGAAATTACTGTTTCCTGCATTTCACAAATTGTAATCGTCTTGTCTTACGTCATAGCCCACATGTATTACGTAATGAGGGACATGACGACAAGTGGTTAGGTTGGAGGTTCCTGGCGCCATGTAAACTGTGTCAACTGACTCGGTCAACAGTTTTGTACACTGACTGTTCCAAGTCGTGACGTTTGTATGCCGGTATCGTTTTTCACGTTCACCTTTGATTGCACAGGTCGTACAGATCGCCAGGGGGCGCAACATTACTGACGTCAAACGGAGTTATTCCCGGAAGTTAGCAGTTACTTCCCTTTTGACGCTACCGGACGTTACGCCATTGTGAATTTCCAAACAAAGCTGCGTTACCAATTTCTCTCACGCATTCTCATTGTTTTAGCGTATACAGTTTGACATCTCAGGTATAATTATTTGTTTGAATGTTTCGCTCCAACGTCCACAAGTGAAGAGTAAAACTGACGTTGTCCGATCCATCCACGGTGTGACAAGTGGGTGGAGTAAAGCATTGAGAAAACATTGTCTAATAGTACACGTGTAGTTGTTGAATCGACACGGTCTGATCGGGATATGGCGATTTAACATGTGGAAATTGATTTTTCGCAATAAACTCAATATTTGACAAAATTTCACGAAATAAAAAGGCTCATTCTTAATATTTTCCTTTAATTTAATATTATCGGAAAAAATATTGTTTTTGAATTATTTATATAGCCGTAAAGTGTGGGCAGCTTTCGTGCAATAGACAGTAGATCTATAGAAATTACCAATGCGACTGTTACTGCCACATGTGTGCTCAAAGATATGCTGAAATGTACGCTCCCTTTGTGAATGTGGAGAAGAGGAGACAGTACACCACCATCTGATGATCTGCAGCTGATTTAGAAAATTGAGACATGCAATTTTCTTCAGTACCGGAATCACGACTTTAATGAGGTACTAGTATTGTCACGCTGTGCTGAACATGACCCATATCCAGAGTATAGACTCAGAAATTTGAAGCCAGTATCAAAATATGTCAACTCAACTAACAGATTTTCATAACATTTCCTAACTGCCACCTACCATATAAATAACGACAGTAGTGTCATTAAAGGTACATGCCCACTCGGGAGGCACATAATGTTCTGTATAGGAATGAAATAAGTGTATAATTGTGTCATTATTCCACCAGTTCTAAAAATTACAAGTGCCCGCTATACAGATATAATCATTTAGTAATACACGTATTTGTTTTACTGATAGTGACTCGCGATGGTATCAGGCTATTTCCATATACACAGAGGCATCATATATTTGAAAACAAATAATGTTTTCGACAGATTATAAAGTATGATCATTGCACATCAAAAAATAAATACGGAGAATAAATAGTAATGTCCGTTAACATTTTAAGGAAACACGGTTATTGCCCCTGATATCAGTGTTACGTCTGCTATAAAATGTATAATACTGCCAATCAATATGTGTGGGTATGGAAGGTGTTCGAGCCAATTCCCACACGTATATATAAGCCGAATCGAATCAATACGTGGAGTAATGGTGAAGTGGCCGGGTTAGCCCAGTAGGTGGTCGGACTGCGAATCGGGAGACCCTGGGTTCGATTCCCACCTCGACCGCTGCGAATGGCTGATTCGGCGTGTCCTTGGGCAAGACAACTTCGTGCTAGCCTAGTTCTATCGGATGGGGACTTAAATAGTCGGTCCCGACATGCAATGTCATCGAGCCAGTGCCGTCATTAAATCAAAGCATTACACAAATGGGGTAATGGTTAATTAATGTTTATTTTGCCAGAAAATGTCATTTGCTATGAACCTTTCGTCAACTTTCGACGTCATTTACAGAAAATATCACAGTTTCTGTAAATATTTTATTCATAATGCACATAATGAAAGATCGCATATGTTCTTAGGTACAAAATCACATGGCTTGTCTTATAATGTCACACTGACCTATTGCAAAGACGGCCAGTGGACGTAACCGTGTTATTGACGTCAAACGGAGTTATTCCCGGAAGTTAGCAGAGTAGCTTCCCTTTTAACGTTACCCGGCGACGTCACAGACGCCATTTTAAATTTCCAAACAAAACAGCGTTACCAATTGCTCTCACGCATTTTCATCGTTCTAGCGTTTTCAAGGAGATTTCTACTGCAGAATTATACAGTTTGACATCTCAACATGGAGCGTGAAACTGACGTTGTCAACTCCATCCACGTTGTGACAAGTGGGTGGGGTAATTGTATGAAACTATGAGACTGAATAACTGTGTTGAAGAATGTATGAGAAAAACATTGTTGAATCGACACATGTCATTTTCTTCAGTACTGGAATCACCGACTTTAATGAGAAACTAATATTGTCATTCAGGAAACCTGTGAATGTGGGGCGGAGGAGACAGTGAACAACTTCCTGATGTCATGCTGCAAGTTTACAGAACAGAGGGAGCAGCTGAGACAATCCACCTTCTTCAAAACTGGCATCACCGAATTTAATGAGGAACTGTATCTGTCTTGTGATGAGGAAAATTACCCATATCCAGAATACAGACAGACACTTTTGGAGATTTTCTCAAAATTTGTTGAAAATAAGTTACCAGCTGTTACTGTACAGTCAAAAATAGACATAGAAGTTGTTGCATTGTCTACAATACACATAGAAGTTGCTAGCTGCTGCTGCATTGTCAATAATACACATATAAGTTGCCGGATATTGCTGTATTGTCAACAATACACATATAAGTTGTCGGCTGTTGCTGAATTGTCAATAATAAGCATCGAATTTGCCGGTTGTTGCTGCATGGCCAACAATAAACATATAAGTTGCCGGCTGTTGCTGAATTGTCAACAATAGACACATAAGTTGCCGGATGTTACTGCATTGTCAACAATAGACATAGCTGTTGCCGGCTGTCTGTTGCTGCATTGCCAACACTAGACATAGAAGTTGCCGGTTGTTGCTGCATGGCCGGTTGTTGCTGCATGGCCAACACTACAAATAGAAGTTGCCGGTTGTTGCTGAATTGACAACACTAGACATATAAGTTGCCGGATGTTACTGGATTGTAAACAATACACATATAAGTTTCCGGCTGTTCCTGCATTGGCGACAATATACTTAGAAGTTACCGGTTGTTGCTGCCTAGTCAACAATACACATATAAGTTGCCGGCTGATTCTGAAATGTCAACAATAGACATATACGTTGCCGGTTGTTGCTGCATTGTCAACAATACACATAGAAGTTGCCTGTTGTTGCTGCATGGCCAACAATAAACATAGAAGTTGCCGGGTGTTGATGCATTGTCAACAAAGACATAGAAGTTGCCGGTTGTTGCTGCAATAAACATAGAAGTTGCCTGCTCTTCCTGAAAATTACCAACAATAAACATAGAAGTAGTCGGCTGTCGCTGCATTGTCAACAATAGACATAGATGTTGCCGACTGTTACTGTATTGTCAACAATAGGACATTAAATACATAAAGGTAGTCGGCTGTCGCTGCATTGTCAACAATAGACATACAAGTTGGCGACTGTTACTGTATTACCAACAATAGGCAATTAAAGTTGCCAACTGTTGCTGCATTGTCAACACTAGACATAGAAGTTGCCGACTGTTACTGTATTGTCAACAATAGACATAGAAGCTGCCGACTCTTACTGTATTGTCAACAATAGACATAGAAGTTTCCGACTTTACTGTATTGTCAACAATAGGAAATTAAAGTTCCGATAGTTGCTGCATTGTCAACAATAGACATAGAAGTTGCCGACTGTTACTGTATTGTCAACAATAGACATAGACGTTGCCGACTTTACTGTATTGTCAACAATATACATAGAAGTTGCCGACTTTACTGTATTGTCAACAATAGGCAATTAAAGTTGCCGGATGTTGCTGCATGGCCAACAAAAAACATAGAAGTTGCAGACTGTTGATGTATTGTCAACAATAGACATAGAAGTTGCCGACTGTTACTGTATTTTCAACAATAGGCAAATAAAGTTGTCAACTGTTGCTGCATTGTCGACAATAGACATAGAAGATGCCGACTCTTACTATATTGTCAACACTAGACATAGAAGTTGCCGACTGTTACTGTATTTTCAACAATAGGTAATTAAAGTTGCCGGATGTTGCGGCTTTGTCAACAATAAACATAGAAGTTGGTAATGTTTTGGATCTACTGTGGTTGCAAAAAGGCCATACTCCCCATTCCTCTAGTCATAGCCCCATATCTAATTGAACATTGCAAAAATGCCATATTGATATTGTCATGTCGTGAAACTATTTACAAAATTTACGTTATTTTCCGTCAATGACGTCGATAGTTGTCTTACTATGAATAGAAAATTCCACATTTGCTATGAACATTTCGTCAACTTTCGCGTCATTTACCGAAAATACCACAGTTTCTGTAAATATTTTATTCATGAAAGATCGCATATCTTCTTAGGTACAAAATCACATGGCTTGTCTAATAACGTCACACTGACTTATTGCAAAGACGACCAGGGGACGTAACCGTGTTATTGACGTCAAACGGAGTTATTCCCGGAAGTTAGCAGAGTGTCTTCCCTTTTGACGTTACCCGACGACGTCACAGACGCCATTTTGAATTTCTAAACAAAACAGTGTTACCAATTGCTCTCACTTATTTTCATTGTTCTAGCGTTTTCAAGGATATTTCTACAGCAGAATTATACAGTTTGACATCTCAAAATCTAAGGTAATTATTTGTTTGAATGTTTTGCTCCAACGTACACAAGTGGGGCGTAAAACTGACGTTGTCAACTCCATCCACGTTGTGACAAGTGGCTGGGGTAACTGTATGAGAACAACATTGTCGAATCGATACATGTGGTTGTGACTGAAGAAATGGGGCTTATGTGTTTTACGAGTACGGTAATACGAAATGTGACCCGCATCACCGAATTTAATGAGGAACTGTATCTGTCTTGTGATGAGGAAAATGACACTTTTGGAAATCTTCTCAACATTTTTTGAAAAGAATTTGCTGACTGTTACTATATAGTCAACAATAGATATATAAGTTGCCGGCTGTTGCTGCATTGTCAAAACTACACATAGAAGTTGCCAGCTGTTGCTGCATTGTCAATAATACACATAGAAGTTGCCGGATGTGGCTGCATTTTCAACAATACACTTATAAGTTGTCGGCTGTTGCTGAATTGTGAACAATAGTCATATAAGTTGCTGGATGTTACTGCATTGCCAACAACAGACATATATATTGCCGGCTGTTGCTGCATTGCCAACAATAGACATAGAAGTTTTCCGTTGTTGCTGCATAGTCAACACTACACGAATAAGTTGCCGGTTTTAGCTGCATAGTCAACAATAGACATAGAAGTTGCTGGTTATTGCTGAATTTTCAACAATAAACATAGAAGTTGCCGGTTGTTGCTGCATGGCCAACAATAAACATAGAAAGTTGCTGCATTGCCAACAATATACATAGACGTTGCCGACTGTTACTGTATTGTCAACAATAGGAAATTAAAGTTGCCGGATGTTGCTGCATTGTCAACAATAAACATAGAGGTTAATCATGTTTTGGATCTACTCTGGTTGCAAAAGGCCATACTCCCTATTCCTCCAGTCACAGCCCCATATCTAATTGAACATTGCAAAAATGCCATATTGATATTGTCATGTCGTGAAACTATTCAATTTTACAAAAGTTACGTTATTTTCCATCAATGACGTCGATAGTTGTCTTACGGCGACGTCACATACGTCATTTTGAATTTCCAAAAAAAACAGCGTTACCAATTGCTCTCACGTATTTTCATTGCTATAGCGTTTTCAAGGAGATTTCTACTACTGAATTATACAGTTTGACTTCTCAACATCTCAGGTAATTATTTGTTGAATGTTT
The DNA here is from genome assembly GCA_029237695.1 of Conchocele bisecta. NCBI lineage: Eukaryota > Metazoa > Mollusca > Bivalvia > Lucinida > Thyasiridae > Conchocele > Conchocele bisecta. The sequence continues at coordinate 107,428,280 of CM055268.1, forward strand.
TGCTCCAACGTAATACGAGATATGTCCAAATGTAAGCCCTCATTGTGATGACCTACAGCAGATTGGCAGGCGACAGGGAATAACTGAAACTTGCCATTTTCTTCAGTACTGGAATCACATACTTTAATGAGCAGCTAATATTGTCATTGAGTGAATCTGTGAATGTGGAGCGGAGGTGACAGTGAATTACCACTTTCTGATGTCATGCTGCAAGTTTACAGAACAGAGGGAGCAGCTGAGACTATCCACCTTCTTCAAAACTGTCATCGTCGAATTTAATGAGGAACTGTATCTGTCTTGGGATGAGGAAAATGGCCCAAATCCAGAACACAAAGAGATACTTTTGGAACTCGTCTCAAAATTTGTTGAAAATATGTTGCTGGCTGTTACTGTATAGTCAGCAATAGACATAGAAGTTGCCGGTTGTTGCTGCATTGTCAACAATGCACATATAAGTTGCCGGATGTTGCTGCATTGTCAACAATACACATAGAAGTTACCGGATGTTGCTCAATTGTCGACAATAAACATAGAAGTTGCCGGTTGTTGCTGCATTGTCAACAATACACATATAAGTTGCCGGATGTTGCTGCATTGTCAACAATACACATATAAGTTGCCGGTTGTTGCTGCATTGTCAACAATGCACATATAAGTTGCCGGATGTTGCTGCATTGTCAACAATACACATATAAGTTACCGGATGTTGCTGCATTGTCAACAATACACATATAAGTTGCCGGTTGTTGCTGCATTGTCAACAATGCACATATAAGTTGCCGGATGTTGCTGCATTGTCAACAATACACATAGAAGTTACCGGATGTTGCTCAATTGTCGACAATAAACATAGAAGTTGCCGGGTGTTGCTGCATGGCCAACACTAAACATAGAAGTTGCCGGCAGTTGCTGAATTGCCAACAATGGACATATAAGTTGCCGGATGTTACTGTATTGTCAACAATAGACATAGATATAAGTTGCCGGCTGTGCTGCATTGTCAACACCAGATATAGAAATTGCCGGTTGCTGCTGCATTTTCAACAATAGCCATATAAGTTGTCGGCTGTTACTGCATCGCCACCAACATACATAGAAGTCGCCGGCCGTTACTGCATCGTCAACAATAGACATAGAAGTCGCCGGCCGTTACTGCATTGCCAACAATATACATTGAAATTGCTGCATGGCAAACAATACACGTATAAGTTGCTGCCTTATCAACAATACGCATAGTAGTTGCCAGTTGTTGCTGCATGGTCAATAATAAACATAGAAGTTGCTGGCTGTTGATGCATTGTCAACAATAGACATATAAGATTCCGGCTGTTGCTTAATTGTCAACAGTGTACATATACTTTGCTGAATTGTCAACAATAGACATAGAAGTTGCCGGTTGTTGCTGCATGGTCAATAATAAACATAGAAGTTGCCGGCTGTTGATGCATCGTCAACAATAAACGTATAAGTTTACGGTTGTTGTTGTATTTTCAACAGTACGCATAGAAGTTGCCGGCTGTTGCTGAATTGCCAACAAGAAACATAGAAGTTGCCGGTTGTTGTTGCATGGCCAACAACAGACATATATGTTGTCGGTTGTTGCTGCATTGTCAACAGTACGCATATAAATTGCCGGCTGTTGCTGAATTGTCACCAATAAATATAGAAGTTGCCGGTTGTAGCTGCATGGTCAACAATGAACATATAAGTTGCCTGTTGTAGGTGCATGGTCAACAATGAACATAGAAGTTGCCGGTTGTTGTTGTATGTTAACAGTACGCATAGAAGTTTCGGGGTATTGCTGAATTGCCAACAATAAACATAGAAGTTGCCGGTCGTTGCTGCATGGTCAACAATAAACGTATAAGTTGCCGGTTACTGTTGTTGTATTGTCAACAGTACGTATGGAAGTTGCCGACTGTTGCTGATTTGCCAACAATAAACATATAAGTTGCCGGTTGTTGCTGCATTGTCAACAGTAGGCATATACATAGCCGGTTGTTGCTGAATTGTTGAATTGTTGCTGAATTATTGCTGAACATACAAGTTGGCTATTGTAGCTGCATGGTGAACTATAAACATAGACGTCGCCGGTTGTAGCTGCATATTCAACAATAAACATAGAAGTTGCCGGTTATTGCTGAACTGTCAACAATGAACACAAAAGTTGCCGGTTGTCTTTGCATGTTCAACAATGAACATAGAAGTTGCCGATTATTGCTGAATTGTCAACAATAAACATAGAAGTTGCCGGTTGTAGCCGCATGGCCAACAATAAACATAGAAGTTGCCGACTGTTGCTGTAATGTCAACAGTACGCATTTAAATTGGCGGCTGTTGCTGAACTGTCAACAATGAACATAAAAGTTGCCTGTTGTCGCTGCATGTTCAACAATGAACATAGAAATTACCGACTGTTGCTGCATGGGCAACAATGAACATAGAAGTTGTCGGTTATTGCTGAAATGTCAACAATAAACATAGAAGTTGCCGGTTGTAGCTGCATGGTAAACAATGAACATATAAGTTGCCGGTTATCGCTGCATGTTCAACAATGAACATGGAAGTTGCCTGTTGTTGCTGCATGGTCAACAATAAACATAGAAGTTGCCGGTTGTAGCTACATGGTAAACAATGAACATATAAGTTGCCGGTTATCGCTGCATGTTCAACAATGAACATGGAAGTTGTCTGTTGTTGCTGCATGGTCAACAATAAACATATAAGTTGCCTGTTATTGCTGAATTGTGAAGAATAAACATAGAAGTCGCCGGTTGTAGCTGCATAGTCAACAATACACATAGAAGTTGACGACTGTTGCTGCATTGTCAACAATACACATAGAAGTTGCCGAATGTTGCTGCATTGTCAACAATACACATAGAAGTTGCCGGTTGTTGCTGAATTGCCAACAATAAACATAGAAGTTGCCGGTAGTAGCTGCATGGTAAACAATGAACATATAAGTTGCCGGTTGTTGCTGCATTGTCAACAGTACACATATAAATTGCCGGCTGTTGCTGAATTGTCATCAATGAACATAGAAGTTGCCGGTTGTAGATGCATGGTCAAACATGAACATAGAAGTTACCTGTTGTAGCTGCATGATCAACAATTAACATAGAAGTTGCCGGTTGTAGCTGCAAGTTAAACAATGAACATAGCAGTTGCCGGTTGTAGCTGCATGGTCAACAATGAACATAGAAGTTGGCTATTGTAGCTGCATGGTCAACAATGAACATAAAAGTTGCCAGTTGTCGCTGCATGTTCAACAATGAACATAGAAGTTGCCGGCTGTTACTGCATGTGCAACAATGAACATAGAAGTTGTTGGTTATTGCTGAATTGTCAACAATAAACATAGAAGTTGCCGGTTGTAGCTGCATGGTAAACAATGAACATATAAGTTGCCGGTTGTTGCTACATTGTCAACAGTACGCATACAAATTGCCGGCCGTTGCTTAATTTTCATCAATAAACATAGAAGTTGCCGGTTGTAGCTGCATGGCCAACAATAGACATAGACGTTGCCGGTTATTGCTGCCTAGTCAACAATACACATAGAAGTTGCCGGCTGATTCTGAAATGTCAACAATAGACATATACGTTGCCAGTTGTTGCTGAATTGTCAACAATACACATAGAAGTTGCCTGTTGTTGCTGCATGGCCAACAATAAACATAGAAGTTGCCGGGTGTTGATGCATTGTCAACAACAGACATAGAAGTTGCCGGTTGTTGCTGCAATAAACATAGAAGTTGCCTGCTCTTCCTGAAAATTGCCAACAATAAACATAGAAGTAGTCGGCTGTCGCTGCATTGTCAACAATAGACATAGATGTTGCCGACTGTTACTGTATTGTCAACAATAGGAAATTAAATACATAAAGGTAGTCGGCTGTCGCTGCATTGTCAACAATAGACATACAAGTTGGCGACTGTTACTGTATTGTCAACAATAGGCAATTAAAGTTGCCAACTGTTGCTGCATTGTCAACACTAGACATAGAAGTTGCCGACTGTTACTGTATTGTCAGAAATAGACATAGAAGCTGCCGACTCTTACTGTATTGTCAACAATAGACATAGAAGTTTCCGACATTACTGTATTGTCAACAATAGGAAATTAAAGTTCCGATAGTTGCTGCATTGTCAACAATAGACATAGAAGTTGCCGACTGTTACTGTATTGTCAACAATAGACATAGACGTTGCCGACTTTACTGTATTGTCAACAATATACATAGAAGTTGCCGACTTTACTGTATTGTCAACAATAGGCAATTAAAGTTGCCGGATGTTGCTGCATGGCCAACAAAAAACATAGAAGTTGCAGACTATTGATGTATTGTCAACAATAGACATAGAAGTTGCCGACTGTTACTGTATTTTCAACAATAGGCAATTAAAGTTGCCGGATGTTGCGGCTTTGTCAACAATAAACATAGAAGTTGGTAATGTTTTGGATCTACTGTGGTTGCAAAAAGGCCATACTCCCCATTCCTCTAGTCATAGCCCCATATCTAATTGAACATTGCAAAAATGCCATATTGATATTGTCATGTCGTGAAACTATTTACAAAATTTACGTTATTTTCCGTCAATGACGTCGATAGTTGTCTTACTATGAATAGAAAATTCCACATTTGCTATGAACATTTCGTCAACTTTCGCGTCATTTACCGAAAATACCACAGTTTCTGTAAATATTTTATTCATGAAAGATCGCATATCTTCTTAGGTACAAAATCACATGGCTTGTCTAATAACGTCACACTGACCTATTGCAAAGACGACCAGGGGACGTAACCGTGTTATTGACGTCAAACGGAGTTATTCCCGGAAGTTAGCAGAGTGTCTTCCCTTTTGACGTTACCGGGCGACGTCACTGACGCCATTTTGAATTTCTAAACAAAACAGTGTTACCAATTGCTCTCACTTATTTTCATTGTTCTAGCGTTTTCAAGGATATTTCTACTGCAGAATTATACAGTTTGACATCTCAAAATCTAAGGTAATTATTTGTTTGAATGTTTTGCTCCAACGTACACAAGTGGGGCGCAAAACTGACGTTGTCAACTCCATCCACGTTGTGACAAGTGGCTGGGGTAACTGTATGAGAACAACATTGTCGAATGTGTTTTACGAGTACGGTAATACGAAATGTGACCCGCATCACCGAATTTAATGATGAACTGTATCTGTCTTGTGATGAGGAAAATGACACTTTTGGAAATCTTCTCAACATTTTTTGAAAAGAATTTGCTGACTGTTACTATATAGTCAACAATATATATATAAGTTGCCGGTGTAACGTGAGCCCCTTAAGTCCGTGAAAACCTTCAGCCTAGCCAAGCGGCTTAAGGGGCTCACGCTGGGGGTGTGAGCCCCGTAAGTCCGTGAAAACCTTCAGCCTAGTCATAGCGGCTTAAAGGGCTCACGCTGGGGGGTGGGGGTTGGTTGGGAAACCAATTTGTTGGTATATACACAATATGAATGGTAACGATGATATTACGCAATATGCACACAGCGTCCCGTAGTTCTTCTACCAAATGGCGTATATGTATATGAATGTGCCGATATGTAACCGACCGTGAGAAGTTGAAGCCTGTCTGTAAACTAATCTATAATCGGTGGCTTTGCAAACCCCTTTGTTGGTATATACCCAATGTGCCTATTAATAATGATATTATGCAATATGTTCCAATATAAGGCAAAAAAAACGTGAAATATATGGGACTGATTTCAATTTTCACGGCGGGGACAAAAGCACCCGGCCATGAGAAGTTTCAGCCTGTCCGTAAACTTGATATATAGAGAACACATCGGTATTTGTTCACACTCCTGTGTTGGTATATACCCAATGTGCCTATTACTAATGATATTATGCAATATGTACCATATTAAGGCAAAAAAAACGTGAAATATATGGGACTGATTTCAATTTTCACGGCGGGGACAAAAGCACCCGGCCATGAGAAGTTTCAGCCTGTCCGTAAACTTGATATATAGAGAACACATCGGTAGTTTTTCAAACCCCTGTGTTGGTATATACCCAATGTGCCTATTAATAATGATATTATGCAATATGTTCCAATATAAGGCAAAAAAAACGTGAAATATATGGGACTGATTTCAATTTTCACGGCGGGGACAAAAGCACCCGGCCATGAGAAGTTTCAGCCTGTCCGTAAACTTGATATATAGAGAACACATCGGTATTTTTTCACACCCCTGTGTTGGTATATACCCAATGTGCCTATTAATAATGATATTATGCAATACGTTCCAATATAAAGCAAAGAAAACGTGAAATATATGGGACTGATTTAAATTTTCACGGCGGGGACAAAAGCACCGCCCATGAGAAGTTTCAGCCTGTCCGTAAACTTGATATATAGAGAACACATCGGATTTTTTCACACCCCTGTGTTGGTATAACCCTAGGTGGCCGCTATTACTATGATATTAGCAATACGATCCACTATAAGGCAAACAAAAACGTGAAATATATGGAATTATTCAATTTTCACGGCGGGGGACAAAAGCACCCGGCCATGAGAAGTTTCAGCCTGTCCCGTACTAGATATATGCAATATGTAACCAATATAAGGCAAAACAAACGTGAAATATATGGGAATGATTTCAATTTTCACGCGGGGACAAAAGCACCCTGCCATGAAAGAAGTTTAATTTTCAGAAAACTGTTTCCGTAAACTTGATATATAGAACACATCGGTGTTTTTTTTCACACCCTGTGTTGGTATATACCCAATGTTTTGCCTATTAATAATGATATGCAATATGTACCATATAAGGTAAACAAAACGTGACTAAATATGGGACTGATACACCCTTATTTGTGTGGGGTAATACCCAATGTGCCTACTAAAATATATTGCAATATGTACCAATAGGCAAAACAAACGTGAAATATATGGAATTGATTCAATTTCACGGCGGGGACAAAACACCCTTCCATGAAAGTTTCACCTGTCCGTAAAACTTATATAGAACACATCGGTATTTTTTTACACATGTTGGTATATACCCAATCCTATTAATAAGAATTATTTAATATGTACCAAATATAAGGTAAACAAAACGTGAAATATATGGGACTGATTTCAATTTTCACGTCGGGGACAAAAGCACCCGGCCATGAGAAGTTTCAGCCTGTCCGTAAACTTGATATATAGAGAACACATCGGTTTTTTTTTTCACACCCCTGTGTTGGTATATACCCAATGTGCCTATTGATAATGATATTATGCAATACGTACCAATATAAGGCAAAAAAAAACGTGCAATATATGGGACTGATTTCAATTTTCACGGCGGGGACAAAAGCCGCACCCGGCCAGGAGAAGTTTCAGCCTGTCCGTAAACTTGATATATAGAGAGCACATCGGTATTTTTTCACACCCCAGTGTTAGTATATACCCAATGTGCCTATTAATAATGATATTATGCAATATGTTCCAATATAAGGCAAAAATAAACGTGAAATATATGGGAATGATTTCAATTTTCACGGCGGGGACAAAAGCATCCGGCCATGAGAAGTTTCAGCCTGTCCGTAAACATGATATATAGAGAACACATCGGTATTTGTTCACACCCCTGTGTTGGTATATACCAAATGTGCCTGATTAATTAATGATAGTATGCAATGACGTTCCAATATAAGGCAAAACAAAACAGTGAAATCTAAATGGGAATTATTTCAATGTCACGAGCCGGGGACAAAGCACCCAAACGGCCATGAGAAGTTTCAGCCTGTCCGTAAACTTGATATATAGAAGAACACATCCGTAGTTTTTCTCACACTGTATATACAATGGTGGCTGTTTATGAAAATTATATGAATTACTATATTTTTTCACCCCTGTGATATATACCCAATGTGCCTGTTAATAATGATATTATGCAATACGTTCCATAAAGGCAAAAAAAACGTGAAATATGACTGACAATTTTCACGGCGGGGACAAATGCACCCGCCCATGAGAAGTTTCAGCCTGTCCGTAAACTTGATATATAGAGAATACATCGGTAATTTTTTCACACCCCAGTGTTAGTATATACCCAATGTGCCTATTAATAATGATATTATGCAATATGTTCCATATAAGGCAAAAAAAAACGTGAAATATATGGGACTGATTTCAATTTTCACGGCGGGGACAAAATGCACCCGGCCATGAGTTTTTAGTTTCAGCCTGTCCGTAAACTTGATATAGAGAACACATCGTAGTTTTTCACACACCTGTGTTGATATATACCCAATGCTGCCTTATAATGATATTATGCAATACGTTCCACTATAAGGCAAAAAAAACGTGAAATATATGGGATTATTTCAATTTTCACGGCGGGGACAAAAGCACTCGCCATGAGAAGTTTCAGCCTAGTCCGTACTTGATATATAGAGAACATCGGTATTATTTTACACCCCTGTGTTGGTATATACCCAATGTGCCTATTATAATGATATTATGCAATATGTACCAATAGGCAAAGAAAAACGTGAAATATATGGGAATTATTTCAATTTTCACGGCGGGGACAAAAGCACCAGGCCATGATTTCATTTCAGCCTGTCCGTAAACTTGATATAGAGAACACATCGGTATTTTTTCACACCCCTGTGTTGGTATATACCAAATGTGCCTATTAATAATGATAGTAAATGCAATACGTTCCAATATAGGCACACAAAGTGAAATATATGGGAATTATTTCAATTGTACGGCGGGGACAAAACACCGGCCATGAGAAATTTTCACCTGTCCGTAAACTTGGATATATAGAGAACATCGTATACACACCCCTGTTTGCATCAAGTGCCTGTTATGATTAATCTACGTTTCCAATATAAGGCAAACAAAACGTGAATATCTGAGACTGATTTCAATTTTCCCAGGCGGGAGCACGCCCATAGAATTTCACCTGTCCGGTAAACTTGATATAAAACACATCGTATTTTTTCACACCCCAGTGTTAGTATATCCCAATGTCCTATTAACTAATATATTTATCAATAAGTTCCAATAGCAAAAAAAAACGTGAATAATATGGGACTGATTTCAATCACGGCGGGGACAAAACACCCGGCCATGAGTTTCAGCCTGTCCGAAACTTGATATATAGAGAACACACGGTAGTTTTTCACACACCTGTGATATATACCCAAGTCCTATTAAATAAGATATATGCAATTACGCCCAATCATAAAAAAAGGCAAAAAAAAAAATATGGGACTGATTTCAATTTTCACGGCGGGGACAAAAGCACCACCCATGAGAAGTTCAGCCTGTCCGTACTTGATATAAGAGAACACATCGGTATTTTTTTCACACCCCGGTTGGTATATACCCAATGTGCCTATTGATAATGATATTATGCAATATCCAATATAAGGCAAAAAAAGTGAAATATATGGGACTGATTTCAATTTCACGGCGGGGGGGACAAAAGCACCCGGCAATGAGAATTTCAGCCTGTCCGAACTTGATATATAGAGAACACATCGGTATTTTTTTCACACCCCATCCCTGTGTTGATATATCAATGTCCTATTAAAAAATGAAAATATATGGCAAATTACGCAAAATAAAAAAGCAGAAATTATAGACTGGATTTTTTCATCCCAACCGCGACCAAAAGGGCAAAACAAACAAGGGAGAGGTCCAAAAAGAGCAGCTGTCCGTAAACTTGATATAGAGAACACACGGTATTTTTTCACAGACCCCTGTGTTGTATATTACCCAATGTGCCTTTTATGATTTAATGAAATATTATGCATATGTACATCCCATAAAAGCCATTAATTGTGAAATATATGGGAAAAAAACCCTGAATTTCAATTTTCACGGCGGGGACAAAAGCACCCGGCAATGAGAAGTTTCAGCCTGTCCGTAAACTTGATATATAGAGAACACATCGGTATTTTTTCACACCCCTGTGTTGGTATATACCCAATGTGCTATTAATAATGATATTATGCAATACGTTCCAATATAAGAAAAACAAAAAAAAACGTGAAATATATGGGAATTATTTCAATTTTCACGGCGGGGACAAAAGCACCCGGCCAAATCCCAGAAAATCAGCGCCCTCCTAGTCCGTACTGGATATAAATAGGAGAACAACATCGGTATTTTTTTCTCCAAACACTGGTGTGGTGGTATACCCAATGTCCTATATTTAATGTATTAATATGGCAATAAGGGTTACAATAGGAAGGCAAAACAAAACCGTGAAAACATATGGGACTGGACTCCAATTTCACGCGGGACAAAAGCGCACCCGGCCATGAGAAGTTTCAGCCTGTCCGTAAAACTTGATATATAGAGAACACATCGGTAGTTTTTCACACCCCTGTGTTAGATATATTAAGCAATGTGGCTATACTATTTGATATATGAAATATGTACCAATATAAGTCCACGTGAAATATAATGAAATGATTTCAATTTACGGCGGGGGAACAAAAGCACCCGCAATGAGAAGTTTCAGCCTGTCCGTAAACTTGATATATAGACACATCGGTACACACCCCTGTGTTGTATTAATAACAATGTTTTGGCTATATATGGGATTATTTAATTTTGGCATAAAATTTGTCCATTATAGTCACGCAACCACTGAATATGAATAAAATCAATCAAAATCATGGGCGACAAGGCCACTCGCCTAGAAGAGTTTCAGCCATGTCCGTAAACTTGATATATAGAGAACACATCACGGTATGTTCACACCCCTGTGTTGGTATATACCCAATGTGCATATAATATTGATATTATGCAATATTCCAATATAAGGTCAAAAAAACCCGTGAAATATATGGGAATTATTTCAATTTTCACGGCAGGGACAAAAGCACACCTGCCAATGAGAAGTTTACAGCCTGTCCTAAAACGATGAATATATAGAGAACACATCGTATTTGTTCACACCCCTGTGTTTTGTATATACCCAATGTGCCTATTAATAATGATATTATGCAATACTTGTTAAACAATATAAGGCAAACGAGTGATATGGGACATTTCAATTTTCACGGCGAGACCCGAAAAGCACCGGCCATGAAAGTTTTCAGCCTGTCCGTAAACTTGATATATAGAGAACACACATCGTAGTGCCACACGTGTGATATGATTATCAATCCACCGGGAACAAGGCACAAAACGGCCCATGAGTTTCATCCAAATTTGCCAGTCGTACCCTTGATATATATAAGACCCAATCGTTTTAATATCAAAACAAAAACCCCTGTTGGGTTATAACCAGTTTTGCCTAAATACTAATGATAAATATGCCAATAAGTACAATAGAAGGCAAAACAAACGTGAAATATAGGGAATGATTTCAATTTTCCACGGCGGGGACAAAAGCACCCCGGCCATGAGAAGTTTCAGCCTGTCCGTAAACTTGATATATAGAGAACACATCGGTATTTTTTCACACCCCTGTGTTGGTATATACCCAATGTTCCTATAATAAGATATTATGCAATACGTTCCAATATAAGGCAAAACAAAAAACTGAAATATGGGAATTATTTCAATTTTCACGGCGGGGACAAAAAGCAAACACCGATGAAAAGTTTCAGCCTGTCCGTAAACTTGATATATAGAGAACACATCGGTATTTTTTTCACACACCTGTGTTGATATACCCAATGTGCCTATTAATAATGATATATGCAATACGTTTTCCAATATAAGGCAACAAAAAAAGGGAAATATATGGGACTGATTTCAATGCACGCGGGGACAAAAGCACCCACCCATAAAGAGAAGTTTCAGCCATGTCCGTAAACTTGATATATAGAGAACACATCGTATAAATTCACACCCCTGTGTTGGTATGATACAAAATATTTTGTGCCTATTTGATAATGATATTATGCAATACGTACCAATATAAGGCAAATAAAATTGGTGAAATATATGGGACTGATTTTCAATTTTCACGGCGGGACAAAAGCACCCGGCAATGAAAGAAGTTTCAGCCTGTCCGTAAACTTGATATATAGAGAACACATCGGTATTTTTTTCACACCCCTGTGTTGGTATATACCCAATGTGCTTATTAATAACAAAATGGGATATTATGCAATACGTTCCAATAAAAATAAGGCTAAAACAAAAACGTGAAATATCCTGGGAATATTTTTACAATTTTCACTGCGGGGAACAAAAGCACCCGGCCATGAAAGAAGTTTCAGCCTGTCCGTAAACTTGATATATAGAGAACACATCGGTATTTTTTTATTTCACACCCCCCTGTGTTGGTGTATATCCCATATTGTGCCTATTACTAATGATATTATGCCAATAAAAGTACCAACCTATAACGGCAAAACAAACGTGCAACATATGGGACTTGATCTCAATTTTCACGGCGGGGACAAAAGCCGCACCCGCGGCCATGAGTAGTTTAAAACAGCTGTCCGTAAACTTGATATATATAGAAACACACTCGGTACTTTTCACACACCCCGCCCATGTAGTAGAATATACAATGTGTTTCTATTACTAATGATATTATGCAATATGTACCAATATAAGGCAAAAAAACCCGTGAAATATATGGGAATTATTTCAATTTTTACTGCGGGACAAAAGCACCCGGCTGATGAGAAGTTTTCAGCCTGTCCAGTAAACTTGAATGATATTAGAGTAACACATCGGTTTTTATTTGTTCACTACCCTGGTGTTGGGTTTTGGTATATAGACCCAATTGTGGTCCTTATTAATAATCGATATTATGCAATACGTTTGAATAATTATAAGGGCAAAAAAAAAACGTGAAATAGTATGGGAATTATTTCAATTTTCACGGCAGGGACAAAAGCACCCGGCCATGAGAAGTTTTCAGTCAGCCTGTCCGTAAAAAACTTGATATATAGAGAACACATCGGTATTGTTTCACACCCCTGTGTTGGATATACCCAATGTGCCTATTAATAATGATATTATGCAATATGTACCAATATAAGGGCAAATAAAAGTGAAATATATGGGACTGATTTCAATTTTCACGGCGAGGACAAAAGCACCCGGCAATGAGAAGTTTCAGCCTGTCCGTAAACTTGATATATAGAACACATATCGGATTTTTTTATTTTTTTTTTTTTTCACACCCCTGTGTTGGTATATACCCAATTTGCCTTATAATAATGTATGATTTATGCAATACGTTCCAATATAAGGCAAAACAAAAAACGTGTGAAATATATTGGGAATTATTTCAAATTTTCACGGCGGGGACAAAAGCACGGCCCATGAAAAGTTTTCAGCCTGTCCGTAAACTTGATATATAGAGAACACATCGGTATTTTTTTCACACACCCCTGTGTTGGTATATACCCAATGTGGGCCTATTAATAATGATATTATGCAATACGTTCCAATATAAGGCAAAAAAAAACGTGAAATATATGGGACTGATTTCAATTGTCACGGCGGGGACAAAAGCACCGCCCATGAGAAGTTTCAGCCTGTCCGTAAACTTGATATATAGAGAACACATCGGTATTTTTTCACACCCATGTATTGGTATATACCCAATGTGCCTATTAATAATGATAGTATGCAATATGTTCCAATATAAGGCAAAAAAAACGTGAAATATATGGGAATGATTTCAATTTTCACGGTGGGGACAAAAGCATCCGGCCATGAGAAATTTCAGCCTGTCCGTAAACTCAAACATAACAGGCAATATATGCACAAAAAGCAACCGGCCATGAGAATTTTAATCGGTAGTTTTGCAAGCCCCGTGAACTTACCTGATCATGGGCACTGTCGGTCCGATGGGAAATATGCATGCTTACTCTCAGGTCAGATGCTGATTGATGATTATATATCACATAATATGGGAATTCACCGAATAAATAAACTTCCGGTAAGTATGAATGCCGATCGTTAAATTACCCTTCGCTGCTCCCTCCTACCACTCAAAACAAAAATGTGATCTAGGCTTCGGCGACAAGTCTGGGTATGGAAGGTTTACAACCCGATTCCCACAACGAACGGACCTAGGCATATAAACACATTAAATATACATTAGATATACCTAAAATAATTCATAAGTGAACAAAAATGGCCACATTATCTTACATATTTTAATGAAATATTTGGTGGCCATTTTTTTCCCCACTTATGGATGATTTTTTAGGTATATCTTATGCATATTTAATGTATTTATATACCTAGGTCCGTTAAGTTAAATTCTTTCGTATAGCAAAATCACATCATGAGTAAATCATACACACGATAAATTTCACTATATTTCACATCCCAGTGTGTTACGTTTTCACCCTTTTGTTTTGACCCGGGTACCGTTTTGGGACCAGAACCCAAAATATCTCATTATATAAATGGGTTTTATACGGCAAATAGTAAGAAAAAAAGGGTGGCACGATTTACCCAAATCTACCCAAATCTACTCAAATCTTCATATAATTACTATATGTGTCAATACAAATAAGCTATACACATCTTACTTGGACTGTACTTACATAATGTATGTCATTAATTTGCTCATACCAGGGCCCATTTTAATGTTTTGATGCAAAATGGAAATATTTGTATATGAAATAAAGGGAGAGTACCGCGATAAACTTAATACTAGGAAGCCAAGGAAGATAATCCAATGAATGATTATTTTTAATTGAAATACAAATACAAAACTGTAGAACCTCTCTAATGTTGACATACAAGGAGACAGTAGTGTGAATGTGTCGACCGTATACTGGCCGTTTTCGCCCGCCAGGACGTGTAGCCATCTTGTACATAATCACTTGTTGAGGCTATACCTCTAGGGAAATTTGCAATCACAGTCTGATCAGGGTCTACATTGTTTTCCATCTTGTACATAATCACTGTATACCATATACAAGAAGCAAGCCGCGTGTCGTCCGCCAGGACGTGTAGCCACCTTATAACAATCACTTGTTGAGGCTATACATTCTAGGGGAAATTTGCAATCACAGTCTGATCAGGGTCTACCCGGTTACCCATTTTATGCATAACCACTTGTTGAGGCTATACATGTAGGGGAAATATGCATTCACAATCTAATCAGGATCTACACAGTTTCCCATATTGTACATAATCGACTATATATAACGAGCTACCCCACTAAAATACACTGTGTTCTGGTCAATACAATATAATATTGGGCTTTGTCTACATAGAGGTGTGAAAAACATTCAAGCTATTTGACAAGATATACAAACCATACACAAATTTAAAAATATATATATTGCATGCATATTATGGTTCATTTTCATCAATGTTCTTAATACAAGATCGTTTATTATTGTTATTGTAGATGAATATTAAGAATATTTATATATATATATAGCAACTCCGTAAATTAAATTGCAATAACTAAACTATACCCAGAAGTCATTTGTGCTAATAAAAACATTCATTCAATGCATTATACTTTGTTTTTAACTATTTCAAAGATGTTGGCATATAATTACTCGTCGAAATAAATATTGCAATACTATGGAGGTGACCGGTTACTTAGACAGTTGGACTATTATATGTGCCATATGAAATCATGATCGATGGTAACTTAAAGTTCGACAACTGAGACATAATGAATGAGTCTCGATCACATTAGTCTCCCTTTAGTCGCCAAACAGGTGTCCGATAGCATCTCGATTAATAAGCAGAATAGTATGGCCACTCAAGTGCGACACGGAGCTCGAAAATACACATTCATAACATCCCCGGACGGGAAAATACCTAAATTTTACATTTGGGACCATTTTTATGCTTAGACGTACGTTAATCTCATTAAATCTTGAAATATAATCGATGACTTAAACTTTACACAGCCTTGGCCCCGATTGTTATTGTTCCGTCTGCGCATGCGCGGACTGAAACCTTTACTGGGCTGAAGAATTTTCTGTTATACCGGCTGTTGCTGCATTGTCAAAACTACACATAGAAGTTGCCAGCTGTTGCTGCATTGTCAATAATACACATAGAAGTTGCCGGATGTGGCTGCATTTTCAACAATACACTTATAAGTTGTCGGCTGTTGCTGAATTGTGAACAATAGTCATATAAGTTGCTGGATGTTACTGCATTGCCAACAACAGACATATATTGCCGGCTGTTGCTGCATTGCCAACAATAGACATAGAAGTTTTCCGTTGTTGCTGCATAGTCAACACTACACGAATAAGTTGCCGGTTTTAGCTGCATAGTCAACAATAGACATAGAAGTTGCTGGTTATTGCTGAATTTTCAACAATAAACATAGAAGTTGCCGGTTGTTGCTGCATGGCCAACAATAAACATAGAAAGTTGCTGCATTCCAACAATACATAGACGTTGCGACTGTTACTGTATTGTCAACAATAGGAAATTAAAGTTGCCGGATGTTGCTGCATTGTCAACAATAAACATAGAGGTTAATCATGTTTTGGATCTACTCTGGTTGCAAAAGGCCATACTCCCTATTCCTCCAGTCACAGCCCCATATCTAATTGAACATTGCAAAAATGCCATATTGATATTGTCATGCCGTGAAACTATTCAATTTTACAAAGGTTACGTTATTTTCCATCAATGACGTCGATAGTTGTCTTACGGCGACGTCACATACGTCATTTTGAATTTCCAAAAAAAAACAGCGTTACCAATTGCTCTCACGTATTTTCATTGCTATAGCGTTTTCAAGGAGATTTCTACTACTGAATTATACAGTTTGACTTCTCAACATCTCAGGTAATTATTTGTTGAATGTTTTGCTCCAACGTAATAGAGATATGTCCAAATGTAAGCCCTCATTGTGATGACCTACAGCAGATTGGCAGGCGACAGGGAATAACTGAAACTTGCCATTTTCTTCAGTACTGGAATCACATACTTTAATGAGCAGCTAATATTGTCATTGAGTGAATCTGTGAATGTGGAGCGGAGGTGACAGTGAATTACCACTTTCTGATGTCATGCTGCAAGTTTACAGAACAGAGGGAGCAGCTGAGACTATCCACCTTCTTCAAAACTGTCATCGTCGAATTTAATGAGGAACTGTATCTGTCTTGGGATGAGGAAAATGGCCCAAATCCAGAACACAAAGAGATACTTTTGGAACTCGTCTCAAAATTTGTTGAAAATATGTTGCTGGCTGTTACTGTATAGTCAGCAATAGACATAGAAGTTGCCGGTTGTTGCTGCATTGTCAACAATGCACATATAAGTTGCCGGATGTTGCTGCATTGTCAACAATACACATAGAAGTTACCGGATGTTGCTCAATTGTCGACAATAAACATAGAAGTTGCCGGGTGTTGCTGCATGGCCAACACTAAACATAGAAGTTGCCGGCAGTTGCTGAATTGCCAACAATGGACATTTTAAGTTTTTTGCCGGATGTTACTGTATTGTCAACAATAGACATAGATATAAGTTGCCGGCTGTGCTGCAATTGTCAACACCATATATTAGAAAATTGCCGGTTTGCTCTGCTTGCATTTTCAACAATAGACATATAAGTTGTCGGCTGTTACTGCATCGCCACCAACATACATAGAAGTCGCCGGCCGTTACTGCATCGTCAACAATAGACATAGAAGTCGCCGGCCGTTACTGCATTGCCAACAATATACATTGAAATTGCTGCATGGCAAACAATACACGTATAAGTTGCTGCCTTATCAACAATACGCATAGTAGTTGCCAGTTGTTGCTGCATGGTCAATAATAAACATAGAAGTTGCTGGCTGTTGATGCATTGTCAACAATAGACATATAAGATTCCGGCTGTTGCTTAATTGTCAACAGTGTACATATACTTTGCTGAATTGTCAACAATAGACATAGAAGTTGCCGGTTGTTGCTGCATGGTCAATAATAAACATAGCAGTTGCCGGCTGTTGATGCATCATCAACAATAAACGTATAAGTTGCCGGTTGTTGTTGTATTTTCAACAGTACGCATAGAAGTTGCCGGCTGTTGCTGAATTGCCAACAAGAACCATAGAAGTTGCCGGTTGTTGCTGCATGGCCAACAACAGACATATATGTTGTCGGTTGTTGCTGCATTGTCAACAGTACGCATATAAATTGCCGGCTGTTGCTGAATTGTCACCAATAAATATAGAAGTTGCCGGTTGTAGCTGCATGGTCAACAATGAACATATAAGTTGCCTGTTGTAGGTGCATGGTCAACAATGAACATAGAAGTTGCCGGTTGTTGTTGTATTGTTAACAGTACGCATAGAAGTTTCGGGCTGTTGCTGAATTGCCAACAATAAACATAGAAGTTGCCGGTCGTTGCTGCATGGTCAACAATAAACGTATACGTTGCCGGTTACTGTTGTTGTATTGTCAACAGTACGCATAGAAGTTGCCGACTGTTGCTGATTTGCCAACAATAAACATATAAGTTGCCGGTTGTTGCTGCATTGTCAACAGTAGGCATATAAATAGCCGGTTGTTGCTGAATTGTCATCAATAAACACAGAAGTGGCCGGTTGTACTGCATGGTCAAAATTGAACATAGAAGTTGCCTGTTGTAGCTGCATGTTCAACAATGAAAATAGAAGTTGCCGGTTGTAACTGCATAGTCAACAATATACATATACATTGCCGGTTATTGCTGAATTGTCAACAATAAACATAGAAGTTGCCGGTTGTTGCTGCATGGCCAACAATAGACATATAAGTTGCCGGTTGTTGCTGCAATGTCAGCAGTACGCATATAAATTTCCGGCTGTTGCTGAATTGTCATCAATAAACATAGAAGTTGCCGGTTGTAGCTGCATGGTCAACAATGAACATAGAAGTTTCCGGTTGTAGCTGCATGGTCAACAATGAACATAGAAGTTGGCGGTTGTAGCTGCATGGTCAAAATGAACATAGAAGTTGCCGGTTGTAGCTGCATGGTCAACATTGAACATAGAAGTTGCCGGTTGTAGCTGCATGGTCAACAATGCACATATAAGTTGCCGGTTGTAGCTGCATGGTAAACAATAAACATAGACGTTGCCGGTTATTGCTGAATTGTCAACAATGCACATAAACGTTGCCGGTTATCGCTGCATGTTCAACAATGAACATGGAAGTTGCCTGTTGTTTCTGCATGGTCAACAACAAACATATACGTTGCCGGTTTTTGCTGAATTGTCATTAATAAACATAGAAGTCGCCGGTTGTAGCTGCATAGTCAAAAATAAACATAGAGAAGTTGACGACTGTTGCTGCATTGTCAACAATACAAATAGAAGTTGCCAGTTGTTGCTCCATTGCCAACAATACACATAGAAGTTGCCGGCTGTTGCTGCATGGTCAACAATAAACATAGAAGTTTCCGGTTGTTGCTGCATGGCCAACAATAGACATAAATGTTGTCGGTTGTTGCTGTATTATCAACAATACGCATATAAATTGCCGGCTGTTGCTGAATTGCCAACAATAAACATAGAAGTTGCCGGTTGTTGCTGTATGGCCAACAGTAGACATATAATCTGTCGATTGTTGCTGTATTGTCAACAGTACGCATATAAATTGCCGGCTGTTGCTGAATTGTCACAAATAAACATAGAAGTTGCAGGTTGTAGCTTCAAAGTCAACAATGAACATAGAAGTTGCCTGTTGTAGGTGCATGGTCAACAATTAACATAGAAATTGCCGGTTGTTGTTGTATTGTTAACAGTACGCATAGAATTTTCGGGCTGTTGCTGAATTGCCAACAACAAACATAGAAGTTGCCGGTTGTTGCTGCATGGTCAACAATAAACGTATAAGTTGCCGGTTGCTGTTGTTGTATTGTCAACAGTACGCATAGAAGTTACCGGCTGTTGCTGAATTGCCAACAATAAACATAGAAGTTGCCAGTTGTAGCTGCATGGTAAACAATAAACATAAAAGTTGCCGGTTCTAGCTGCATGGTAAAGAATGAACATATAAGTTGCCGGTTGTTGATGCATTGTCAACAGTAAGCATATAAATTGCCGGCTGTTGCTGAATTGTCATCAATAAACATAGAAGTTGCCGGTTGTAGCTGCATGGTCAAAATTCAACATGTGAGTTGCCTGTTGTAGCTGCATGTTCAACAATGAACATATAAGTTGTCTGTTGTAGCTGCATAGTCAACAATAGACATAGAAGTTGCCGGTTATTGCTGAATTGTCAACAATAAACATAGAAGTTGCCGGTTGTTGCTGCATTGCCAACAATAGACATATAAGTTGCCGGTTGTTGCTGCAATGTCAGCAGTACGCATATAAATTTCCGGCTGTTGCTGAATTGTCATCAATAAACATAGAAGTTGCCGGTTGTAGCTGCATGGTCAACAATGAACATAGAAGTTTCCGGTTGTAGCTGCATGGTCAACAATGAACATAGAAGTTGGCGGTTGTAGCTGCATGGTCAAAAATGAACATAGACGTTGCCTGTTGTAGCTACATGGTCAACAATGAACATACAAGTTGCCGGTTGTTGCTGCAATGTCTGCAGTACTCATATAAATTGTCGGCTGTTGCTGAATTGTCAACAATAAACATAACAGTTGCCGGTTATCGTTGCATGTTCAACAATGAAGGAAGTTGCCTGGTGTTGCTGCATGGTCAACAATAAACATATAAGTTGCCGGTTATTGCTGAATTGTCAACGATAAATATAGAAGTTGCCGGTTGTAGCTGCATGGTAAACACTGAACATATAAGTTGCCGGTTGTTGCTACATTGTCAACAGTACGCATATAAATTACCGGCTGTTGTTGAATTTTCATCAATAAACATAGAAGTTGCCGGTTGTAGCTGCATGGTCAAAATTGAACATATAGGTTGCCTGTTGTAGCTGTATTTTCAACAATGAAAATAGAAGTTGCCGGTTGTAGCTGCACAGCCAACAATAGACATAGACGTTGCCTGTTATTGCTGAATTGTCAACAATAAACATAGAAGTTGCCGGTTGTTGCTACATGGCCAACAATAGGCATATAAGTTGCCGGTTATTGCTGCATTGTCAACAGTACGCTTATAACTATCCGGCTGTTGCTGAATTGTCATCAATTAACATAGAAGTTGTCGGTTGTAGCTGCATGTTAAACAAATAACATATAAGTTGCCGGTGGTTGCTGCTGAATTGTCATCAATAAACATAGAAGTTGCCGTTGTAGCTGCATGGTCAAAAATGAACATATAAGTTGCCGGTTGTAGCTGCATGGTCAACAATGAACATAGAAGTTGGCGGTTGTAGCTGCATGGTCAAAAATGAACATAGAAGTTGCCGGTTGTAGCTGCATGGTCAACAATGAACATAGAAGTTGCAATTTTGTAGCTGCATGGTCAATAATGAACATAGAAGTTGCCGGTTATTGCTGAATTGTCGACAATAAACATAAAAGTTGCCGGTTATCGCTGCATGTTCAACAATGAAGGAAGTTGCCTGTTGTTGCTGCATGGTCAACAATAAAAAACATATAAGTTGCCGGTTATTGCTGAATTGTCAACAATAAACATAGATGTCGCCGGCTGTAGCTGCATGGTCAACAAAGAACATACAAGTTGGCTATTGTAGCTGCATGGTCAACTATAAACATAGACGTCGCCGGTTGTAGCTGCATATTCAACAATAAACATAGAAGTTGCCGGTTATTGCTGAACTGTCAACAATGAACACAAAAGTTGCCGGTTTGTCTTTGCATGTTCAACAATGAATATAGAAGTTGCCGATTATTGCTGAATTGTCCAACAATAAACATAGAAGTTGCCGGTTTGTAGCCGCATGGCCAACAATAAAACATAGAAGTTGCCGACTGTTGCTGCAATGTCAACAGTACGCATTTAAATTAAATTGGCGGCTGTTGCTGAACTGTCAACAATGAACATAAAAGTTGTTTCCTGATTGTCGCTGCATGTTCAACAATGAACATAGAAATTACCGACTGTTGCTGCATGGGCAACAATGAACATAGAAGTTTGTCGGTTATTGCTGAAATGTCAACAATAAATATAGAAGTTGCCGGTTGTCGCTGCATGGTAAACAATGAACATATAATGTTGCCGGTTATCGCTGCATGTTCAACAATGAACCATGGAAGTTGCCTGTTTTGCGCATGGTCAACAATAAACAGAAGTTGCCGGTTTGTAGCTACATGGTAAACAACCTGAACATATAAGTTGCTCCGGTTATCGCTGCATGTTCAACAATGAACATGGAAGTTGTCTGTTGTTGCCTGCATGGTCAACAATAAACATATAAGTTGCCTGTTAATTGCTGATTGTGAAGAATAAACATAGAAGCCGCTGGTTTGTAAGCTGCATAGTCAACAATACACATAGAAGTTGACGACTGTTGCTGCATGTCAACAATACACATAGAAGTTGCCTGTTGTTGCTGCATGGTCAACAATAAACATATAAGTTGCCTGTTATTGCTGAATTGTGAAGAATAAACATAGAAGCCGCCGTTGTAGCTGCATAGTCAACAATACACATAGAAGTTGACGAACTGTTTGCTGCATTGTCAACAATACACAAAGAAGTTGCCGAATGTTGCTGCATTGTCAACAATACACATAGAAGTTGCCGGTTGTTCTGAATCAACAATAAACATATAAAGTTGCCGTATTGTAAGCTGCATGGTAAACAATGAACATATAGTTGCCCAGTTGTTGCTGCAATTGAACAACAGTCCAAACAATACAAATGATTGCCGGCTGATGCTGAATTGTAATCAATGAACATAGAAGTTGCCGGTTGTAGTAATGAACATGGTCAAAACATAAAGAATATAGAAGTTACCTGTTGTAGCTGCATGATCAACAATTAACAGAAGTTGCCGGTTGGTAGCTGCAAGTTAAACAATGAACAAAGCAGTTGGTTGTTGTAGCTGCATGGTCAACAAAAAATAAACATAGAAGTTTCCGGTTTGTAGCTGCATGGTCAACAATGAACATAGAAGTTGGCTATGTAGCTGCATGGTCATAATAAAACAAAAGAAGTTGCCGGTTGTAGCGCATGTTCAACAATAAACAGAGAAAGTTGCCGGTTATTGCTGAATTGTCAAAAATGAACATAAAAGTTGCCGGTTGTCGCTGCATGCTCAACAATGAACATAGAATTGCCGGTTATTGCTGAATGTCCAACAAGAAACATAAAAATTGCTGGTTGTAGCCGCATGCCAACAATAAGCATAGAAGCTGCCGATTGTTGCTGCAATGTCAACAGTACGCATATACATTACCGCTGTTTGCTGAATTGTCAACAATGAACATAAAAGTTGCCAGTTGTCGCTGCATGTTCAACAATGAACATAGAAGTTGCCGCTGTTGTGCAACAATGAACATAGAAGTTGTCGGTTATTGCTGAATTGTCAACAATAAACATAGAATTGCCGGTTGTAGCTGCATGGTAAACAATGAACATATAAGTTGCCGGTTGTTGCTACATTGTCAAACAGTACGCATACAAATTGCCGGCCGTTTGGCTTAATTTTTCATCAATAAACATAGAATTTGCCGGTTGTAGCTGCATGCCAACAATAGACATAGACGTTTGCCGGTTATTTGCTGAATTGTCAACAATAAACATAGAAGTTGCCGGTTGTTTGCTGCATGGCCAGCAAATAGGGCATATTAATTGCCGGTTATTGCTGCATTGTCAACAGTACGCATATAAATATCCGGCTGTTGCTGAATTATCATCAATAAACATAGAATTGCCGGGTTGTAGCTGCATGTTTTAAACAAAGAACATATAAAGTTGCCGTTGCTGCTGAATTGTCATCAATAAACATAGAAGTTGCCGTTGTAGCTGCATGGTCCAAAAACAAAAATTAACTATAAGTTGCCGGATGTTACTGGATTGTAAACAATACACATTTAAAAATTTCCGGCTGTTGCTGCATTGGCGACAATAAACATAGAAGTTGCCGGTTGTTGCTGTATGGCCAACAGTAGACCTATAATTTTTCGATTGTTGCTGTATTGTCAACAGTAACGCATATAAATTGCCGGCTGTTGCTGAAATTGTCACCAATAAACATAGAAGTTGCAGTTGTAGCTTCAAGGTCAACAATGAACATTGAAGTGCCTGTTTGTAGGTGCATGTCAACAATTAACATAGAAATTGCCGGTTGTTGTTGTATTGTTAACAGTACGCAAATAGAAATTTTCGGGCTGTTGCTGAATTTGCCAACAACAAACAGAAGTTTCGTTGTTGCTGCATGGTCAACAATAAACGTATAAGTGCCGGTTGCTGTTGTTTGTATTGTCAACAGTACGCATAGAAGTTACCGCTGTTGCTGAATTGCCAACAATAAACATAGAAGTTGCCAGTTGTAGCTGCATGGTAAACAATAAACATAAAAGTTGCCGGTTCTAGCTGCATGGTAAAGAATGAACATATAAGTTGCCGGTTGTTGCTGCATGTCACAATAAACATAGAATTGATCATTTTTTTTGGATCTACTCTGTTTGCAAAAGGCCATACAGTTCCTCCCAGTCATAGCCCCATATCTAATTGAACATTGCAAAAATACCAAATGATATTGTCATGTCGTGAAACTATTAAATTTACAAAATTTACGTATTTTCCGTCAATGACGTCGATAGTTGTCTTACTATGAAGAAAAATTCCGCATTTGCTATGAAAACCTTTTTCGTCAACTTCGACGTCATTTACAGAAAATATCACAGTTTCTGTAAATATTTTATTTTCATGAAAGATCTCATATCTTCTAGGTACAAAACACATGGCTTATCTAGAGTTGCCGGTTCTAGCTGCATAGTCAACAATAGACATAGAAAGTTGCCCGGTTTATTGCTGAATTGTTAGCAATAAACATAGAAGTTGCTTGTTGTTGCTGCATGGTAAACAATAAACATAGACGTTGCCGGTTATTGCTGAATTGTCAACAATGCACATAAACGTTGCCGGTTATCGCTGCATGTTCAACAATGAACATGGAAGTTGCTGTTGAAGTTTCTGCATGGTCAACAACAAACATATACGTTGCCGGTTTTTTTTGCTGAATTGTCATTAATAAACATAGAAGTCGCCGGTTGTAGCTGCATAGTCAAAAATAAACATAGAGAAGTTGACGACTGTTGCTGCATTGTCAACAAAATACAAATAGAAGTTGCCATTTGTTGCTCCATTCCAACAATACACATAGAATTGCCCGGCTGTTGCTGCATGGTCAACAATAAACAAATAGAAGTTTCCGTTTGTTTGCTGCATGGCCAACAATAGACATAAATGTTGTCGTTGTTGCTGTATTATCAACAATACGCATATAAATTGCCGGCTGTTGCTGAATTGCCAACAATAAACATAGAAGTTGCCGTTTGTTGCTGTATGGCCAACAGTAGACATATAATCTGTCGATGTTGCTGTATTGTCAACAGTACGCATATAAATTGCCGGCTGTTGCTGAATTTGTCACAAATAAACATAGAAGTTGCAGGTTGTAGCTTCAAAGTCAACAATTGAACATAGAAGTTGCCTGTTGTAGGTGCATGTCAACAATTAACATAGAAATTGCCGGTTTTTGTTGTTTTATTGTTAACAGTACGCAAAGAATTTTCGGGCTGTTGCTGAATTGCCAACAACAAACATAAGAAGTTGCCGGTTGTTGCTGCATGTCCAACAATAAAACGTATAAGTTGCCGGTTGCTGTTGTTGTATTGTCAACAGTACCATAGAAGTTACCGGCTGTTGCTGAATTTGCCAACAATAAACATAGAATTTGCCAGTTGTAGCTGCATGGTAAACAATAAACATAAAAGTTGCCGGTTTCTAGCTGATGGTAAAAGAATGAACATAAAGTTTTGCAATTGTTGTTTTTGATGCATTGTCAACAGTAAAGCAAATAAATTGCCGGCTGTTGCTGAATGTCATCATAAACATAGAAGTTGCCGGTTGTAGCTGCATGTCAAAATTCAACATGTTGAGTTGCCTGTTGTAGCTGCATGTTCAACAATGAACATATAAGTCTGTTTTGTAGCTTGCATAGTCCCCAACAATAGACAAAATAAGAAGGTTGCCGTTATGCTGAATTGTCCAACAATAAACATAGAAGTTGCCGGTTGTTGCTGCATTGCCAACAATAGACATATAAGTTTGCCGGTTGTTGCTGCAATGTCAGCAGTACGCATATAAATTTCCGGCTGTTTGCTGAATTGTCATCAATAAACATAGAAGTTTGCCGGTTGTAGCTGCATGGTCAACAATGAACATAGAAGTTTCCCGGTTGTAGCTGCATGATCAACAATGAACAAAGAAGTTGGCGGTTGTACTGCATGGTCAAAAATGAACATAGACGTCCTGTTTGTAGCTACATGGTCAACAATGAACATACAAGTTGCCGGTTGTTTTTGCTGCCAATGTCGCAGTACTCATATAAAAAAATTGTCGGCTGTTGCTGAATTGTCACAACAAATAAACATAACAGTTGGCCGGTTATCGTTGCATGTTCAACAATGAAGGAAGTTGCCTGGTGTTTGCTCATGGTCAACAATAAACATATAAGTTGCCGTTATTGCTGAATTGTCAACGATAAATATAGAATTGCCGTTGTAGCTGCATGTAAAACACTGAACATATAAGTTCCGTTTTTGCTTACATTGTCAACAGTACGCATATAAATTACCGCTGTTGTTGAATTTCATCAATAAACATAGAAGTTGCCGGTTGTAGCTGCATGGTCAAAATTGAACATATAGGTTGCCTGTTTGAGCTGTATTTTCACAATGAAAATAGAAGTTGCCGTTGTAGCTGCACAGCCAACAATAAGACAGACGTGCCTTGTTATTGCTGAATTGTCAACAATAACATAGAAGTTGCCGTTGTTGCTACATGGCCAACAATCGCATATAAGTTGCCGTTATTGCTGCATTGTCAACAGTACGCTTATAACTATCCGGCTGTTTTGCTGAATTGTCATCAATTAACATAGAAGTTGTCGGTTGTAGCTGCATGTTAAACAAATAACATATAAGTTGCCGGTGTTTGCTGCTGAATTGTCATCATAAACATAGAAGTTGCCGTTGTAGCTGCATGGTCAAAAATGAACATATAAGTTGCCGTTGTAGCTTGCATGTCAACAATGAACAATAGAAGTTGGCGGTTTGTAGCTGCATGGTCAAAAATGAACATAGAAGTTGCCGTTGTAGCTGCATGGTCAACAATGAACATAGAAGTGCAATTTGTAGCTGCAATGGTCAATAATGAACATAGAAGTTGCCGGTTATTGCTGAATTGTCGACAATAAACATAAAAGTTGCCGTTTATCGCTGCATGTTCAACAATGAAGGAAGTTGCCTGTTGTTGTGCATGGTCAACAATAAACAATAATTAAGTTGCCGGTTATTGCTGAAAATTGTCAACAATAAACATAGAATGTCGCCGCTGTAGCTGCATGGTCAACAAAGAACATACAAGTTGGCTAATGTAGCTGCATGGTCAACTATAAACATAGACGTCGCCGGTTTTAGCTGCATATTCAACAATAAACATAGAATTGCCGGTTTATTGCTGAACTGTCCAACAAATGAAACACAAAAGTTGCCGGGTTGTCTTTGCATGTTCAACATGAATATAGAAGTTGCCGTTTTATTGCTGAATTGTCAACAATAAACTAGAAGTTGCCGGTTGTAGCCGCATGGGCCAATCAATAAACATAGAAGTTGCCGACTGTTGCAGCAATGTCAACAGTACGCATTTAAATTGGCGGCTGTTTGCTGACTGTCAACAATGAACATAAAAGTTGCCTGTTGTCGCTGCATGTTCAATCAATGAACATAGAAATTACCGACTGTTGCTGCATGGCAACAATGAACATAGTTAGTTGTCGGTTTATTTGCTGAAATGTCAACAATAAATATAGAAGTTGCCGTTGTCGCTGCATGGTAAACAATGAACATCATATGATTGCCGGTTTATCGTGCATGTTCAACAATGAACTTGGGAAGTTGCCTGTTGTTGCTGCATGTCAACAATAAACATAGAAGTTGCCGTTGTAGCTACATGGTAAACAATGAACATATAAGTTGCCGTTATCGCTGCATGTTCAACAATGAACATTGGAAGTTTGTCTGTTGTTGCTGCATGTCAACAATAAACATATAAGTTGCCTGTTATTGCTGAAGTTGTGAAGAATAAACATAGAAGCCGCTGGTTGTAGCTGCATAGTCAACCAATACACAAATAAGAAGTTGACGACTGTTTGCTGCATTTGTCAACAATACACATAGAAGTTGCCTTTTGTTGTTGCTGCATGGTCCAACAATAAACATATAAGTTGCCTGTTATTGCTGAAATGTGAAGAATAAACATAGAAGCCGCCCGGTTGTAGCTGCATAGTCAACAATACACATAGAAGTTGACGACTGTTTTGCTGCATTGTCAACATACACATAGAAGTTGCCGAATGTTGCTGCATTGTCAACAATACACATAGAAGTTGCCGGTTGTTGCTGATCCCCAACAATAAACATAGAGTTGCCGGTAGTAGCCGCATGGTAAACAATGAAAACAATATAAGTTGCCAGTTGTTGCTGCATGTCACAGTACACATATAAATTTGCCGGCTGTTGCTGAATTGTAATCAATGAACATAGAAGTTGCCGTTGTAGATGCATGTCAAACATGAATATAGAAGTTACCGTTTGTAGCTGCATGATCACAATTAACATAGAAAGTTGCCGTTTTTGTAGCTGCAAGTTTTTTAAAACAATGAACATAGCAGTTGGGTTGTTGTAGCTGCATGGTCAACAATAAACATAGAAGTTTTTCCGGTTGTAGCTGCAAAATGGTCAACATGAACATAGAAGTTGGCTATTGTAGCTGCATGGTCAATAATAAAACATAGAAGTTGCCTGGTTTGTAGCTGCATGTTCAAAAACAATAAACATAGAAGTTGCCGGTTTTTTATTGCTGAATTGTCAAAATGAACATAAAAGGTTGCCGGTTGTCGCTGCATGCTCAACAATGAACATAGAAGTTGCCGTTATTGCTGAATTGTCAAACAAGAAACATAGAAGTTGGCTGGTTGTAGCCGCATGGCCAACAATAAACATAGAAGCTGCCGATTGTTTGGCGGCAATGTCAACAGTACGCATATACATTACCGGCTGTTGCTGAATTGTCAACAATGAACATAAAAGTTGCCATTTGTCGCTGCATTTGTTCAACAATGAACATAGAAGTTGCCTGGCTGTTGTGCAACATTGAAACATAGAAGTTGTCGGTTATTGCTGAATTGTCAACAATAAACCATGAAGTTGCCGGTTTGTAGCTGCATGGTAAACAATGAACATATAAGTTGCCGGTTGTTGCTACATTGTCAACAGACGCATACAAATAGCCGCCGTTCTTAATTTTTTCATCAATAAACATAGAAGTTGCCGGTTGTAGCTGCATGGCCAACAATAGACATAGACGTTGCCGGTTATTGCTGAATTGTCAACAATAAACATAGAAGTTGCCCGGTTGTTTGCTGCATGGCCAGCAATAGGCATATAAGTTGCCGGTATTGCTGCATTGTCAACAGTACGCATATAAATATCCGCTGTGCTGAATTATCATCAATAAACATAGAAGTTGCCGGTTGTAGCTGCATGTTAAACAAAGAACATATAAGTTGCCGGTTCTGCTGAAATTGTCATCAATAAACATAGAAGTTGCCGGTTGTAGCTGCATGTCAAAAATTAACCATATAAGTTGCCGATGTTACTGGATTGTAAAACAATACACATTTAAATTCCGGCTGTTGCTGCATTGGCGACAATAAACATAGAAGTTGCCGGTTGTTGCTGTATGGCCAACAGTAACATATAATAATGTTTCGATTGTTGCTGTATTGTCAACAGTACGCATATAAATTGCCGCTGTTGCTGAATTGTCACCAATAAACAAAGAAGAATGCAGGTTTGTAGCTTCAAGGTCAACAATGAACATTGAAGTTGCCTGTTTTAGGTGCATGGTCAACAATTAACATCGAAATTGCCGTTGTTGTTGTATTGTTAACAGTACGCCATAGAATTTCGGGCTGTTTGCTGAATTGCCAACAACAAACATAGAAGTTGTCGGTTGGTATTGCTGCTTGGTCAACAATAAACGTATAAGTTCCGGTTTTGCTGTTGTTTGTATTGTCAACAGTACGCATAGAAGTTACCGGCTGTTGCTGAATTGCCAACAAAAATAAACATAGAAGTTGCCAGTTGTAGCTGCATGTAAACAATAAACATAAAAGTTTGCCGGTTCTAGCTGCATGGTAAAGAATGAACATAAAAGTTGCCGGTGGTTGCTGCATTGTCAGCAATAAACATAGAAGTTGATCATTTTTGGATCTACTCTGTTTGCAAAAGGCCATACAGTTTCCTCCAGTCATAGCCCCATATCTAATTGAACATTGCAAAAAATACCATATTGTTTATTGTCATGTCGTGAAACTATTAAATTTACAAAATTTACGTTATTTTCCGTCAATGACGTCGATAGTTTGTCTTACTATGAATAGAAAATTCCGCATTTGCTATGAACCTTTCGTCAACTTTCGACGTCATTTACAGAAAATATCACAGTTTCTGTAAATATTTTATTCATGAAAGATCTCATATCTTCTTAGGTACAAAATCACATGGCTTATCTAGAAGTTGCCGGTTCTAGCTGCATAGTCAACAATAGACATAGAAGTTGCCGGTTATTGCTGAATTGTTAGCAATAAACATAGAAGTTGCTTGTTGTTGCTGCATGGTAAACAATAAACATAGACGTTGCCGGTTATTGCTGAATTGTCAACAATGCACATAAACGTTGCCGGTTATCGCTGCATGTTCAACAATGAACATGGAAGTTGCCTGTTGTTTCTGCATGGTCAACAACAAACATATACGTTGCCGGTTTTTGCTGAATTGTCATTAATAAACATAGAAGTCGCCGGTTTAGCTGCATAGTCAAAAAAAATTAAACATAGAGAAGTTGACGACTGTTGCTGCATTGTCAACAACAAATAGAAGTTGCCAGTTGTTGCTCCTTGCCAACAATAAAACACAAAGAAGTTGCCGCTGTTGCTGCATGGTCAACAATAAACATAGAAGTTTCCGGTTGTTGCTGCATGGCCAACAATAGACATAAATGTTGTCGGTTTTGCTGTATTATCAACAATACGCATATAAATTGCCGCTGTTGCTGAATTGCCAACAATAAACATAGAAGTTGCCGGTTGTTCTGTATGGCCAACAGTAGACATATAATCTGTCGATTGTTGCTGTATTGTCCAACAGTACGCATATAAATTGCCTGTTTGCTGAATTGTCACAAATAAACATAGAGAAGTTGCAGGTTTTTAGCTTCAAAGTCAACAATGAACATAGAAGTTGCCTGTTGTAGTGCATGGTCAACAATTAACATAGAAATTGCCGGTTGTTGTTGTATTGTTAACAGTACATAGAATTTTCTTTTCGGGCTGTTGCTGAATTGGCAACAACAAACAATAGAAGTTGCCGGTTGTGCTGCATGGTCAACAATAAACGTATAAGTTGCCGGTTGCTGTTGTTGTATTGTTCAACAGTACGCATAGAAGTTACCGCTTTTGTTGCTGAATTGCCAACATAAACATAGAAGTTGCCAGTTGTAGCTGCATGGGTAAACAATAAACATAAAAGTTGCCGGTTCTAGCTGCATGTAAAGAATGAACATATAAGTTGCCGGTTGTTGATGCATTGTTCAACAGTAAGCATATAAATTGCCGGCTGTTGCTGATTGTCATCAATAAACATAGAAGTTGCCGGTTGTAGCTGCATGGTCAAAATGTTCAACATGTGAGTTGCCTGTTTGTAAGCTGCATGTTCAACAATGAACATATAAGTTGTCTGTTGTAGCTAGCATATCAACAAAATAGACATAGAAGTTGCCGGTTATTGCTGAATTGTCAACAATAAACATAGAAGTTGCCGTTGTTGCTGCATGCCCCCAACAATAGACATATAAGTTTCCGGTTGTTGCTGCAATGTCAGCAGTACGCATATAAATTTCCGGCTGTTGCTGAATAGTCATCAATAAACATAGAAGTTGCCGGTTTTGAGCTGCATGGTCAACAATGAACATAGAAGTTTCCGGTTGTAGCTGCATTGTCACATGAACATAGAAGTTGCGGTTGTAGCTGCATGGTCAAAAAGAACATAGACGGTTTATTGCCTGTTGTAGCTACATGGTCAACAATGAACATACAAGTTGCCGTTGTTGCTGCAATGTCTGCAGTACACATATAAATTGTCGGCTGTTGCTGAATTTGTCAACAAAAAATAAACATAACAGTTGCCGGTTTATCGTTGCATGTTCACAATGAAGGAAGTTGCCTGGTGTTGCTGCATGGTCAACAATAAACATATAAGTTGGCCGGTTAAATTGCTGAATTGTCAACGATAAATATAGAAGTTGCCGTTGTAGCTGCATGGTAACACTGAACATATAATTGTCCGGTTGTTGCTACATTTGTCAACAGTAAACGCATATAAATTACCGCTGTTTTGTTGAATTTTCATCAATAAACATAGAAGTTGCCGGTTGTAGCTGCATGGTCAAAATTGAACAATAGGTTGCCTGTTGTAGCTGTATTTTCAACAATGAAAATAGAAGTTGCCGGTTGTAGCTGCACAGCCAACAATAGACATAGACGTTGCCTGTTATTGCTGAATTGTCAACAATAAACACGAAGTTGCCGTTGTTGCTACAATGGCCAACAATAGGCATAGTAGTTTCCGGTTATTGCTGCATTGTCAACAGTACGCTTATAACTATCCGGCTGTTGCTGAATTGTCATCAATTAACATAGAAGTTGTCGGTTGTAGCTGCATGTTTAAAACAAATAACATATAAGTTGCCGGTGGTTGCTGCTGAATTGTCATCAATAAACATAGAAGTTGCCGGTTGTAGCTGCATGGTCAAAAATGAACATATAAGTTGCCGGTTGTAGCTGCATGGTCAACAATGAACATAGAAGTTGGCGGTTGTAGCTGCATGGTTCAAAAATGAACATAGAAGTTGCCGGTTGAAGCTGCATGGTCCCAACCAATGAACATAGAAGTTGCAATTTGTAGCTGCATGGTCCAAATAATGAACATAGAAGTTGCCGTTATTGCTGAATTGTCGACAATAAACATAAAAGGTTTTGCCGGTTATCGCTGCATGTTCAACAATGAAGGAAGTTGCCTGTTGTTGCTGCATGGTCAACAACATATAAGTTGCCGGTTATTTGCTGAATTGCAACAATAAACATAGATTTCGCCGCTGTAGCTGCATGGTCAACAAAGAACATACAAGTTGGCTATTGTAGCTGCATGGTCAACTATAAACATAGACGTCGCCGGTTGTAGCTGCATATTCAACAATAAACATAGAAGGTTGCCGTTATTGCTGACTGTCAACAATGAACACAAAAGTTGCCGGTTTGTCATTTGCATGTTCAACAATGAATATAGAAAGTTGCCGATTATTGCTGAATTGTCAACAATAAACATAGAAGTTGCCGGTTGTAGCCGCATGGCCAACAATAAACATAGAAGTTGCCGACTGTTGCTGCAATGTCCAACAGTACGCATTTAAATTGGCGCTGTGCTGCACTGTCAACAATGAACATAAAAGTTGCCTGTTGTCGCTGCATGTTCAACAATGAACATAGAAATTTACCGACTGTTGCTGCATGGCAACAAATGAACATAGAAGTTGTCGGTTATTGCTGAAATGTCAACAATAAATATAGAAGTTGCCGGTTGTCTCTGCATGGTAAACAAATGAACATATATGTTGCCGGTTATCGCTGCATGTTCAACAATGAACATGGAAGTTGCCTGTTGTTGCTGCATGGTCAACAATAAACATAGAAGTTGCCGGTTGTAGCTACATGGTAAACAATGAACATATAAGTTGCCGGTTATCGCTGCATGTTCAACAATGAACATGGAAGTTGTCTGTTGTTGCTGCATGGTCAACAAAAAATAAACATATAAGTTGCCTGTTATTGCTGAATTGTGAAGAATAAACATAGAAGCCGCTGGTTGTAGCTGCATAGTCAACAATACACATAGAAGTTGACGACTGTTGCTGCATTGTCAAACAATACACATAGAAGTTGCCTGTTTTGTTGCTGCATGGTCAACAATAAACATATAAGTTGCCTGTTGCTGAATTGTGAAGAAAAAAATAAACATAGAAGCCGCCGGTTGTAGCTGCATAGTCAACAATTACACATAGAAGTTGACGACTGTTGCTGCATTGTCAAACAATACACATAGAAAGTTGCCGAATGTTGCTGCATTGTCAACAATACACATAGAAGTTGCCGGTTGTTGCTGATCCAACAATAAACATAGAAGTTGCCGTAGTAGCTGCATGGTAAACAATGAACATAAATAAGTTGCCAGTTGTTGCTGCATTGTCAACAGTACACATATAAATTGCCGGCTGTTGCTGAATTGTAATCAATGAACATAGAAGTTGCCGGTTGTAGATGCATGGTCAAACTTGAATAAAATAAGTTTACCTGTTGTAGCTTGCATGATCAACAATTAACATAGAAGTTTTGCCGGTTGTAGCTGCAAGTTAAACAACTGAACATAGCAGTTGGTTTGTTGTAGCTGCATGGTCAACAATAAACATAGAAGTTTCCGTTGTAGCTGCATGGTCAACAGTGAACATAAGAATTGGCTAATTGTAGCTGCATGGTCAATAATAACATAGAAAGTTGCCGGTTGTAGCTGCATGTTCAACAATAAACATAGAAGTTGCCGTTATTGCTGAATTGTCAAAAATGAACATAAAAGTTGCCGGTAGTTCGCTGCATGCTCAACAATGAACATAGAATTGCCGGTTATTGCTGAATTTGTCAACAAGAAACATAGAAGTTGCTGGTTGTAGCCGCATGGGCCAACAATAAGCATAGAAGCGCCGATTGTTGCTGCAATGTCAACAGTACGCATATAACATTACCGGCTGTTGCTGAATTGTCAACAATGAACATAAAAGTTGCCAGTTGTCGCTGCATGTTTCAACAATGAACATAGAAAGTTGCCGGCTGTTGTGCAACAATGAACATAGAAGTTGTCGGTTATTGCTGAATGTCAACAATAAACATAGAAGTTCCGGTTGTAGCTGCATGGTAAAAAACAATGAACTTATAAGTGCCGGTTGTTGCTACATTGTCAACAGTACGCATACAAATTGCCCGGCCGTTGCTTTAATTTTCATCAATAAACATAGAAGTTGCCGGTTGTAGCTGCATGGCCAACAATAGACATAGACGTTGCCGGTTATTGCTGAATTGTCAACAATAAACATAGAAGTTGCCGGTTGTTGCTGCATGGCCACAATAGGCATATAAGTTGCCGGTTATTGCTGCATTGTCAACAGTACGCATATAAATATCCGGCTGTTGCTGAATTATCATCATAAACATAGAAGTTGCCGTTGTAGCTGCATGTAAACAAAGAACATATAAGTTGCCGGTTGCTGCTGAATTTGTCATCAATAAACATAGAAAGTTTGCGGTTGTAGCTGCATGGTCAAAAATTAACCATATAAGTTGCCGGAATTGTTACTGATTGTAAACAATACACATTTAAATTTCCGGCTGTTGCTGCATGGCGACAATAAACATAAAGTTTGCCGCCGGTTGTTGCTGTATGGCCAACAGTAAGACAATATAATTTGTCGATTGTTGCTGTATTGTCAACAGTAACGCATATAAATTGCCCCGGCTGTTGCTGAATTGTCACCAAAAAACAAAATAGAAGTTGCAGGTTGTAGCTTCAAGGTCAACAATGAAACATTGAAGTTTGCCTGTTGTAGGTGCATGGTCAACAATTAACATAGAAATTGCCGGTTGTTGTTGTATTGTTAACAGTACGCATAGAATTTTCGGGCTGTTGCTGAATTGCCAACAACAAACATAGAAGTTTTGTCGGTTGTTGCTGCATGGTCAACATAAACGTATAAGTTGCCGGTTGCTGTTGTTGTATTGTCAACAGTACGCATAGAAGTTACCGGCTTGTTGCTGAATTGCAACAATAAAACATAAAAGAAGTTGCCAGTTGTACTGCATGGTAAACAATAAACATAAAAGTTGCCGGTTTCTAGCTGCATGTAAAGAATGAACATATAAGTTGCCGGTTGTTGCTGCATTGTCAGCAATAAACATAAAGTTGATCATTTTTTGGGATCTACTCTGTTTTGCAAAAGGCCATACAGTTCCTCCAGTCATAGCCCCATATCTAATTGAACATTGCAAAAAAAATACCATATTGATATTGTCATGTCGTGAAACTATTAAATTTACAAAATTTACGTTATTTTCCGTCAATGACGTCGATAGTTGTCTTACTATGAATAGAAAATTCCGCATTTGCTATGAACCTTTTCGTCAATTTTCTTTCGACGTCATTTACAGAAAATCACAGTTTTCTGTAAATATTTTATTCATGA
This sequence comes from Conchocele bisecta, assembly GCA_029237695.1. Classification (NCBI taxonomy): domain Eukaryota; kingdom Metazoa; phylum Mollusca; class Bivalvia; order Lucinida; family Thyasiridae; genus Conchocele; species Conchocele bisecta. The sequence goes on from CM055268.1 coordinate 107,464,748, forward strand.
AAGATCTCATATCTTCTTAGGTACAAAAAATCACTGGCTTATCTAAAGAATTGCCGGTTCTAGCTGCATAGTCAACAATAGACATAGAAGTTGCCGGTTATTGCTGAATTGTTAGCAATAAACATAGAAGTTGCTTGTTGTTGCTGCATGGTAAACAATAAACATAGACGTTGCCGGTTATTGCTGAATTGTCAACAATGCACATAAACGTTGCCGGTTATCGCTGCATGTTCAACAATGAACATGGAAGTTGCCTGTTGTTTCTGCATGGTCAACAACAAACATATACGTTGCCGGTTTTTGCTGAATTGTCATTAATAAACATAGAAGTCGCCGGTTGTAGCTGCATAGTCAAAAATAAACATAGAGAAGTTGACGACTGCTGCTTCATGTCAACAATACAAATAGAAGTTGCCAGTTGTTGCTCCCATTGCCAACAATACACATAGAAGTTGCCGGCTGTTGCTGCATGGTCAACAATAAACATAGAAGTTTTTCCCGGTTGTGCTGCATGGCCAACAATAGACATAAATGTTGTCGGGTTGTTGCTGTATTATTCAACAATACGCATATAAATTGCCGGCTGTTGCTGAATTGCCAACAAAAATAAAATAGAAGTTGCCGTTGATTGCTGTAAGGCCAACAGTAGACATATAATTCTGTCGATTGTTGCTGTATTGTCAACAGTACGCATATAAATTGCCGGCTGTTGCTGAATTGTCACAAATAAACATAGAAGTTGCAGGTTGTAGCTTCAAAGTCAACAATGAACATAGAAAGTTGCCTGTTGTAGGTGCATGGTCAACAATTAACATAGAAATTGCCGGTTGTTGTTGTATTGTTAACAGTACGCATAGAATTTTCGGGCTGTTGCTGAATTGCCAACAACAAACATAGAAGTTGCCGGTTGTTGCTGCATGGTCAACAAATAAACGTAATAAGTTGCCGGTTGCTGTTGTTGTATTGTCAACAGTACGCATAGAAGTTACCGGCTGTTGCTGAATTGCCAACAATAAACATAGAAGTTGCCAGTTGTAGCTGCATGGTAAATAAAAAAAAAAACAATAAAACATAAAAGTTGCCGGTTCTAGCTGCATGGTAAAGAATGTAACATATAAGTTGCCGGTTGTTGATGCATTGTCAACAGTAAGCATATAAATTGCCGGCTGTTGCTGAATTGTCAATCAATAAACATAGAAGTTGCCGGTTGTAGCTGCATGGTCAAAATTCAACATGTGAGTTGCCTGTTGTAGCTGCATGTTCAACAATGAACATATAAGTTGTCTGTTGTAGCTGCATAGTCAAACAATAGACATAGAAGTTGCGGTTATTGCTGAATTGTCAACATTATAAACATAGAAGTTGCCGGTTGTTGCTGCATGCCAACAATTAGACATATAAGTTGCCGGTTGTTGCTGCAATGTCAGCAGTACGCATATAAATTTCCGGCTGTTGCTGAATTGTCATCAATAAACATAGAAGTTGCCGGTTGTAGCTGCATGGTCAACAATGAACATAGAAGTTTCCGGTTGTAGCTGCATGGTCAACAATGAACATAGAAGTTGGCGGTTGTAGCTGCATGGTCAAAAATGAACATAGACGTTGCCTGTTGTAGCTACATGGTCAACAATGAACATACAAGTTGCCGGTTGTTGCTGCAATGTCTGCAGTACTCATATAAATTGTCGGCTGTTGCTGAATTGTCAACAATAAACATAACAGTTGCCGGTTATCGTTGCATGTTCAACAATGAAGGAAGTTGCCTGGTGTTGCTGCATGGTCAACAATAAACATATAAGTTGCCGGTTATTGCTGAATTGTCAACGATAAATATAGAAGTTGCCGGTTGTAGCTGCATGGTAAACACTGAACATATAAGTTGCCGGTTGTTGCTACATTGTCAACAGTACGCATATAAATTACCGGCTGTTGTTGAATTTTCATCAATAAACATAGAAGTTGCCGGTTGTAGCTGCATGGTCAAAATTGAACATATAGGTTGCCTGTTGTAGCTGTATTTTCAACAATGAAAATAGAAGTTGCCGGTTGTAGCTGCACAGCCAACAATAGACATAGACGTTGCCTGTTATTGCTGAATTGTCAACAATAAACATAGAAGTTGCCGGTTGTTGCTACATGGCCAACAATAGGCATATAAGTTGCCGGTTATTGCTGCATTGTCAACAGTACGCTTATAACTATCCGGCTGTTGCTGAATTGTCATCAATTAACATAGAAGTTGTCGGTTGTAGCTGCATGTTAAACAAATAACATATAAGTTGCCGGTGGTTGCTGCTGAATTGTCATCAATAAACATAGAAGTTGCCGGTTGTAGCTGCATGGTCAAAAATGAACATATAAGTTGCCGGTTGTAGCTGCATGGTCAACAATGAACATAGAAGTTGGCGGTTGTAGCTGCATGGTCAAAAATGAACATAGAAGTTGCCGGTTGTAGCTGCATGGTCAACAATGAACATAGAAGTTGCAATTTGTAGCTGCATGGTCAATAATGAACATAGAAGTTGCCGGTTATTGCTGAATTGTCGACAATAAACATAAAAGTTGCCGGTTATCGCTGCATGTTCAACAATGAAGGAAGTTGCCTGTTGTTGCTGCATGGTCAACAATAAACATATAAGTTGCCGGTTATTGCTGAATTGTCAACAATAAACATAGATGTCGCCGGTTGTAGCTGCATGGTCAACAAAGAACATACAAGTTGGCTATTGTAGCTGCATGGTCAACTATAAACATAGACGTCGCCGGTTGTAGCTGCATATTCAACAATAAACATAGAAGTTGCCGGTTATTGCTGAACTGTCAACAATGAACACAAAAGTTGCCGGTTGTCTTTGCATGTTCAACAATGAATATAGAAGTTGCCGATTATTGCTGAATTGTCAACAATAAACATAGAAGTTGCCGGTTGTAGCCGCATGGCCAACAATAAACATAGAAGTTGCCGACTGTTGCTGCAATGTCAACAGTACGCATTTAAATTGGCGGCTGTTGCTGAACTGTCAACAATGAACATAAAAGTTGCCTGTTGTCGCTGCATGTTCAACAATGAACATAGAAATTACCGACTGTTGCTGCATGGGCAACAATGAACATAGAAGTTGTCGGTTATTGCTGAAATGTCAACAATAAATATAGAAGTTGCCGGTTGTCGCTGCATGGTAAACAATGAACATATATGTTGCCGGTTATCGCTGCATGTTCAACAATGAACATGGAAGTTGCCTGTTGTTGCTGCATGGTCAACAATAAACATAGAAGTTGCCGGTTGTAGCTACATGGTAAACAATGAACATATAAGTTGCCGGTTATCGCTGCATGTTCAACAATGAACATGGAAGTTGTCTGTTGTTGCTGCATGGTCAACAATAAACATATAAGTTGCCTGTTATTGCTGAATTGTGAAGAATAAACATAGAAGCCGCTGGTTGTAGCTGCATAGTCAACAATACACATAGAAGTTGACGACTGTTGCTGCATTGTCAACAATACACATAGAAGTTGCCTGTTGTTGCTGCATGGTCAACAATAAACATATAAGTTGCCTGTTATTGCTGAATTGTGAAGAATAAACATAGAAGCCGCCGGTTGTAGCTGCATAGTCAACAATACACATAGAAGTTGACGACTGTTGCTGCATTGTCAACAATACACATAGAAGTTGCCGAATGTTGCTGCATTGTCAACAATACACATAGAAGTTGCCGGTTGTTGCTGATCCAACAATAAACATAGAAGTTGCCGGTAGTAGCTGCATGGTAAACAATGAACATATAAGTTGCCAGTTGTTGCTGCATTGTCAACAGTACACATATAAATTGCCGGCTGTTGCTGAATTGTAATCAATGAACATAGAAGTTGCCGGTTGTAGATGCATGGTCAAACATGAATATAGAAGTTACCTGTTGTAGCTGCATGATCAACAATTAACATAGAAGTTGCCGGTTGTAGCTGCAAGTTAAACAATGAACATAGCAGTTGGTTGTTGTAGCTGCATGGTCAACAATAAACATAGAAGTTTCCGGTTGTAGCTGCATGGTCAACAATGAACATAGAAGTTGGCTATTGTAGCTGCATGGTCAATAATAAACATAGAAGTTGCCGGTTGTAGCTGCATGTTCAACAATAAACATAGAAGTTGCCGGTTATTGCTGAATTGTCAAAAATGAACATAAAAGTTGCCGGTTGTCGCTGCATGCTCAACAATGAACATAGAAGTTGCCGGTTATTGCTGAATTGTCAACAAGAAACATAGAAGTTGCTGGTTGTAGCCGCATGGCCAACAATAAACATAGAAGCTGCCGATTGTTGCTGCAATGTCAACAGTACGCATATACATTACCGGCTGTTGCTGAATTGTCAACAATGAACATAAAAGTTGCCAGTTGTCGCTGCATGTTCAACAATGAACATAGAAGTTGCCGGCTGTTGTGCAACAATGAACATAGAAGTTGTCGGTTATTGCTGAATTGTCAACAATAAACATAGAAGTTGCCGGTTGTAGCTGCATGGTAAACAATGAACATATAAGTTGCCGGTTGTTGCTACATTGTCAACAGTACGCATACAAATTGCCGGCCGTTGCTTAATTTTCATCAATAAACATAGAAGTTGCCGGTTGTAGCTGCATGGCCAACAATAGACATAGACGTTGCCGGTTATTGCTGAATTGTCAACAATAAACATAGAAGTTGCCGGTTGTTGCTGCATGGCCAGCAATAGGCATATAAGTTGCCGGTTATTGCTGCATTGTCAACAGTACGCATATAAATATCCGGCTGTTGCTGAATTATCATCAATAAACATAGAAGTTGCCGGTTGTAGCTGCATGTTAAACAAAGAACATATAAGTTGCCGGTTGCTGCTGAATTGTCATCAATAAACATAGAAGTTGCCGGTTGTAGCTGCATGGTCAAAAATTAACATATAAGTTGCCGGATGTTACTGGATTGTAAACAATACACATTTAAATTTCCGGCTGTTGCTGCATTGGCGACAATAAACATAGAAGTTGCCGGTTGTTGCTGTATGGCCAACAGTAGACATATAATTTGTCGATTGTTGCTGTATTGTCAACAGTACGCATATAAATTGCCGGCTGTTGCTGAATTGTCACCAATAAACATAGAAGTTGCAGGTTGTAGCTTCAAGGTCAACAATGAACATTGAAGTTGCCTGTTGTAGGTGCATGGTCAACAATTAACATAGAAATTGCCGGTTGTTGTTGTATTGTTAACAGTACGCATAGAATTTTCGGGCTGTTGCTGAATTGCCAACAACAAACATAGAAGTTGTCGGTTGTTGCTGCATGGTCAACAATAAACGTATAAGTTGCCGGTTGCTGTTGTTGTATTGTCAACAGTACGCATAGAAGTTACCGGCTGTTGCTGAATTGCCAACAATAAACATAGAAGTTGCCAGTTGTAGCTGCATGGTAAACAATAAACATAAAAGTTGCCGGTTCTAGCTGCATGGTAAAGAATGAACATATAAGTTGCCGGTTGTTGCTGCATTGTCAGCAATAAACATAGAAGTTGATCATTTTTTGGATCTACTCTGTTTGCAAAAGGCCATACAGTTCCTCCAGTCATAGCCCCATATCTAATTGAACATTGCAAAAATACCATATTGATATTGTCATGTCGTGAAACTATTAAATTTACAAAATTTACGTTATTTTCCGTCAATGACGTCGATAGTTGTCTTACTATGAATAGAAAATTCCGCATTTGCTATGAACCTTTCGTCAACTTTCGACGTCATTTACAGAAAATATCACAGTTTCTGTAAATATTTTATTCATGAAAGATCTCATATCTTCTTAGGTACAAAATCACATGGCTTATCTAGAAGTTGCCGGTTCTAGCTGCATAGTCAACAATAGACATAGAAGTTGCCGGTTATTGCTGAATTGTTAGCAATAAACATAGAAGTTGCTTGTTGTTGCTGCATGGCCAACAATAAACATAGAAGTTGACGACTGTTGCAGCATTGTCAACGATATACATAGAAGTTGCCGACTCTTACTGTATTGTCAACACTAGACATAGAAGTTGCCGACTGTTACTGTATTTTCAACAATAGGCAATTAAAGTTGCCGGATGTTGCTGCTTTGTCAACAATAAACATAGAAGTTGGGTAATGTTTTGGATCTACTGTGGTTTCAAAAAGGCCATACTCCCCATTCCTCTAGTCACAGCCCATATATAATTGAACATTGCAGAAATGCCATGTTGATATTGTCATGTCGTGAAACTATTTACAAACTTAACGTTATTTTCCGTCATTGACGTAGATAGTTGTCTTACTATGAATAGAAAAATTCACATTTGCTATGAACCTTTCGTCAACTTTCGACGTCATTTACAGAAAATATCACAGTTTCTGTAAATATTTTTATTCATGAAAAATCGCATATCTTCTTAGGTACAAAATCACATCTAATAATGTCACACTGACCTATTGCAAAGACGGTCAGGGGACGTAACCGTGTTATTGACGTCAAACGTAGTTATTCCCGGAAGTTAGCAGAGTGACTTCCCTTTTGACGTTACCCGGCGACGTCACAGACGCCATTTTGAATTTCCAAACATAAAAGCGTTACCAATTGCTCTGACGTATTTTCATTGTTCTAGCGTTTTCAAGGATATTTCTACTGCAGAATTATACAGTTTGACATCTCAACATCTCAGGTAATTATTTGTTTGAATGTTTTGCTCCAACATACACAAGTGGAGCGTAAAACTGACGTTGTCAACTCCATTCACGTTTTGACAAGTGGGTGGGGTAACTGTATGAGAAAAACATTGTCGAATCGACATATGTGGTTGTGACTGAAGCAATGCGGCTTATGTGTTTTACGAGTACGGTAATACGAGATATGTTCAAATATAAGCCCCCATTGTGATGAACTGCAGCAGATTTGCAGTCTACAAGGAATAACTGAAACTTGCCATTTTCTTCAGTAGACAGCAGGTCCGTATACCCACGGTACTAGGCCTAGTGCTTCGAATATCAATTATAAATGAAATAAAACACAAATCCTAAAAATTAGTCTTTTGTTTCTTACTTCCACATGTGAGACATGCTTGCCATCCTCTTGCATATGTTCTCATATAATCGAGGCAATCTCATAAAAGAGTTTTTGACGTACTATGGTGGGCTACACTTGTGCTAAATGTTTTCAGGGTAACACAACTTGAAAAAGAAACATGTCAACAATGGGAACTATCTTGAAAACTTGAACAAACCAAATGAATTGCACTTTAATTATTTTTCTAAACTGAAACATATCAGTTAAATTGTTTTAAATCATAAAAAAAATGTGTGCTTTATAATCCCACATCAGAACACTTATTTTATGACAAGCAACAGGTTTCTGAAGCTGTGTTGCTATTTTTAGATATTCTAGGAAACCATGGTCTGATTTTCAGAGAATTCCGAAGGAAAACATAAACGTCATACAACAATATGACACATTGCTTGAAGTAAAAATAGATAAAATGTCACTAAAACTATATCATTTTAATCTTGCAATGATTTTATGTTTTATTTTATTGTTCATGCGATAAAAACGATGTCGGACGATATCTTGCAACACAGACGCTGATCTGAAAAGTTTAAACTATGAAAAAGTATCAATAGTTTCAAAGAGATCACCATTTTATGTGGGTGGGGTATATTGGTATATTGGTAAGTTGTATTTATGTTATTTTCTTTGCAATATAATTGTATCATTCAGAACTTACCAGGAAATGTTACATTTTGAATTATTTCTTGATTCAGTGCACAATCGTTGTTCTAAAGGTGTACCGCTTTGAGCTGGCGCGTTATTATTGTAAATATTATTGTAAACACGTGCTATTTTTAAATAGTTTATGTCATATGTTGTAGACATGGTATTTGTTTACCAGCGCAAACGCATTAACATTCGATAGAATTGCGAATATTAGTAACATTGTTTAGTGCTCTAGTGGGTAGATCTGCTGTTTGGTGATCGGACCGTCGTGAGTTCGAATCCTGCCAAAGGCATACATTTTTCTCTCGCTTTTACTATTTTGGCGCCAGAGGTAACGCACACATCCCGAAACAGTCGTGCATTTACTTTTACACAACATTATAAAACACTTCACTTTGAACCTAATCATTGTGAAATGCATTCTGCACATTCGTGTGTTATTGTGAAAGTCCACCTCGACTCACTACAAATGCAAATATGTTACGGAGAACACCATGTCGAAAAATAAACCTCTCACTTCAGATAATAAACAAATAAATAAATAAACGTGGATGCATGTGGTTCATAATTACCATGTCAATTGTTGTTACATGTAATAAAGATGCATTAAAAATAAAAATAAAACACAAAACAATATTTAAAAAAATATATAATGGCCAAAGTGAGGATCGAACGCATGCAGTGCAAAATTAAAATCAAGTGCCACCGTTGGCCGCCAGTTTACCCATTGCTCCAGTATGAGAAACTGTTTTGTCAATCGCAATATATCGATCATGACTATAGCGACGCGCCATAATAAACAGGGAAATACCTACAGGAATTCCATGTTTATTTATACACCAATGTTTATATAAACAAAGCATGTAAACAACGCCATGTCAGGCTGGTATACTTATAGTTACTCATTTGCATGTGTAAACAACCGATATGTGACACAGTTGTTTGTTTATGCCGGAAATAGTGTTTACCGCGAATAAATGGAACCCTTGGTTATACGGGATGAGGAAAATGACCCATATCCAGAATACAGACAGACACTTTTGGAACTCTTCTCAAAATTTGTTGAAAAGAAGTTGCCGGCTGTTACTGTATAGTCAGCAATAGACATAGAAATTGCCGACTGTTACTGTATAGTCAACAATATACATATAAGTTGCCGGTCGTTGCTGCATGGCCAACAATAGACATATAAGTTGCGGTTGTTGCTGCACTGTCAACAGTACGCATATAAATTGCCGGCTGTTTCTGAATTGTCAACAATAAACATAGAAGTTGCCGGTTGTTGTTGCATGGCCAACAATAAACATAGAAGTTGCCGGCTGCTGCTGAATTGTCAACAATAGACATAGAAGTTGCCGGATGTTACTGCATTGTCAACAATAGACATAGAAGTTGCCGGTTGCTGCTGCATTATGAACACTAAACATAGAAGTTGCCGGCTGTTGCTGCACTGTCAACAATATACATAAATGTTGCCGGCAGTTACTGAATTGTAAACAATAAACATAGAAGTTGCCGGTCGTTGCTGCATTGTCAACAATGCACATAGAAGGTGCCGGCTGTTGCTGAATTGTCAACAATAAATATATAAGTTGCCGGTTTTTGCTACATAGAAGTTGCCGCCTGCTGCTGAATTGTTAACAATAGACATAGAAGTTGCCGGATGTTACTGTATTGTCAACAATAGACATAGAAGTTGCCGGTTGCTGCTGCATTATGAACACTAAACACTAAACATAGAAGTTGCTGCATTGTCAACAATATAGATAGATGTTGCCGGCTGTTACTGAATTGTAAACAATAAACATAGAAGTTGCCGGTTGTCGCTGCATTGTCCACGATGCACATAGAAGGTTCCGACTGTTGCTGAATTGTAAAAAATAAACATAGAAGTTGCCGGTTGTTGCTGCATGGCCAACAATAAACATAGAAGTTGACGACTGTTGCTGCATTGCCAACAATAGACATATAAGTTGCCGGCTGTTACTGAATTGTCAACAATAAACATAGAAGTTGCCGGTTGTTGTTGAATTGTCACCAATATACATAGAAGTAGTCTGTTGTCCCTGCATTGTCAACAATATACATAGAAGTTGCTGCATTGTCAACAATACACATAGAAGTTTCCGGTTGTTGCTGCATTGCCAACAATAGACATAGAAGTTGCCGGTTGTTGCTGCATGGTCAAAAATACACACAGAAGTTGCCGGCTGTTGCTGAATTGTGAACACTACACATATAAGTTGCCGGATGTTACTGCATTGTCACAACACATATAAGTTGCCGGATGTTACTGCATTGTCAACAACAAACATAGAAGTTGCCGACTGTTGCTGAAATGTCAACAATAGACATGGAAGTTGCCTGCTGCTGCTGCATTATCAACACTAAACATAAATGTTGCCGGCTGTTGCTGAATTGTCAACAATATACGTAGAAGTTGCTGAATTGTCAACAACTGTTGCTGCCTGGTCAATAATACACATCGAAATTGCCGGTTGTTGCTGAATTGTCATCAATAAATATAGAAATTGTCGGGTGTCGAAGCATAGCCATATCAGTTGCCGGTTGCTGCTGCCTTGTCAACAATACGCATGTAATTTGGCATCTGTTTCTAAATTGTCAACATTAAACATAGAAGTTGATCCTGTTTTGGATCTACTCTGGTTGCAAAAGGCCATACTCGCCATTCCTCCAACGTACACATGTGGAGCTTAAAACTCACTTTATCAACTGCATCCACGTTGTGACAAGTGGGTGGGGTAACTGCATGAAAAAAACATTGTAGAACCGACACATGAACAATTGGGCTTATTGGTTTTACGAGTAATACTAAATGGCAGAAGTGGAAGGATGATTGTGATGTGGGACGCACACAATCAAGGGGGAGATAAATCTGGTTGCCGGCTGTTGCTGAATTGTCAACAATAGGCATAGAAGTTGCCGGCTGTTGCTGCATTGCCAACAATATACATAAAAGTTACAGGCTGTTGCAGAATTGTCAACAATAAACATATTGATGCATGGCCAACAATAGACATAGAAGTTGCCGGCTGTTGCTGAATTGTCAACAATACACATAGAAGTTGCCGAATGTTACTGCATTGTCAACAATAGACACAGAGTTGCCGGCTGTTACTGCATTGTTAACAGTAGACATAGAAGTTGCCGGATGTTACAGCATTGTCAACGATAGACATATTAGTTTCCGGCTGATACTGCATTTTCAAAAATACACATATAAGTTGCCGGTTGTTGCTGCACTGTCACAGTGTCTGAGACGTGTCGCGTGTCGCTAAATTGTCAATATGCATAGAGGCCCGGTTGCATGTTGTCAACATTAGACAGAATGTGTCTGCATTGTCGACAATATACGTAGACTTTTGCTGCATTGGCATACACCCTTTTATCTCCAGCGATGACTGCCCACTTGACTGACACACTGCCTTACCATCGATGTCCATTTGACTAACATTCTCCATTCTATTTTATTCTATTTTCAGCGACGGATGCCTACGTGACTAACATTTTCCTTTATGTTCAGCGATGGCTGCCTACTTGACTGACACACTACCTTTATTGTCAGCAAATTTCGCCATTTTTGTCTAGTATGCTACCTATTATTTTCAGTTATGGTCCATTTGATAACCGTACTCCCTTCTATTTCGAGCAATGATTGCCCACTGGAGTGACATAATCACTAATATTTTCAGCTATGGTCTCCCTTCCACTTTCAGCGATGGCTGCCCAACTGGCTGATATATTCCCTTCTATTTTCATTATCAGTTATGGTCCATTTGATGAACACACTCCTTTCTGACTGGCATACTCCCTTCTATTTCAATCGACGGATGCCCAGTAGACTTCCAATGTACATCCTCCCTTATATTTCCAGCGATGGCTGCCCACTTGACTCACATGTTTGTTTCTATTTTCAACTCCCTTCTATTTCCTGTGATTTCTGCTCACTGTCATCAAGACTAACATTCTCCCTCCTATTTGCAGCAATGACTGCTCACTTGAGTGACATACTCTTTTATATTTCCAGCGATGACTTCTCACTGGACTGCACATTCCCTTCTATTGCCAGCTATGACTGCCTACTTTACTGACATATATATATACTCCCTTCTATTTCCAGCGATTTCTGCCCACTTGATTGATGCACTCCCTTCAATTTTCAGCAATGGTTGCCCACTTGACTGACATACTCCATTCCATTTTCAGAAATGGCTGTCCGCTTTAATACTGATATACTAAATTTTATTCCGGCGATGGCTACCCACTTTACTGACATACTCACTACTATTTCCAGCGATGGCTGCCCACTTGACTAACATGCTCTCTTCTATTTCTAGCGATGGCTGCCCACTTGACTAACATACTCTCTTCCATTTCTTAGCGATGGCTGCCGACTTGACTAACACACTCCCTTCTATTTCCAGCGATGGCTGTCCACTTGACTAACACACTCCCTTCTATTTCCAGCGATGGTTGCCCACTTGACTAACATACTCTCTTCTATTTCCAGTGATGGCTGCTCACTTGACGATCAAGCTCGCCCATCTCCGGGTTGTCAAGATGAACGTCGCCCTGTACGACTACCTCTGTGACGTCATCGAGGTGGTCAACCGGCACACCAGGTTCTGGCTCGAGGACACCCGCTGCGCCTTCATGACCGACGACCTCGCCGCGGTTGTCGAGTCGGACATCCGGGTACACAAGGGCCGACTCGTGCTGGAGATCGACCGGAACCGGCAGCTGAGGCGACACGTGAACGCAATCAACGTGTACTGGTACTCTAAAGCGAAGGATGGAGCGGTCTTGCCTGGCTGCTCTTCTTCATTGGTAAGTCTCTGTACAGACGAAACTGTCGTGCTGTAGGTGGGTACACTCAATATGGCTACGATACAGAACATTTAGCAATATACGATGACATTCACCAAACTTGTAGTTGAAACTGTGGAAGTTCACGTGGAAAGGCGTGCACTATTTTCATGCTTTGTTTCATAACGATACGCAACACTATACAGTTATTGTATGGTCATTCGGGGAAAAGTCGAAACTATTGCCCCGATGTGTTGTGGACCACCCGAGGTACTATTGCTCGAGGCCGAAGGCCGATGGCTGTAGTGCATCGGGTCGACCACAGCACCGAGGGGCAATAGTGTATGTGACACAATTAACGTAAATTCGGCGTGGGGCGCGTCGACTGGCCGATCTACGTTGAATTGTATGACGTAATCTTCGACAAAATCACATTTTTTTCACTATTGACCGGGCACGAGGAACTATTGTCCAGGCACGACAAAACCCAGGGAATTAGTCAAAACTATGGAATATCAACTTATATAGGGAGTTGGGTATACTATTGTATTACAATCTATGCTATTAAGGTGACCCACGCGACTACCGTAAAGAGTATACAATACATGTGCGGTCTATCGAATTTCTTTTGTGTCAAATACTGGGCCGGTATTGTCAAATCGTATGAAGAGTTATCTACACTGACCACAATGCCGTCCGTACGGCCATCTATGCGTGCATAGCCGCTGACGTTGTTTTATAGAAATTGACTATGTGGCCATTATTATATATACACATACTATACCCATCGTATTGTCCAGCTTTACATATTCCGTCAACTATTTCGTTCATTACAATATAAGTCAAATACAACAATATTTACACAATTCCCTAACAGTTGATTGGCCCGTAGCAAGTATCTGTCCAAACTTTATATCCCAGTAAATTCCCACGCCGAACTACTTTCTACAGGTGCGCTGTCAGTGCTGTCAATGTAAACAAATGGCTGCCGTCTGTCAAAATAAACACATTTTCTTGATGAATTTATTTCAAATGCTGGAATTATAAGGAATGAATGGCATTTTTGTGGAATTTATCGGGGATATAAACTTGGAAAAGTCGCGGGAATACTGGACGAAGGCCTCCTTCGTCCAGTATTCCCGCGACTTTTCCAAGTTTATACCCCGATAAATTCCACAAAAAGGCCATTCATTCCTATAGTGTATTATTCGAATGTTGTCACTCGTTGTTGGTACTATGACATGTTCACCTGTTATAAACTTAGTAGATATACTTCACCGTGTTTACATATTGCATGAACAAACTTTCTTCGTTCTGTGTTTGTCTCGTACATGTTGCAGTATTACATATTAGACAAGCCATGAGAGATTTAAATTTGTACCCAAGAAGATGTGCGATTTTTCATGCAACATATTTACAGAAACTGTGATATTTTCGCTATTGACGAGGAAAGTTGACGAACTGTTTTGTATTGACGTGGAAAGTTGACGTAATGTTCTGTATTGACGTGGAAAGTTGACGAAATCTTCATAGCAAAAGCAGAATTGTATTTCGCATCTGCTGTGAACATGTCGTCAATTTTCAACATGATTTACGGAAATATTTTTCAGTAGATGTCGCACATCTTCTAAGGTCCAACATCGCATAATTATCTCATATGTTCATTGTCTCATTGTGTGGCGTGTGCACTCAAATAATTCATGCTCTCATTAAATTTAGAGAGCTCTTCAAAATATGTAGAGCTAGCATTAAATATTTAGAGCTAGCATTAATTATTTGAGTGTATGTATATTTGGCGTTCCTGAAACTCCGAATCTACATAAACTCAAATCTACATAAACTCAAATAATTAGGGCTAGCATTAAATATTTAGACCTAACTCCAAATGATTTAGAGCTCTTCATCTTCCAGTGATGTTGTTATTTTCCCGAACCTTGGTGGTCGTTGATAAATCTAAATAACAAAAAATAAAATGATTCTATCTGTGTTGTCTATTGTAAGGAACGCATTACAATACAAAGTTCCAGTGTGAAATTTGTTATTTGTTGGTTCACTACAAACGTTACTTGTGTGTTATTCCAGATAATGAGAACATTTGTTGAATCACAGTTGCCATAGTAACTTCTTTCCGAAAACTTCAAATGTTCCATGTATATCTATAAGTTTATCAATTCTGTATTTATTTTTTTGACGGGTGAGTGGGCGTGCATTTTGTGAAATATTCATTTTCACACACATTTTAGACAGTGTATGTGTGTGTTTGTTACACGTTATTGTTGTTGTTCTCCCCACCAGATCTATAGGTTGTGCCGCACTGACGTGAACAAGGACCTCCCAGAGACCGTGCCTGTCACCGAGTTGTGTAATCAACTCCTCCACATTTACTACTACAAGAATGGTAAGATGTCGGTGATCCCACCACTAACTCACCTCCTTTGTTTCAGGACCGCGGCCTTTGCCATTGTTATTGACGGCAATCATCTACGATGACGTAAACCGCATGTCGTGACGGCATATGGCTTATATTATTTACGGTGTTCGTAGTATCTTAATTTGCGTCTCAGTTTTCAGAAACCGCACCATCCAATGACATGACTATCGCAATATAGGTGCCAATGAATAGACTATGCCATTCATGGATGTATTATAGTTATTGCCATTATATATATAAGTTCGCCTTATATCAACCGTTTGTGTTAGTGTTTGTTGTGTGAAAGTGGAATGCGGAGTTCGTGTGACAATTTTAGTTAATTCCTGCCATACCATTAGTATCAACTCAAGACAACAATAACAGTTTCAGTGCCAAGGATATTCACTTTTGTATTACTCCCTAATACAAGATGTGGTTCATATCCTTTGTACTGAAACCTAATTTGGTGTCTTGAGTTATTATCCTTCTGCCTGTTTTACCGAAAGAACATACCGTATTTGTAACATTAATGTTCAACGTCGATGCACGTCCAAATGTATCTTTCTTTCAAAGAAACAATCATGTCATTTTCCGAGATATTTTGTTTTCTGGTATGATGAAGATTGGTACAGTTCGGTAAAACAATGCAGTAGCTTTAGTTATAGTTACTTAGTGCACATAGCTATATGTCAATGTATTTATGTCTATATCTAATGTGTTTGTTTCACTCATTACAGACAGTGACGTGGTCGACGTATTGCCCCTGATGATGACGTCAGACGATCGCCCCGCCCCCAGGAAGTGTCATCCAGTCACAGAGGAGTCGGATGCTGGTGTGAAGAGACGTGACCCAGTTCCTGCACCGACGCAGCCAATCAGCGTACGCCTTCTTGCACTGAACTCCACCCTGACACCTGGGAACAACACGGACCTGTTCGACCTTCCCGCCACTACAGCATCGGACCCAGATGAGGACATGAATATGCATGCTCCGTACACCGTACTGGTCGGGACAGATCCGGCGGCGATATGTCAACAGGCGACAAAGGAAATGGAGGAGAAACGTCAGAGGATATCACAGTGGCTTACATATCAGGTGGGTTGGTTTACTGCTCATTTATACACAGAACGAGTTGAACTATGTGACTTCACCCTTTTAATTGATGGGCTCACATCTACTAGATGCAGACGTCGAAGTAATTACAATTATTGTTCAGGTTCATAATCGACTGCAGACCAGTGCCAATGCCGTCGATGGATCAGCAAATTATCTAGTAAATATAGATGTGTAAGACTCAGATCGGGGGTCAGTCCCAGACCGGGGGCCAATTCCCAGAACGGGGGCTAATTCCGCACGTTTTGGATTAAGCCAATGTTATTTCAAGCTTGAATGACGTATAAATTAGTGACGTAACGTCACGCTCTGGTCGCACGCGTCCAGATACAAAATGGCGGCCACTAGTGAAGACGTCGGGTTTGTCACCGAGGCCAAACGTACATTACCCACCGTGAAGTGTTTAGTAATGGAGTGAATTAAATATGCATATGCCTTTCCTGTTTCCACGACAGTCGTATCTTGCAAATGTCACATGTGTGCAAGTGTCCTGCCTTTTCCGGCCATTGTCAGATTGGCGTGACGTTTTTCGGACCCCGTTTTGGGATCAGACCCCGTTCTGGGATTGGCCCCAGTTCTGGGAATGACACCCGATATGGGTCTTACTTATATACACAGTACATGTAAGGAAATTATCCTGGCAGCTTTTATAAGATATATTGTAAACCCCTTTCATTGGTGCAACATAACTACATGCATATTTATAATAATGAAGCATAAAGTCGTGTCTGTGGTTACATATTAACTTAACTTTCGTTACTGCTTCAAAATTGTTGACATATCCCACTGTATGTGATATGTAACGTGTACGTGTGTACTGGGCAGGTCGACAGATACATGTCGAAACTAATAGCAACGCATTTCGTGGACGTGGTAAGAAAGTGACAATGGAACTAAATCTACTATAATGCAAATCTAGAAACACACCTTTGTGATTTCTTAAATGTGTCACAAGTACCGTTGTATGCTAATTTATATCGTACGGTATATACATATCAGCATTGTGATGATATCTAAATACATGTATTTACTTTCCAACTTTCTGTTGCATTCAAAGAATGATCTGTAGTTCTGTCTGTAACTGCCGAAAACATATTGACATTCAATTACTAATTCTTATAAGAAAACACAGTTCACATACTGTACATGTATACATTGTTTTCATAATTGTTGTCATTCATAAGTCTACATACAAAGCTCGATCAACTAGTAATACTTGAATCGTGGTCGCCAGTTTTTATAACACCATGGTTCAATCTAGGATTCCATAATTTAGGGCCACTTGCCCATCCGTATTTTAAAAAGGGGCCACCCCTGACTCAAACAGAGCCATCAAAACAATATGGGTCGTTTTGGCTATAGAATTATCAATATTGTTATAATTCTTAAATGTACACAACAGTTATGCAAGATTTTTATAATGCAATGAAACTACCTTGTTAAGTTAAATTATAAATCATGTGTTCAAGCGTGATATTGAAATATTAACCATCACCTCCTTTCATTTCTGCAGTTTCTGTGTGATTTCTCCTTCGGTATTAAAATGTGGCTCATTTGGGTTCATTCATCTGGGTCATTTCTCACAATTATGGGCCATTGTGGCCCCTCGCCATTTTATTTTTTTTGGGACATTGGTGACAAATATGGGCTAATGGCCCCATGGCCCCTCCTAGAATGAACAATGTAACACGTGTTTTATCATTCTGTTTGCAGGCTTTGAGTGACCAGAAGAGATGTAATCGCAAGAGAAAAGCGTCGGTGGTGGACAAACTTCTGCCCAAGGTCAAACGACAGAGGACGATGCAGACAGGACCCAGACACGAGCCGCCAGAACCATCCTGAGAATCTTCAGGAAACAGAACCACTGGGCCGTCGACAATCGCGTCGCTCGGTCTGGGTACAAGAGGCACGACTAGACCTTGGGACAGTCAAAGGACGCTGTTTTAACAGTGCTGTTTGAAATGAGGAGATAGTGTGAAGTGAAAGGACGCTGTTTTAACAGTGCGGTTTGAGATGACGAGATAGTGTGAATTGGAAGAACGCTGTTTTACAGTGCGGTTGGAAAGATCGAGTTGGTGTGATTTGAAAGGACGCTGTTTTAACAGTGAGGTTTGAAATAACGAGTTACTGTGAGTTGAATGGACGCTGTTTAAACAGTGAGGTTTGTGCTTACAAGATAGTGTGAATCGAAAGGACGCTGTATTAACAGTGCGGTGTGAAAGGTTGCTGTTATAACAGTACAGTGTGACAACATAAACGTTCGTTAAGTCATTTTAAGATAACAATCGACATATCTCAACTCATATTTTTCCATCAATACTTTTTTAAATAATATCATAACATAACCTTTATTAAGAACATGAAAAGTATTATTATGTTAAGAAATGAGTAGGTGTTTTCTAATAACATGGATCCTAATACTGTACCACATTTAAACTGTACGCAACACACTGGTGACCTCATTTGCTTTATTTCGACCTTTAAGAATTTTGTCAGAAAGCTAAGAGTAACACTTTCAAAATTCGATTGAGTATACACGTAATTCCCAATTCTCTAAGACGGCATCTGGACGATTCATTTTTATTAATTTAATTCAGCCAGTTTCTTATATAAGATAATATTTTTACCCATACAACCGGGTCAAGGAAAATGTAGGTTTAAGTTCGATTAACAACAAATATCATTTCTTTCTGAAGACCGAGACATTTTGCGTTATGAAAACCAAAATTATCAATCTGATGCAAATGATGACAGTTGCTGTGGATCAAGTATGTACCTCAATTCTTCCTTCTATGTATGTGTAATACACATTTGGAGCAACATCATGAACATGACTCAATTTAACGTAACTATATGCAGAGTAGGTTGAGCACATACATTGTAGCATGTATGTGTAATACACATTTGGAGCAACATCATGAACATGACTCAATTTAACGTAACTATATGCAGAGTAGGTTGAGCACATACATTGTAGCATGTAGGTCAAACATCATTAAGCCATTAATGGTATTAACATGACAACATACGAAATTAATATTATTCTAAAAATGTCATCTTAATTAGTATGCACTTATTTTTAAAGCAGCTAATTCTTTATAGAGAGTGTGTTGTAAACGATATCTATTACTCAATTGTGTGTATATAAGCAAGAAAAGTTATATACTCGTACATGGATCGAAAAAGAAGTGTGGTGCTGATATAATTTTCTCGTACATATTAAGAACGTAAATTTAGTTTTTCCAAATAATCCGGATGTGTGCAATTCACGAGCGTAGGCAATGTAAACAAAATAGGTCTCGGAAAATAAGTATTGCTAAAGATATTTATTTTAGCTTTAACGCCTACAGACGTATTGTATTGACATCGTATTAGAAATTTAGATATTGTGTCATTATCAGAAAATACACTGCACATTGTGTTTATTTTGTAACTAGAACAATGCTATGTTAGCTTCATTAATGTAATGAAATAAAAAAAGTGTGAAACATATACGATTATACGAGTCATACAATATTGACCGACGGATTGTATTGCCAGCGAAACATGGACATGACGGTTCTCATTATAAAAATTACATGATCTGTATGACATTTCAACCATACAAGAATGTCACAAATATTGGCACAACCACTATAGCAACTATATGGATGATAATCGTGTGGTGCGTTACGTTCAGCATGCAATTTACAAACATACAACCTGGACACAGCTATGTACTTTTACCATTTGATACATATTAAAACAATTTGCATTTACGACAGTGTCACATTTAATTGTAAACGTAATTGATGAATTGCTATTTATCCTCATAATACAATGGTTTGCCAAATAATGTAAAATAATTGCCAAATAAATAAATAACATGTTTACCTCCTTATTGCGTTTTTAAATCGTTTCAGTATATATAGTTTACACATTTATATGACACATCTAGTTTATTTTATTTGCCTCCATATCAACTGGTCATTCTTTAATGGATTTGACTTATGAAAAGTCTGTATGCTTTCTAAAGTTGCTAAGTATACTTATCTATGGAATAATTATTTATTTTTACTGAAATGCATTATTTCATTTAGAACCAACGACTGCTTCTATTTGATTATTAAAAGTATGCAGAATTATTATACTGTATTTATTACTTTATCACAGTCATTTTTTTATTAGAACATATTTTATTTAATTAAACAAAACAATATTAATGTATACATAAATTGCAAATTTCTCCCATACTTAGCAAAATAAGTGTACTTTACAATTTTGGTGAAATCGGCTACTGATGTATATTACAAATAATAATAGTAAACCGTTTTCATTTGGTAAAATAAAGACATAATTTCTCACTATACATGTATTTGTGTTGTATTGTCAGCTTAGTTTCCATAGTATATATCTCACCATTGGTTATCTTGGTGGCAATGTACGTGTCTCACCATGCTGGAAAATGGCGTTTATTGCTTGTGTGAGTAGCATAGCCACAAGTCGACCTTCTGTTCCGAGACCGATTAGGGGCTACATTGTTCTCTATTGCGTCAGGATATGTAACCATGAATATTGATCAGAATATTGATTGACCGGAGTTTAAGTCCGTTTAACAGCAGGGTCATATGAGACGGGCCATGTGACTTTGTACCTAAGAAGATGTGCGGTATCTCATGAAAAATTGTCTTTACCAAATTTACAATTTCCATAAATTACGTCAAAAGTTGACGAAATGTTCACTGCATTTGCTATGAAAAAGTCATTTTCCGTAAATAATTTTATGAAAACTCACATATCTTCTAGGTACAAATCTACGGAGCCTCGCAGGGGACATGAATATTTTTTTATTTAAAAATAATTATACGAAAGGAATTATGGATATCCAAAAATCGATTAATGGATATCCATAATTCGATTTTTCGATATACATAATTCGATTTTTCGATATCCAAAATTCAGCTTGATCTTTGGATATCCAAAAATTGATATCCAAAAATCGAATTATGGATATCCATAAATACCGAATAAATAGCAGGTTCACGTCTAGTGCACCTTAGTGGGTGGTTGGTCGGGCGAATGCGACGGCGTAAATTAACTGTAGGGGTTCCTCCTTATAGGAATCACGATTTGCCTTGTTTGGCCCTCAGGTACATTTTTATCGTTGGCTTTTTTTTTACCTGGAAGTTGAATTGGGTTATTGCTCATTATAAAAGTAGTAAGAGTATTACTGATCCTACTGATTTTTGGAGGAGGAAAAGTGATTCTGGTATGGCGAGGACCTGGCATCAGATCAGGATTATTCCGATTACAGGGCCGAATATATAGAATTTTTATTGTAAATATTCAGTTCTGATTTTGGGATTTCCCCCCATTTGTACAAGTCATATATGGGATTTAGTACTAAACCCATTGACCCGGCCTTAAATGACCTTAGCACAGAACTTAGAATAAGCTGACCTGGTGCCAGATTCGATACTACACCAAAGTCACTTGGGACTGAAAGTGAATTTTGTGCAGTTCATCTCTAAAGGATCAATACCTACTTTCTGATCAGACATTCATGCCTAGATATTCGATTTATTGCGTAACTTTACAATACATGTTTTCATAATTGTACAAATCATTAGTTGATAAATTGACGAAAAATACGAAACATTTTCAACAACATTTACATAATACAGAATGAGTGTTACATTATGTATGTGTATATTGTAAGGTTACTACTGGATATGGAAAATGCCTTACTTACCCAGTGTGATTTGCCTTGCTTGATTGTAACAATATGTGAGTGTTGCTATATAAACCATAGGGTTCCAACTTCGGAAGACGCAATGCTTACGTTATCATTATGTTTAAAAATGGCAACGTAATGAGTCTTCATTAAAGCAAACATTATAACATATTTTTGTTATCGGCTATTTTAGTATTTAGTATTTAGAAACATGTACTCACTTTTCTCAATGAAAATATGTTTGACCGCGCGCGAAATTCATCTCCAATGAAGACAATTCTCATCTGTTTTGGCTGGGCATGAAAACTGGGTCCTAATATTTGATGTATTCGTCATGATGGGCGGCTATGGCTGCGGACATACGTTTCACTATCCTGCTCATTGACGGTGGAGAGAGCCTAACTAAATGTGGCTGTGACTGGAGAAATGGGATTATGGGATTTGTGACCAGTGTAGCTCCAGATCAAATAGCAAACTCCTTTTGACTGATAACGATCCATATTTATTTCTAGAAGCATTGCAGGTGTTTCATTGATGGAATCGCAAACAGTGCAGGGGGCCGTTTCACTAAACTAAAAATGTTTTAAGTGCAAATTTGGATCGTCTTTAAATTTCAATTGATGGATTTACATTTATTGAGCATAGGCTGCATACGCAGCCTGTGCTCAATAAATGTAAATCCAATATTGTTTACAAGAAAACGTTGTTAATGTGGAATCTTAATTTTGCATTTACGAACATTTTAGTCATACTTAGGCTGATCTGGATCTACACCATTGTTCCAGCCACAGCCACAAATCACCTATTACGCTCTGAAACGGCATACAATCTCAGCGCTACGAGAAACTGTAGAATCGGCGGAATAGAACTTCTCCTCGCTGGAGCAGCAACGCTATCTTCTATTGGCCTGTATATGTACACCGCAGATTCTTTTGAAAAACGAAATTTCCGAGAAAAAAAATGATAACTGGTCCAAATCCTCAAGACCGTTTATTGGCATCTGCGAAAACTCGCCTAACACCGTGAACGTTCTCCACGTGTTCTAGCTGCCTTAATGCGTCCATGACTGACTTTACTTGAAATTGGTACTCACAAACAACATTTGAGACACGTTCTTGAAAGTCAGGTGTCCGGCCACTTGACAATCGCTCAACTCACGCGAGGTGACTCGACCCGCCCTCGCGTTTGTGAATACCAATGCCACTTGAAAGATTTCACGTGAGAAAATGTGCTACAGTTATACGATTAACTACAAGTTAACTATCGGTGAGCTAAATTCATTGAGTCGAGTATGAGTGCCCATTGGGAATACAACCGTTAAGACCCAGTTCTCATGCCCTGCCAAAATATGTTTTTTGTTTTATTAAGGAATAAGAAATGAGGTATTATTCATTTGCCGCTTAATAAGGGTCAATGGCAATGATACTAGCGCCTGGCTAGTGCGGCGCTGTAATGTCTGTACACGGAGACGGTAACTATGGCGATTGTGACGTCAAAACCTGAAAAACAGCAGACAAAATTTATTCATTTCCCGCTTGTAAAGCGTCAAGGACAATGATACTGGCGCTCGGCTAGTTGGCGCTGTAATGTTATACTAAGACGGTAACTATGGGGGTTGTGACGTCAAAACATGAAAAACAGCAGACTATATTTTATTCATTTCCCGCTTGTGAAGCGTCAAGGACAATGATACTGGCGCCCGGCTAGTGTGGCACTGTAATGTTTGTACACAGAGACGGTAACTATGGCGGTTGTGACGGCCAGCAGCAGCCAGGAGACGGCGTAGAGGAGCAGGGAATACGGGAAGATGTTGCCCGCCGGCAGCTTGTTGCCGAAGTCGTACCCAATCCACATGGAGGATATTGTCTCCAACTGCAACGTACCTGCAACAATAGTCCATGCGCTGGTGTAACATGATAGCCTCCATCAGGTGCAGGTGTTAAGTTTGTGATGTATACTATTCACACGTGGGTGCTGTACGACAGCACATGCGTTTCGACTGCGATATGTTTTTTATGGTAATGAAATTTAACATCTGATAGTTGTACTGAAAATGCGCCTGATTGATTTACAGTTTGATGTAATGGCAGGAGGTGACGGTTTACCACTATACACAAGCCATATAAATAACGGCCAATGAGAACCACTTGGTCCACCAGTTTATCTTCCGACGCATTATACCCTGGCACCATTCTACGTCAATCCCATTGGATGCTATTTTTGATACTCCCTAGTCCCTAAGGTACTATTGGTTGCTGATGGCTTATTCAGATGGCGCTGATCATCAGTAGAATAAGCTTGACCAAGGGCATACAAGTGACATATGCATAAGATAACTGTGATTATACAATATACATGTATATAGCATTCATTCTGAAGTATTTATATATTTTTGTTATTTTTATTTGGTAAAACATATATGTTTTTGAAAAATTGCATATGGCGTTTTCAGTGTGTTTTCAGTCGATTAGCTATTACAATCACATGCGTGGAACCAGCATTGCCGACGTATGAATCTTAGTTCATAACATGTAACGTATATAGTGGTATTCTAATACATTCTTGACAGTCTGTCTTTGCCAAAATGAATAATAATAACCTGTGTAGTTTAGAGGTTATACAACAACAAGTGTTTTCATCATGACCCTGTGTAAAGCGGTTTAATTGAAGATATATGACGATATTAGGACTGCTGGGTTGTTTCAATTTTCACTGATATCGGTACATAAGTATCAGACTTTCTATCTTGTTGAACGCAACAAGATAGGAAATCCAATATTTATGTACATGTACCTATATTGGTGAAAATAGAAACAACCCAGCGGTCCTAGTATCGTAATATATCTTCAATTAAACCACTTTATACAGGGTTATCATGATGAAAACAGGTTTTTATTTTTTATAGTATGTTTTTCAAAAAATCCTCATATGCCCCTTTAATATTGCCATGGTTATCAACGTTTCTGAACACATACTGTCAATTCATATTTGCAATCAAGCAATTTGATAGTCTGAGCCTGAGCTGGGGCACAGGCTCAGAAAATCAAGCTGCTTGATTTCAAGCACAATATTCAAGTATTATAAAATAAAGAAATTGACAAACAATGGCAAGATTAGCACAGACAGTAGAGTAACAGCGGTGCTCCTACATACGGGTACTTACATGTTATCGCCATGACTACGGAGGCAATGGACTCAAACTTAGAGTGCTGCATCCCTCGACGTCGTTTGTGTATGTAGACGGCGATCGTGGCTAAGGAGAAGACCACGGCAAGTAGCGAGGCCACCTGATTCTTCACCACCCGGTAGTACCAAACATCTGTGAAAGGAATACATCCCGTTTACACAACACAAGCGGTTTTTCACCACCCGGTTGTAGAAAACATACGTGAACAGGAATACACCCCGTTTACATAAACACAACACAAGCGGGTTATCACCACCCGGTTGTCGCAAACATACGTGAAAGGAATGCACCCTGTTTACATAAACACAACACAAACGATCCTTTTGTCTCAGATATGCCTCAGGCCCGTAGCCAGGGGGGGGGGGGGGGAGGTCGGAGCGTTCGTCGACCCCCCCCCCCCAGCCCAGCCTCGACGTACACTTTTTTAGCATCGAGGTCCACTTTTTTAGACCCCCCCTATACACCTCAGGCCCATTGGGCCTTCGAAACGACCGCCCCCCTTCAACTGTAGCCTATTTCATCAACATTGCAAAGTATACTTTAGTAGCAAAGTATACTTTGAGGGAGAAATTTTCAATTTTTTGAAAAATTTATTAATTTTTATTATACTGAATGTATTACATTATCACAGCCATTTAATGGCTGTGATAATGTAATAAATTCAGTATAATAATTCTGCATACTTTTAATCATGAAATATACGCATTTGTTAGTTCTATATGAAATAATGCATTTCAGGAAAAATAAATGATTTCTCCCTCAAAGTATACTTTGCTAGTAAAGTATACTTTGCAATGTTGATGAAATAGGCTACTGTGGTCTGGCTACTGGCCTGTGCCTGCACAGAGACATATTACATAGAGAATAGTAGGTTAGTGCCGTGAATGGGAAAAAATATCTGGCAAGGCTTAGGAAACGGGATGGGCGAGGCTCTACCGAGCCCATCCCGTTTCCGTGCCGCGCCAGATATGTTTTCCCATTCACGGCACTTACCTACTATTCTATTTATCCCGTCAACACCTACAAATAGCTTTAAAATGCAAAAGATAACTCCAGCAACATCCTCAAAATCGGAGAATCGACTAGAGTGATAACCGCATCACAACTTTTATTGTTGCTACGCACACACAAAATAAGTCTGTGCCTTTTGGAAGCAAACATCGCTTAATGTCACGGTAGTTTGGCATATTTCACACAAACACATTTTTACACGTATTTCTACTTTTAATAATGTCGAGAATCATGAATATTAAAGTATATTTAATAATTACACAGCTGTGTAAACACGTGTGTTCATGAGATTTTGGAGCGGCAACTTACTCGTTGCGTTTCAAACACACTGTCACTGGGCAGATATTTTACAATTAACAGCATGTACAGTTACTGTTTGTACACATGGAAGTTGTTGATGGATGTTCAGTGTGGCTCCGGCAAATAGTGACTGGACATATTGCTGATTCGTATTACTGGATATTGTCAGCGATTGAAGTGCGACACCACTCTGCCTCTGGCCAGTCTGGGTATGTAAAGTTTCATTTTCACACGTGTTTACACTTGTCATAGCCATAGCAGAATTCCCATTGCAGCACACACGTCAGCACTGATCTCTACTACTTCAACACCAACATTTTCAGCACTGCCACTACCACTAATGTCCCAGAAAATGTCAAATGTTCCTGGATCTAAATAATATATTTTTTTTGCAATACTTTTCCAAACTCGAGACGTCGAGTATAATTTATAATTTATCAATGTTTTTGCTTTTTCCAATTGTATTCTTGCTTGCAGAAGACAGCAAAATACAATGGAGTGTGGGACTTGGAAGGCTGCCAGTTAATGCAGCAACAATGTAAACAAATACTCTTAATTAGATGCATTTTAAATTTTTTTTCTTTCTTTCTGGTACTTTTTTATTATCATTTTACATTATTTCATAAGTAAGTGCCAAATCTCAAATGACAGCGCTTTTCCCAAGCGTATCATTTTGTTTACAAGACTTCACCTAAATGTCAAAGGTTACTGTGTCAAAGTAGTTCTAAAGCATTATTGAAACACATATTCATACGCAGTGATTGGGTCGTATTGACTGGATATCAAAAATGTTTCACGGCACCGTGTTTCACGGCACATAGGCACTGTGTTGACGGGATAAAACCCTAACAACGCCTTGGCTAGCTACAATAATTCGCCTCCGATGTTATCTGCGGCTACAATTTGACCCATTCAAGCAAATATGAGCAACCGAAGTGCATACCCAAACCTGTTGCATGCAGGTAACAATTTAGTAAACTATATAGTTTATACCTTTAAACAAATAACTAGTAAATTGCCAAAACTAATAGAACAGGGAAATCATTTTCCCATGGAAGCCATCTTTTCTCTTGTTGTTCAACATTCAACATAACGAAATTAAGCTTTTGCATTTACAACATATACATGTAAATGTCAGATAAACACCTCGAATCGGTACAATAACCAAGTTCTGCATGTGTATGTTCTTTATTAATAATTGATTGATACAGTTTTTACAGTTTTATATCAATAACATATCAAACACGCCGGATAACCGGTTGCAAAAATCACTCTTCCATGTGTGACATTAAAGGTACATGCCCACGCAGCAGGTTACACTGTACTACTACTTTTCATTTTCTGTCATGCCTTATATGAGCCATTTGTCTACCCACTAACGAGTTATTTTTAATTACGGCGCGTGTTAATTGGTGTTAAATCGCATTTTATATGCCGTGGCCAGAAAGGGTATTTTCCGACCTCGTGCTATTTTTACCAATACGTGTCACGTGACACGGTCAATCATATCACATCTTTGACATGCGCAGTGAAGTATCGGACGTTGAGAAGAAAAATCTCTGTTCGAGTCCAAATCTAAATCTCCACGTAACTCTTTCCATTTGGTGATCTGGTCGCCAATATTAAGCTCTCTGTACTGCCTGTCCCTCAGACATTTCGCCTTTTTTTGGCCGACGCCGTTTCATACAATTTCCGTCCTGGACGTTTCGACATGTTGATATTCTTGTTTACATATTGGGAAGCCTACTGGCGCGCGTAGTATGCGTACGAGAAAAAAAAAAAGAATTAAAAAAAAAAAGGCTTATTTTTCGAAATATGCAATAAAATATTGGGGGTGGTGGTGGGGGGGGGGGGGCGGGGGGTTGCTATTGAGTCTGGAACAAAACGCATTTTGTATCAAACGCACATGTCGATTACAAACAAATGGTGCCGTAAATAATGCAGGAAAACGCGTTAGATAGGATCTCCGTTTCAAACAAAATCCAGGGCGGGGGGCATGCCCCCGGACCCCCCTAGCACTCTCCCTCACTTCGCTAGGTCGACGAGTGAGCCATGCTCACCCAATGTTCTACCATTTGATATGTGTGCGTATCAGAAATTTGTCCCTGGCTACGCCCCTGACTGCGCATGCGCACCGCAAGCCGTGATGTGAAAGTCGTCGTCCCCGCACATTATCAAAATAGAAAATAGACTGTTACCGCCGCGCGTCGCTAACAGTAAATTGATAATTAATAAATGATTATATTTGTATAGCGGGCACTCTTAATGTTTAGAACTGGTGGAATAGTGACATAATTATACACTTATTTAATTCCTATAAAGAACAGTTTGTGCCTACTGCGTGGGCATGTACCTTTAAAGAGATGGGGTTAAATTGCTACCTCGCGAAAGGTATGGAGCGGGGTAGCAATTTTGTTTCTGCGCCTTGGCCTGCAGCCTATATAGAAAGTGATGAAACTGATTGTAATGTAAATGCTTTGATTTAACGACGGCACTGGCTCGATGACCTTGCATGTCGGGTCCGACTATTTAAGTCCCCATCCGATAGGACTAGACTAGCACGACGTTGTCTTGCCCTTACGCCGAATCGACCATTCGCAAGGGTCGATGGGGGAATCGAACCCGGGTCTCCCGATCCGCAGTCCGACGCTCTACCTACGGATCTAACCCGGCCACTGGCATTGAACTGCAGTCCACAGACGGGGAATCCATTGATTGGTGAATTATGAACGTACTCACTCCAATGTGGTACTACGTGCATATGGCTGGGGTCATGTAATGTGTGCTAACAAGATCAACCATTATAGTCACGTGTCTGGCTGGTGATGGCCAATACACAGGTGTTTGGCATGTGGGATGACATTAATAGCCGACTGCACACGTGGCTTGAAGATCAGGCAGTTACATAATGGCACATGCGTAAGGGATACATTCTTTAGCCTGTAATTGAGAAAACTCGTTATCTTCTATCTGACGCTTTGTATAGTAGAGTAGTTTTACCTTTAAAATGGGAATTGGGGATTTGTGAAATCATTCTTTGGCATATTGTAAAAGCATCAAAGTACAGTGAAACGTCTCTAAACCGGACAACAATAAACATATGTGATCATAATGTTAATGGGTGTCTTGGTCATTTATCGCAGGTGACACTGCCTGTTCGTGATCGCATAGCACACAACTATGGCTCGGAATAACCAAATGCCTGATTTACAGTGAAACCTCGCTAAACCGGACACCCTGGGAGGTCCCCAGGGTGTCCGGTTTAGCGAGGTTTCACTGTACTTGTGCGTTTAATTCTGAGATTTTCGCCATTTTTTTATGTTCGCGAGTGAAGTGGATGCTATTTTTTTTTACAAATACTGCACATAGTGGAAATGGAAGGCACCGAGTCTCAGATATGTTTATTTATTTAACGAGAGTGATACAGTTGGCCAAGACCAGTATACTCTGTGGCCCTCACTATATATTTGCATTAATAAAAATGTGCACATACAATTATATACAAATA
Organism: Conchocele bisecta; assembly: GCA_029237695.1. Lineage (NCBI taxonomy): Eukaryota > Metazoa > Mollusca > Bivalvia > Lucinida > Thyasiridae > Conchocele > Conchocele bisecta. The sequence goes on from CM055268.1 coordinate 107,494,574, forward strand.
CATGTAATAATTTGACGTAAATAATAACTACGAATTAACTAACATTAACTACAACGGGCGTAAACTACGATCGAACATGTGTAGAATGTCACGAAACAAATCAATCTTAAAGGTACATGCCCACTCAGTAGGCACATCTTTATATCAGAGACATCATCTGAGACATTTTCTGGCAAAAATGAACATTCATTCACCATTACCCCACGTATTGATTGGTATTTTTATATCAGAAGCAAATTTCCACACTAATAGTATCAGGGGCGATACTCGTGTTTCCTTAAAATGTTAACGGACATTACTATTGATTCTCTCTATTTATTTGTTGATGTGCAGTGATCATACTTTATAATATGTCGAAAATATGATTTTTTCCGATGACGCATTTAATTATTATAAATAATTTAAAACAAAATAGCATGCCTCATTTGCATATGAAAATAGCCTGATACCACTGTGTGATCTTTATTTCCTCCATTTAATGGAGATTCACATGAGAACGTATCTACATTGTACATAATAAACCAAGAGAAATATATACAAAAGATTGCCATTTGAAAATAGCATATTACATTATGTATGCGATGTGGCCCAAGGAAGCTGACCCAAAGGATTCTATGAACAGAGCTGTTCCCGGGCTGACTAACGCGCGCTAGCCTGATCTGGAACTCCACTGGTCAACATCGATTAGCCCAACTTTATCAAAATGCATCACATATCAGATACATGTGTAAGTAGGGAAAACATGGAAAACTGAATTATCTTCAAAAATTGACTGGAGACAATAAGAACAGAATAACATTAAGTTAGCTAATACATTTGTTGAATGTTCGCCCTGTGCTATTTATATAAGTTAGTCGCGAAGTTGGCACAAAACGAAATGAAGAGGTGATAACGTATTTCATTGTCTATGCCACCGTCATAACCTCCTAATTTTCGTTTTACCTCTTCGGAATCACCACCAAACAACACAACAATTAAATTATCAATATCACGGTCTTTAAGGTAATCATGTAAGTCATATCCAAACTTTTGGCGAATATCACGCCAAAATTGCCAGATTACAGCACGGACAGTTATATCGTCACAATCAGAGATAAGATGTTTTAGTTCATTTTCACAAGCTGGCCAACATCTCGGACATATGATCTGATCGTACAAAGTACTTCTGGTAAGTGTGCATAGTCTGGCCAAATGGTACGAAACAGCGAGCAGTCCAGGCATTCGTAGAGCAGCTTTCCAGATGTTAGATGGAGAGAGTTCAGCTTGCACTACCCGAAAAGTGTCAAAGTCTGGAGAAGCTGTCATTCGATCACGCCACGACTGACATTCCGTTTGATAAATGGCCCTTTTACAGATTGACTTCCAAACATATTTTGACGGAAATACACTATGTTGCACAAATGTGTCCAGATGGTCCATTAGTCCGTATTTGTGTAGAATCCGCGTGACGTCAGGAATAAAGCCTCTATTAACCACACTGCAGTGCAGGCGATACTGGTAGAGACGATGCACAAACATATACCGGACATTCTAATGCACCGAAAATAGAAAGCACACATCTGATTGGTCAATTGAAATCAGAGCCTATAAAATATGAAAAATCACAGCATATAAAATCTCCGTTTTACCAGCCTGTGTTTTACAACTTGACATATTTATGTAACCCTACGCGCTTTTGTAAACAATGGCCAGCGGTGGGGAATGCAAATATTTCCAAATTAATTTCGGTACATTTTCGGTTTTCCATTCGGCCATATTGACATGTACAACCCAAAGCGGAAAAGAGAATCTACCAACGGCTGACAAATGTGGCTTCAGTGTGGTGGCCCTTCAACAAATTCCTAAAAATATTACCCCACCCGCCCAAAATGCAGAAGAATTTAATAAAGTGCTCAAATGCAAACTCAATATGCCAGTACCAGCCTATAACTGCGAATTCCAATGTGCACATACATGACTACATAATAAACAGTATTGCAGATGGGTATTCACCTGAATTAGGAGTAAATCCAGGGAAATCCTAGGCCTGTTGACACAAGTTGTTGCTGACATTTCCTTTGTAAAATCACACGAACCCAATGCAGAATTGTTGGCATTTCTTTAAATGAATAAGCAAATAACTGTTGCAACTACACATACACAAGCAATACAACAGTTAATATAAACATTACAGTTGAATAAATGTATAGATGTCTTAGAAAAAGTCCCGTTAATCTCTATTTGAAATGGGAATATTCTTCGGCGGAGTTACATATTTCTTCAAATTCATTTGGTGTGAGGCGGTTATCGATATGACGACAACAACCTGCTGACGTAATGAAAAATATCACTGTTCGTGATATGCTACGACGTTTATAGAAAGCGGTGAGCACACTAGGTGCATTAGAATGGGGATAACCATGCTTTGTTTTTCGATTTGGAGCGGTATGTGTGAGGTTTTATGGTCTGTGAATCAGTTTTACGGCTCCGCTAACGCGTCGCCGTAAAACTGATTCACAGACCATAAAACCTCCCACATACCGCTCCAAATCGAAAAACAAAGCATGGTTATCCCCTAAGTGGACCATGCATCTGAGCTGCATAAACTAAACAAGAAATTTAGTTTCTGCAGGTCGATGTATGCTTCAAGGGATGTCTCTCCCAGCATGCCAAGCACTACGTCAGTTCTCGTGCGTTTTCTGAAACCTTGCATATACTTTAAACAAAAGTGATGTATGGTCTCAAGTTTTCGTAGACTATTGGCGCTCATACCGTTCCATAGTTCACATCCGAATAATGCTCGTAGTAAAACAATAGACTTGTAAAGTTTCAATGCTGTCAGCGGGTTCAAGCCATTCGAATGGACACCGACGTTGGACAAACCCAGAAATGTAGCGCGTACATTGTTCACGACTGTGTCAATATCACCTGGGGACATCAGTTGTTTTGTCTGCAGTAAACCAAGATGTTTGTATGAAGGGACGTCTTCAATCACTGATGAACCGTATTTCCACTGTCTACTGTGTTTGTCAAATTTACGTTTCGACTCGTTAAAGACAACCACTTTACACTTGTTCGTGTTATAACCGAATCTCCACTTCAGGCTAAACTGCTTGCATATCTCAAGCATGTGGTCAATGCCGTGTTTAGTAGTTGCCAATAGCACAATATCATCTGCCTGCGTGGGTGCAGAGAAGTATTGATCACCAATTTTCAAACCACGTCCGCTTTCATCAAGTAACTCGAGCAGGTCATTCAAAAAGACGTTGTAGAAAAAAGGTGACGTGATTCCACCTTGCCTCGTACCCTGTTCTATTCGTACCAAGTCTGATATGTGGCCATCGTAGAAGACACAACTTGACATGCCATTGTAGATATGTGATATTATTCTAAGGTCTTTACCTGTAATTCCAAACTGAGACAATTTGTATAATAAACCATTTATCAAAACACGATCAAATGCTTTTTCTGCGTCCATGAAACACGCATAAAGATCATTACCACGTTCGTTGCAGTACTGGGCACTCTCCTGGAGAATGAATGACAACATTTTCGAGTTTTTAGACCGTCGAAAACCATGTTGTAGTGGATGTATTTTGTCAACAAGACCAGAGTCATTGAAGCGCAACTGAATAACTTTCTCAAACAGTTTTGCAATAACTGGCATAAGCGATATAGCACGGTAGTTATTTGGATCGGTTAAGGATTTCTTGTGTCCTTTATGCAGAGGAATTATAAGGCCCTGTTTAAATCCGATTGGAACACATTCGTGTTCAAATATACTGTTAAATAATTTTAATATAGTGGCTTTAAGAATTGTGCCGCCATATTTTATGTGTTCATATACGATATTGTCTAAACAACCAGCTTTATGGAGGGGCAACGACGAAATTGCCCGCTGTAAATCTTCTTCCGTAATCGTATGGGCTAGGATACAGTTGTCGGAATGAACCTCCTCCACGTTTTTCTCGAGCAGGTCCGCTACTTTCGAATTAATCATAAGTTTGTGATCATCATCGAAATCTGGATTTTCCGTGAATTTGTAAATGTTAGCAAAATAGCAACTCCAACCAGCGGTGACCTTTACAGGGTCACTTTCAAAGGACGATTTAAATTTTAGCCCCTTAGTAGGAGGCCCATTTTTGTTCGAGCGTTTGGCATTGACAACCTTCCAAAATGAATTTTGATCCATATCTGCTAGTGAATCGAGTTTTTCATTTTCGCTCATTAACCACTTACCTTTTTGTTCGAGCGTTTGGCATTGACAACCTTCCAAAATGAATTTTGATCCATATCTGCTAGTGAATCGAGTTTTTCATTTTCGCTCATTAACCACTTACCAGAAAACTGTCTCATTTTTTGTCGAAATTTTCGCTTAGCGTCTTTGTATTCACGATATGACGGTGAGTCGCAGTTCCGGGGCCGGCCGTTAGATATCCAGACAGCGCGCTTTTGTCTGTTAATTGTATGTAACTGTTTGAGCTCACTATTCCAATATGGTTTAAGGTACGGCTTGTATACCCGTTTAGGAATGCACGATTCTGCTGACTGCTGCATACATTTAATGATAGTCATATGTCTCATTCACGTCATTGTAGTTCAAACTAACTCCACGAAGCTGATTGGACAATGTAAATCTGTAATCATCGCGTTCACTCGAAGTAGTCCAACTATACGCAATTTTCGCAAAACTCTCCGCTACATCGACACTGTCTGATTGAACGTCGACTCGTAGTCGCATAAATACAGGAAAGTGCCGCGATATATTAAGAGGTGCATCATCGCCAATGCTACACTGCATCACATCAGCTATAAGGGATTCATGAACACAGATATGGTCAATGAAGCTAGGTTTGTCATCGGTGTATGGTATAAATGAATACCTTGGACCCTTGCATATATCGAGCATAGTCACTGCACACATGTATCGATGTCTTAATGCACTACACAGGTACATTTGGCGCGTGCCACACTGTTTGTTCATATTGTTTACGGTGCATTCGGACTGTGACATTGAGCAGTTGAAGTCGCCCATTATAATTACTTGACCGTCAGATGAGAATTTAGAACATAGTTCGTGTATTTGATCGACATATTCCTTATACTGGCTTATAGGGTAGCGTGTAGTTGGTAAGTAGACTTGAATCACATACACAATTTTGGTGGCTAGTATCAACTTCAGGACGATAATACGATCATTGATTTCTTGTATTTCGATATTACGATTATAGCGCTTGTGCCAGAGAAAGGCGACACCTCCTTTACCAATACGGCGTCTATTTAAGCAAGTTATGGCATTGGAAGTTACAACATAATTACAGTAGTCGGCATTGAAACTGTTCAAAACATTTACATTTTCCGGTAGTAGCCAATGCTCGGAAAGACCACATATGTCAATATTTTTATTTATAAGCTCGGTTTCCAGGTAAGGCAGTCCAGTCATCACACCCGTTGCGTTCCATGTCATATTAATTGTATGATGGCTCCCCATTCTGTTTCGTATTGTAGCGCCGTCCTGCCCGCTTTCAGGTTTAACAAACCACTTTCTGCATGCCGTACCCGGTGGCCAAAACTCAGGATCAGATACAATGTCAGAGTGTTCATCCCAAATTGCTATTTGGGCGCACAATGAATCATCCCAACGGCTATTAAACATTGTAGCACGTACGCATTTAACATCGTTTTGCTGTAGATGCTCTTTCAGGTCGAATTCCGTACAGTCAGGGTCTATTCCGCTGATAAAATATTTGGCTAACTTTTTTCGAGTAACACCTTTGAAACCTGAAGTATGTGACGTAATCTCATTTTCAGCCGGTACTATATCCTTTACCGTGTCAATGTGAGCTATAGGCGGGTTCACCGAAGCGAAAATATTACCAGCGCACACAACTGGAATGTGTTGATAGTTCTTCGCATCATGGTCCACGCGACTGATATCGGTCGTGTTAGAACTGTTTAAAGATACACCCCTTTGTGGAAGCGAAGTTTGATCCACATTCACCTGATGTCTAGTGGGCGCCATATCGTTCTGTCTGAAGAAGCGATGAGTTCGTGAGTCCTGGAATAGATCCGTGGCAATGAACTGTGGCGATATTACTGGCGATTCTGGGGCAAGGTGATTTGTAACCGCGATACTAGAACCATTGGCCGAATTCCCACTGGCTGCTTCAAAACAGTTGCACATACCTTGTCAAGTTTCAGTGAAATATCTCGTCTGAATGATTTGAAGCACATTTCAATGTTGATCTGGCTATTGGCATTTATATTTTCTTGAACTGACTTAGCACTGTTGGTAACGTTTGTCAACTGCTTCTCATTTACACACGCCAATGATTCTGCATGTAGTGCAGTTTTGGCCACTGCCTTAACAGTGCTTTTCAACTCCGTTATAGTTTTGTCGTTTGCCTCAGACACGGATTTACCACTCGAGACCGTTGTTTCAACATCTGTCAATTTCTGTCGTACGTCCTTAATTTGTGTTTTAACGTTAATGTTACCAGAAGCAGTACCGTCGTTTATATTCATGATACAGTTTGTGTTGTCACGAATTTGTGTGTCGATGCTGCTCATTTTGGTCAAAAATGACGTTTTGTGTGCGTCCAAATGTTTTACCATTACAGCTAGATTGCAAATGCTGTCCGACAATGTCTGTGACGAACAGACGTGTTTGCCTGCGATACTACATTGCTCATCCACATGTTTTTTTACATGACATAAGTTCGTGGTTGATGCTGTTTATATCTCTGGTCATTGTCTCATTTAGCTGGCTCAGTTTCTGGGAGGTTTCTTTAAAGTTTGCCTTCAGAGAACTTACGTCACTTGAAAGTGTCACAATAGTATTCTTCAATCCATTAATTTCCGCCCATACCGCTGCCTTGTCATTGGACTGATCACTATTTGTCACAGTATCGCGTCTTGACGCTGCTTTGAAGAGTTCGTCAACATCGTTGCGATTTCCGTTTATGAATTCATATAGAGTGAAACAGTCAGCTGCATATTTTTCAATATAGACCCAGCCTTCGTTTTCTTTCGCGATACTAGAATACCGTTCGGCCCATTTTCACATTGTTTGGCAGTTAAAGCCATCTCCATGCGGAATCTCATCACAGTTTCTTCACAACCATTACATGACTGGATCAGATTCTGCGTGTACATGGCTTTTGGCATGCCCTGGAGTTCCATGTTAAGTCTGTCGAAGACAGCGTCATCTAAACGATATGTTTTAATATCAATATGTCTACCACCCAGCGGGGAAGTGAAGCCATTTGCACCGATTTGGCGGCCATTTTGACATGTGGGCATGGCGGCCATACTGAGTGGGCATGTACCTTTAAAACAACAAAAGAGGCAAACGGTACGGTAATATGCATTGCAATAGTAGATTGTAATAGTTTTAATCCATGTTGAGCAATTATGTAACCAGAAAAAAAAGAGAAAAAATATCTGAATTCGTTCAACAAAAAAATTGTTAAAGCACATACATTGTTTGTGTATATTAGCATAACAGTCATTTGGATATTGGCCAATGGTATTTTCAGTCAATAAATCCCAAAGTCAAGTATTGAACAACATCTCAGACACAGTGCCGTTAATATGGTTTTCTGTGATGTTAACAGCGGGTTACATAAATCTGCCAAGTTTGATTCATTAACTAGGTTGTGTCTGATGATTACTAGCAGGAATCGGGCCATTGCCAGACGGATAACAGGTGTTCGCATCAATTGTTAGCACCACGTGGCTCTAAGACCGCCAGCTTCAGTAATATGTGGCTGTGAGAGAGATATGTGAATTATAGGATTGGCGACCAGTGTAGATCCAGATCAGCCTGTGCATGCGCACAGTCTGATCCGGATCTGCACCGTTCGCCATTTTATCCATGAAACATCTGCCATGCTTCTAACAAGCAATATACGAGATCGTTATCAGGCTACATGAGTGTTCTATTTGATCAGGAGACAGAAGTTAATATAGGTGATTTGAGAAACTCTTACAAAACTTTCAAAAAATAAACGGACGGCGGAACTTAAATATTGGTCGTCCCAGTATCAAAACGGACTTTGTACTTTTTCTCAGCACAACTTCGTCTCGCCGTGTTTCCATCCTCTATGATGTCCTATATACGTAACCATTGGCATTTCTGGAAAGTCACTAGGCCAACCGCATGTAGTGGTGATCACAGTACTGTGGAACCTTCCTAAACCAGATACTCTAGAAAACCCTCAACCGGATTTACGGTAACAAAAAATCATTGCAATATAATACGCGCGTATGATTACTCAACGACATACGTACGTGGGTGCTAACTGTACATATCACTCAACACATTGCGTTTCTAGAGCGCCTGATAATGGTCTACTGCACAGCTTTAAGCGCAAAGCAAAAACGAACAGTTAACATTTACACGAAAATGTTATTCCCGTATTCACGTTTCTTTTGCGACAAACGTCTACAATTTGGATTCGATCAATCAATATTATTAGTTGATTCTGAGCAAGGAATGCTAGTTAACGCATTCTCTGAAAAGTGTGCATGTGTGTACAGTCATATTTTGGCAAGTTCATGATAAGCTCCTTTGGTAATGTACGCCGTCAACCATATCTACTCATGTGCATACATTTTTGTACAGATCAGCCTGTACATCTGCACAGTCTGATCAGGATCTGCACTGTTAGCCATTATATCAAGGAAACACCCGTCATGCTTCTAGCAAACAATACAGATCGTTATCAGCTACATGAGTGTGCTATTTGAGCATGAGTTATAGTGGTCACAAGTCTCATAAGCCCCATTTCTCCAGTCACAGCCACATTTGTAATAAATGCATGTTTTTTGTCCGTTCTGAAAAGAAAACGCAGCCGTAATGAACATCCAGTCGTCTCTGCTTACCGACATTCATTCATTCGGCTTATATTCGTGTGGGAATTGGAACACCTTTCATGCCCGGGATATAGCACAGTAAAGAAGCCGGCCTGGTTTTGATAAATGTTGCATTTGTACAGGCTCCAAAAGTGTGCGACAAATATAGGAGAATCTATGCAGGTATGGTAACCTATAATTTGAGACCTCCTATAGCACCCATCAGCTTACTAGTATCGGAGTGTGATATAGTATGGCTGGGTAGCGATTAGAGATTATTGCGGGGAACCAAGACTAGTTTACGTGTATTTTGCGTTTTGAGTGACATATTACGGACTCAATGTGCATGATCACGTGGTTACAACAACAACAACGTCGCCCACTCCTAAGTAAGCAATATTTGATAGTTTCCTAAATATGCAACGGATTTGGATGAAATATCGCGCAGCAAACGCGTATTCATGAGCTACATTTGGTGGTCTATGGAGTTTGTCACAGTCTTATGTCGTTTTTGCGAAGAATCTATTTCCGTGTCGGAGAAGCACAGAAGTTTGGGCGAAAATACAGAGACCAGCAAATGCAGCTCATGAAGACGCGTTTGCTGCGCCATATTTCATCAAAATCCGTTACAAGAATACGTACTTTGAATCGATACTTGTTGTTGTTGTTAGTACCACGTGATCATACACCTTGGGACTGGTCAAATGGAATTAAGTGGCGAATGTACTACCTGAGTCAATAATGTCTAGCGAGAGTGCTCTACGTAATTAACTTATAGTGACATTTAATCATCATAATCCTACCTAATCACCATCGAGAAAAGAGAAGGGACGAGAAAAAGAAATTGATTTCTGACGTATAGTAATGGTTACTTACCGACCACCGCCACGCTGGTTTTGCTGTCTCTCCTGGCCATCATGTATGTCACGTGATGTGACCGGGCGCTGCACGTGCCATTCGTGCAATACACTCCGTAATATATGCTCGAGTAGAAGTCTATCCCTTCATTCAGTTCGCCAACCCAGCCCGGGGTGAGGATCGCGACAAGTTGCAAGATGGCCGAGGCCGCTTGTAAAATGACAGTCACCAGATCCCGACATGATCCCATTACCGGACAGTAGTAGGTTACCGCGATACACGGAGTCCAAACATATTACACACGTTACTATCCGTTTTTGAGTTATTTTCTTAACTCATTTGTTCTTATCCCGTCAGAATTAAGGCCATGTCCCTGCTTTAATGTATTAATAATCTTGGGAAATAAATGAGTTCAAGAAATAAATTCGCAGAAACTAAATCAATTACCAAAATACATGTACGTTATTATTATTATTACTATTAATAATAATTATGTGTTAGATTTGTATTGTCATTTAAATCCAGTTTAACATGATTTACACGTGACAAATACCAATACATGCATTTATAATATTCAGATTCACTATACTCCTATAAACAATGTACAGTAATGTGTGTATATACGTGTATATAAGTCAATGTAGAACGTAATTAATGTAGCGATTGTAGACACTTCTTACCACATTATGGTTGGTAATATATTGGTTTTAGACCGTTACATTGTAAATGTATAGGGGAATGCAGTTGACCTGTCAGTCTGGCTCAGCTCTTTATTTACTGACTAAATCTGAATACATCTGGTTAATATCACTGGTAAAAGTCCGTGACAGGGTACAGTCCATCAAATTATGTATATTGACCAGCAAACTTCAGTGACATGTTTGTTTGCCGGAGCCGTACTGCCCAAATAAGAAGAAGAACAACAACAAAACACGTCACAAATACGTCAGACCTGGGTCATAAGAATGACATAGGTCGGAGTTTTAACTAATGGCATTTCAGTTTAATATATACTTTTATTTCTCATATGTTTTGCTGGTTTATAACAAACATAATTTGATGAATTATACATATTCACCCATTCCTGATGCGCAGCTGGCATCAATGTTGACTTATTTTGTAGTCAGGCAAAATTTGTTTCATTCTATAGGAAATGCGTGCACGTATAAATAAGTACATGTAAATTGAACACTACCGGTCATAAACGTCACATCCATCTTGGACTAAATCTTGAATTCCTAGATACATGGGAAATGTTTGAAGTAATCATAATTTAGTTCCGCAGAGATTACGATATTAAAACTCCATACAATTCGCTTAACCCTTTCACCTGGAATGGAGTTTGACATGCTAATTTTGCAACCAATCCAATAGTCACAAACTGTTTTTCAGACTAGTCCATTTCTGAAAATGGGCTGTTTTTGTTCTCAACAATATGAAACTTACTTGCAAATAGTGCCTGTGGTGTTAAAAGGGTTACATAATAAGTCTAGCAATGCACAACATCAATGTTGATTATTTATACCACTGTAAAAAAAAAAGCCAAAATGGGCCGGTCAGCCAGATTCTACAATAATACCGCTATACAATTGAATTACATGTACTCATTTGTTCATCATTAGTGCCATAGTTTAGCACCGCGGGGCATAGTCTGGTTTCGGGTGAGGAAGAACCCGTATAAATACCTCGGAATGATGTATTAGGCCATGTGTGGAGAGCAGTGAACGTGAGCTCGGTCATCCGTATGTAATAACGTACCTCGCCACGACAAAAACGTGTTGTACTGCTCAACAGTGAGTATAGTCCATAAATGAGAAGGTTGTTTTATTTTATTGATGATATGTAGGATATGGTTCATATGATATATTACGAACATACGGAGCCCCGCAGGGGACGTAGATTTTTTTTTTTATTAATTCGTTCCCACGAAATAACAATTCGTTCCCTCAATTTAACAATTCGTTCCCACGAATTAACAATTCGTTCCCTCAATTTCACAATTCGTTCCCACGAAATAACAATTAGTTCCCACAGGAACGAATTGTTAATTATTGGGAACGAATTGCTATATCGTGGGAACGAATTGTTAATTAGTGAGAACGAATTGTTAAATTGAGGGAACGAATTGTAATTTCGTGGGAACGAATTGTTAAATTCGAGGGAACGAATTGTTTTATCGTGGGAACGAATTAATACTAGATGGCCGTAGCCTGCATGTCGCGCCTTGGGGCGAGGCATGGACACTAAAAAAAGAGATATAGTAGACGGAAAAACTTTAACCAACACACTTTAACCGGACACACGTACGTACGTACGGACGGACGAACGTATGCCAAAGTGCCGACTATATCGCGCTTTCCGCAAGCGGGCGCGACAAAAACTTTAACCAAAAACTTCAACCAAGAATTTCAAAGTGATTAGACATTGACATTGGGCACAGGGGCCGCAAGGGAGGGGGTAGAATGAAAATATAGATGATGATAAACACCCATGTGAAGTTTCAAGGTGGTGCAGAGATAAAGTACATGACAAAACTTTAACCAAAAACTTTAACCAAAAACTTCAAAGTAATTTAACCTTGACATTGGGCACAGGGGTCGCACGGGTGGGGGTAGAATGAAAATATGGATGATGATAAACACCCATGTGAAGTTTCAATGTAATGGGCGAAGCAGTTGCAGAAATATGGTATAACGAAAAACTTTAACCAAAAAACTTTAACCAAAAACTTTAACCAAAAACTTCAAAGTAATTTGACTTTGACATTGGGCACAGGGGCCGCACGGGTGGGGGATATAATGAAAATATGGATGATGATAAACACCCATGTGAAGTTTCAAGGTAATTGGCGAAGAAGTTGCAGAGATATAGCATAACGAAAAACTTTAACCAAAACACTTTAACCAAAAACTGCAAAGTAATTTGACCTTGACATTGGTCACAGGGGCCGCACGGGAGGGGGGTAGAATGAAAATATAGATGATGATAAACACCCATGTGAAGTTTCAAGATAATGGGCAAACAGTTGCAGAGATTTAGTATAACGAAAAACTTTAACCAAAAATCTTTAACCAAAAACTTGAACCGGACACACGTACGTACGCCAAAGTGCCGACTATATCGCGCTTTCCGCAAGCTGGCGCGACAAAAAAAACAATCCATGTCCCTTGCGGGGCTCCGTACGAACACACCTGGCTGGCTGGTGAATTATAATGTATACATGTATGCTGTAGTGTCCCGCCGTTTTATTATCGATGCACCCCATCACAAGCCGCAACACATGACGGGTAGTGAATATGGTAACCAACACTGTCACGAGTGTAGTATTTTAACAAACTTACTTATGGCAACACCCTGTATACAATTGATACTATCTCCATGTATTCACCTTGAACCCCAGCATCCAGTACGCATGCTCTGTTTATATCTGTGTGACTGCAACGGCCACTGAGTCGTTACTATCGTTAGTCTTAGTAATATATCCAAGCAGTAAACACGTCTTGTTGTTTCACTCATCCCACAGCTCAGAAGACTCACACACCCTCAATACAGGATATACAACAACGATAATTGTTTAATTGTCAGGGGGCCGTTTCACTAAACTTCGACTATAATTTTCGTAAGTGCAAAATTAGGATAGTTTGTAAATTTCACATTAAAGGTACATGATCACGCAGCAGGTTACACTGTACTACTACTTTTCATTTTCTGTCATGCCTTATATGAGCCATTTGTCTACCCAGTAACGAGTTATTTTTAATTACGGCGCGGGTTAATAGGTGTTAAATCGCATTTTATATGTCGCGACCAGAAAGGGTATTTTCCGACCTCGTGCTATTTTTACCTATACGCGTCACGTGACACGGTCAATCATATCACATCTTTGACATGCGCAGTGAAGTATCGGAAGTTGAGAAGAAAAATCTCTGTTCGAGTCCAATTCTACACGTAACTCTTTCCATTTGCATGGTGATCTGGTCGACAATATTAACCACTCTCTCTCTATACTGCCTGTCCCTCAGACATTTCGCCTTTTTTTGGGCCTACGCCGTTTCATACAATTTCCGTTCTGGACGTTTCGACATGTTGATATTCTTGTTTACATATTGGGAAGCCTACTGGCGCGCGTAGTATACTGCGTATGCGCACCGCAAGCCGTGATGTGAAAGTCGTCGTCCCCGCACATTATCAAAATAGACTGTTACCGCCGCGCGTCGCTGACAGTAAATTGATAATTAATAAATGATTATATTTGTATATGTGACGTGACAAAGATGGCGGTCGGTAGTATTTTGCTTTAAATTCAGGGACTAAAAATCGAAAATAATATTAAATTCTGTATAATCTTTGGAGGTCAACAACGTGTATATTGAATTTAAGGTATATTTAATACGGACGTACTCCATAATTATGGCTACGGCAATGGATTACTCAGTTCTAACTGAAAATCAGTTTGCGCCAATCGGTGAACTACAAAGTGACGCGGAAAATGGCGCCGAATTTCAGGTGGTGAGAAATAAACGCAAGTGTACACACCTCAGTCCTTGTGATAAACAATCGTTTGCAGAAAGTTCAGTGGATGACAAACTAATTGCGATATTTGGTGAACTTCAAATTCTTAAGGATAACCAGGGTACGATGCAAAGAGGTATGGATTTATTATTTGAAAATCAAAGCAATATGGGCCAAAATATACAGCGTGTGTATAATGCAACAAACAAAAACATTGACATGCTCATGTTGTTGTCTTACAAATCGATTGACATAGAGGCCCGATCCAGGAGAAATAACCTGATCTTCAGAAACATTTTGTATAAAAGGGGTGACAATTGCTTTGATTTGGTACGTGGCTTCCTTGAAACAATGCTTGATATTGATGCTAATGATATCTACTTGGAACGGGCTCACTTGTTCGGTCCGTACAATCGCAGAGATCCAAGTAAACGTGACATCATCGTATGTTTTCGCGACTACCATGACACAACCCGTATTATGAGCAGGGTGAGGAATTTGAAGGAAACACCATATTTTATAGACAGGGACTATCCGAGGGAAATCGTTGATGCTAGGAAACGTTTATGGCCCAGATATAAAGCAGCTAGGGCAGCCAGTAGTCAAACGGGGGCAGATGTAAAAATTAAATTCCCAGCGAAGTTAGTCGTTAATGGAAGCGTTGTACATGATGAATTCCCCAATTGGAATGACATTATGAGGTGCTCGCGTGATCGCAGTTTCAGACATATACACTATGATGACAAGCAAAGCGATGCTAGTGTATTGGGAACTGTTGTGAATTCTGGCCAGGCCCATCGTCCCGCCATAAATACTGACGGACAAACGCGACCCACATTGCCAACTACCCCTCATTCCACCCAGTATCAGCGATCACCAAACACACGCTACGTCACAGAGGAAAGATTGTTTACCTCGGTGGTCAACGAACGCGAGGCGCATACAGGACTACACGACGGTCAGCAGCGTGGAAATGCAGTCACACATGGACCGCAATACCCCTCTGGTACCTCATCCATCCAGGCGTTTCCGTCCAGCCCACTAGCATTCACACAGAAAGAGGGCCCATCACGCGAGGCACATATGGTTACCCAGGCTACAACGGTCAACCATGATATCGGTGTCCCGCGCCAGTCAGCCCCTCCGAAGGCCTCTCGACATGATAAGCAGTTGTCGGCTCCTAGCTTATTGCCCGGCAACCGACGCGTAACCAGCAGCGGCGTTTGTGATAGCACGGCACATCCTTCCACGCCCATTGTCATACAACCCTCCATATTCCGATCTACAGCGCCGGCAAATATTCCCAAGAATGTCGCAAACACACCCAGTAATCCTGTGACAGAAAACACTACACTCGCCAACACACAGTGCAGTAACGGAACCAGTCAACCACGTGATCCGGACAGGCCGTCTCGGTCACCGACGAGGAGACACAACACTAGACATTCGCAGTCTACAACACGTGCTCCGCGGTCAAATGGAGTCACCGGTAACGGTCGCGATCATAGATCAGCCAGCCAGCGCAGACAAAACGTGCAGAGTGACAAATCGCCACCGAATAGCCAGTCAGCTACATAGGACAGTCGGGAGAAGGCGCCATTTACATTCACGTTATTAAATGTGCAAGGTCTTGTGACTAAACGTGTAAATAAACTTGTGTCGGAGGAACTCAATGGCATTTTTGTTCATTCACATATAGTAATGTTGACGGAAACATGGGCAAATGACATGGTTGATTTAAATGTTACTGGATTTACACATTTTCATGTGAATCGGCGTGAAAAGAAAGTTGGTTCTAAGCGTGACTCGGGACTGCATTATTATTTATGTTCGAAACTCGTACATTACGCCAGATATACTGTTAAAAAAAGATGAGGATGATATTATCTGGCTTAAAATTAACGGAAACTTGTTAAATCTACAACATGACCTATATTTATGTTTATGCTATGTATTACCTGCAGGTACCAGTAGAAGTACTATGTTGCAAACCAATATTTTTTATCGTATCTTGAATTGTATGGCAGAAATTGATAGCAATACCAATGGCATGTGTAATTTTATGCTTTGTGGCGATTTTAATGCACGTACATCAGATGCATCTGATTTTGTATTATTTGATACTGCAGACCACATAAATGTACTACCCGATGACTATATTATTGATTGATATGCCATTGCCACGTTCTCAAAAGACAAAGTGCGTCTGAATGATAACGGTATTTCATTGCTTAACTTATGCAAACAGACCGGACTACGTATTTTAAATGGACGAATTGGCGATGATGCAAATGTCGGTGAGTACACGTATGTGGCAAGCAATGGCAAGAGTGTTATAGACTATATCATCACGTCTCCTGATATGTTTAGCAATATTACTGCTTTCGACGTATGTGAACCAACTATTTTATCCGATCATTGCGCAATACAGTTCTCTTTGAGATTTGAAAACATAATGACACGTGAACAAGATATAGGTAACGATAACTGCTTACCTATTCAATCGAAGTATATATGGAGTACCGAACACGTAGGTGTATATCAGGCAAGGTTGAGTTCGGAAGATATATGTAACAAATTTCAGGAACTGTCGAATATTATACAGCAATGTCATGACAATGAGGATATTAATAGTTGTCTTCTAAGTTTCGGAAGTATTTTTGAAGATATTTGCTCTGATATTAAACGTAATGTTAAGGCTAAATCAGATCCACCACCGATGACAAATCATACAGACAATCAGTGGTTCACTACAGACTGTGATGATAAGAAACATACGTTTTATAGAAAACTAAATAATTATAGGCATGCTCCATCGGATACTAATAGACAGGAAATGGTTACAGCTAGGTCAGAATATAAATCACTAATTAGAAAATGCAAATATCAACATGACTTGCAGAAAACTATTAAATTAGAACAAGCTCGCTCCAAAAACGCAAACATATATTGGAACATGCTAAAAGAAACCTCGGGAATACCGACATCGAATATTTCTCTGGATAATTTTGCTGCTTACTTTAAAGCTGTCAATAACCCAAGTGATCCATTTTTTTCACCAGATGAAGATGTTATACATTTCAACGAAAAATATTTAAATAATGAATTGCATGTAATGTTTTCTGAACTTGATTCTCCCATTACTTGCGATGAAGTCAGTATAGCTATCAAGCAATTGAAAGCTGGTCGGTGTGGTGGACCAGACATGCTACTGAATGAATTCTTTATACATGGGCACCAGTCGTTGTTACCAATACTTACACAATTGTTTGATAAAACGTTTAATATAGGATATTATCACGATACATGGTCCGAAGGTTATATTATACCACTACATAAAAATGGGAATATAAACGAGGTGGATAATTACAGAGGTATTACCCTATTGAGCACACTTGGGAAATTATTCTCACGCGTTTTAAATAATAGACTATCTAGCTGGGCTGAAAAATATCATGTGTATGTGGAAGCACAAGCAGGGTTCAGGAAGGGAATGGGTACATGGGATAACATATTTATTTTGCATGGCCTCATTACACATATGTTAAATAAGGGTAAGACATTATATTGTGCTTTTGTGGATTTTTCAAAGGCTTTTGATTATGTGGTGCGTGATAATCTATGGTTAAAATTAATAAAACTGGGAGTGCGAGGGAAAATGTTAAATATAATTAAATCCATGTATACTAATGTGACATCGCGCGTAAAGCACAACACCATGCTAAGCGGTGAATTTTCTTGCTTATTAGGCGTACGTCAGGGTGACTGCCTATCTCCATTCCTGTTTAGCATGTTTGTAAATGACCTTGAGGCTGAATTCGAAACTAAGGGTATTGAAGGAATTGATATCGGATTGATAAAATTATTTATTTTACTATATGCCGATGACATTGTTATTTTCTCAGAATCGGAACACGGGATGCAAACAGGACTTAATCTACTTTCAGAATATTGTGAGAAATGGAAATTAACTGTCAATACGGGAAAAACAAAAATACTTGTATTTCGAAAAGGAGGTAGATTGCCAAGAAACATAGAATTCTATTATGGCAATTATATTATCGAAATAGTAAGTAAATTCACGTATCTAGGCATAGTCTTTACAACGGGTGGTTCTTTCATGGAAACACAATCTTTATTATCGGGTCAAGCACAAAAAGCTATTTTCAAGCTTAACAAATACCTGTATAAATTTACAGACATAACACCCACACATAGATTACAATTATTTGATAAACTAGTACAACCGATTCTCAACTACGGTGCTGAAATATGGGGATTTGTGCAGGGAAATCAAATAGAAAAAGTTCATTTGTAGTTTTGCAAAAGTTTACTAGGTGTTAAGAGAAATACGCAAAATGATTTTATCTATGGAGAACTTGGTCGTACCCCACTTGTTCATCGACGCTAACTAAATATAATTAAATTCTGGTTCAAAATATCTGCGTCAGATGATCACAAATACATGAAACATATATACAACATGATGTTAGCAGACATGCAAAGCACACCAAGTAAATCAAATTGGGCGTCACTAGTCAAAAAAGTGTTATCGACCCACGGATTTCTTGATGTTTGGTTGAATCAAGGGGTCGGAAATATTGAAGAGTTTCTGATAGTTTTCAAACAAAGATTGACCGATAACTTTATGCAGGATTGGCAAGCCAGAATGAACGGATCTAGCAGAGCATTATTTTATAGAAATGTATGCGACTTCAAAATGCAATATTACTTAAAGGACATCACACTCACGAAATTTAGGTACGCATTTGCTAGACTAAAGGTTTCGTCCCATCGCCTAGAAGTAGAATCAGGCAGATGGAACAGAACTCCAATTGAAAACCGGAAATGTACATTGTGTGGACATTTGGAAGACGAATACCATTTTATTTTAAAATGCACAATGTATATGGATCTCAGGAAAACATATATAAACCGGTATTATTGGAACAGGCCAAGTATGGTTAAATTCATAGAGTTGATTAAATCGGAACATTCACAAACTGTAAGAAAGCTGGGCCAATACATATACCAAGCGTTTCAAATCAGAAATGAACATTTATATATACATCAATGAGGTCACCTTCTCCCAATACATACATAAATAAATACAGCATGCATATATATTTGCAAATATTAACTTGACATTATTGCATGATATCTTACGTGTTGAGTTTTGTAGTACATGTGTAATGCACCACCCTATAGACTAATGCTGCAACGCCATAACTTAATGTATGTTTATAGATTAACCAAAACATTTTGTATGTGCTTATTGGGCATGCTATTCCACCGCAGGATATTCTCCATGTGATATGGCCAATGGTCGACGGTGGCATAGCTGCATCAAATACAATACATAGTAGCTGCATTCTTAAAGTTACGGTTTATGCACGGGCTGTTGTCTTTGTCACCCATAATTGTATGTTGTTACATGTGTATTGCTTCAGGGGCCATATGGCTTAAAGCGTTAATCTTTATCTGAATAAACAAAAGATATTTGTATAGCGGGCACTCGTAATTTTTAGAACTGGTGGAATAGTGACATAATTATACACTTATTTAATTCCTATAAAGAACATTTTGTGCCTACTGGGTGGGCATGTACCTTTAACAATGTGTTCTTGTAAACAATCATGGAATTTACATTTATTGCATGCATGATAAATGTAAATCCATCAATTGGAATTTACAGACGATTCTAAATTTGCATTTACGAACATTTTAGTCGTACGAAGTTTAGTGAAACGGGCCCCAGATTCCCCCAGATTTCTGTCTTTGATATCTGTCTTCTGCTCCACACCTACCCACCCTCCCCTCCATGGAATGAGAATAAAGACCGGCGTAACATGAAATTGAAACTAGCCATGTCATTTCGTACATAAAAACATGTGCAATATCTCATGGAAACTAATTGCAAAATTTACGATATTTTCCGGAATTGACGTCGAAAGTTGACAAAATTATGATAGCAATTATATTCCACATTGTGTCGTCTTTCTGCGTCATGCATGTACAGAACATATCACAGTTTCTGTTAACCCTTGAACAATTGTCGTCTGCTGTTGCTTTTATATCTTGCCTTATTTCTCAATAAATACACAAAGCATGTTGTAAATTATTTATTATACAGTGCTGTTAAAGGTACATGCCCACGCAGTAGGCACAAACTGTTCTCTATAGGAATTAAATAAGTGTATAATTATGTCACTATTCCACCAGTTCTAAAAAATACGAGTGCCCGCTAGGCCTATACAAATATAATCATTTATTAATTATCAATTTACTGTTAGCGACGCGCGGCGGTAACAGTCTATTTTGACAATGTGCGGGGACAACCACTTTCACATCACGGCTTGTGGTGCGCATGCGCAGTATACTACGCCGCCAGTAGGCTTCCCGATATGTAAACAAGAATATCAACATGTCGAAACGTCCAGGACGGAAATTGTATGAAGAGTATGTGCAGTATACAGAGAGAGGGAGTAGTTAATATTGGCGACCAGATCACCAAATGGAAAGAGTTACACGTACGTGGAGATTTAGATTTGGACTCGAACAGAGATTTTTCTTCTCAACTTCCGATACTTCACTGCGCAGTCAAAGATGTGATATGATTGACCCCCGGGGATAAATAATGACCAGTCCGTTATAATTTTTAGAACTGGTGGAATATTGCCACAATTATACACAATTGTTTAATTCCTATAAGAACATGTGATGCCTACTGGGTGGGCATGTACCTTTAATAGAAATAGTTTAGTATATTTTTGATACATCCCATTTTTAGCGTTCTGGCGCATCTTAGAAGTTAGAGCAAATACATATTTACTTGCCGAATTTTAGTGTGGGGTGGGGGCGGGTGTGGTTGGGTGTGTGGTGCCCCGCCCCCCCCCCCGTCCACCCCGACCCCCCCCCCCCCCCCCCCCCCCCCCCCCCCCCCCCCCCCCACGCTCCCCCGCCCCCCCCCCCGCGAATTAGAATCTTTACTCGTCGAACTTTAGGGTGGGGGAGTGGGTGCGTAGTGTCTTCATTTCGCCTTAAGAACATTAAAATCTGGGATATTACGCCCGTGTATCCTAAGAAGTACATTACCTTTCAATTGATACGTAATTTAACGAATAAATACGATGTCGACATCGGCAAATATCGACAACAATACGAATAGACACGGAAATTGTTACGTCAACACAGCGCGCGTTAGCTTTAAATAGAAATTATGTTTACCCCTTTACATGTAGTCGTTGTGGCCGAGTGGTTAAGGCGATAGACTAGAAATCTATTGGGATCTTCCCGCGCAGGTTCGAATCCTGCCGACGACGAATATTTTTTATTTTCTTTTTCAATTATTTTTTTGGGTACACCAATATCGGTGCAACAAAGGTTGGGTCTGTGAGACATGGGTAAACTCAACCTAATATTAATTATGGTAGGTGTTAGTGACGTGTGTATATTTTGAGGGGGTGGTGTTGGGGTAGGAGTTGGGGTGATTGTTAACTCAAACCCCACACAAATATAGATATAAAATTTAAAAATTCCACGAACTGTTCACGTCGCATATATAATAGTATTGTTTTGGCACGTGTACACAGTAAGTTTTCCAAGATTTTTGTTATTTTGGTCTGATTTATTTTTTACTTTTAGAGGTGGCATATAGCACAGGTTTTTGAAGAACGGTTCATATGTCGGTGTTTTCTCGGTGTTTTTTGGAATTATTTCTGTATCTCTAGTGGTATAGCCTATAGGTGCATTGTTACCAACATACAATGTATGTCACCTCCCGCGAATTACACATATAAGCAGTTAAGTACGTATTTTGACAGTAAGAATGGGGCCAGAAAGTTCGGAACGGCGAGTGTGTAGATAATTGAAAATTTCTGTCGTGTGTAATGTTTGAGCATTAGTAGTTGCACAAAACCATGTAAATTACCCAAAAACCAACGAAATCAACCAAAATCTGCCCAAAATCTGCCCAAAATCCACCCAAATACCCATATATGACACCAACATTCTGACCATCTGTTCAAACACCGGTGGGACATAGTGACTGCTATATTATACAGTAGTGCAACCTCTCTAAACTGGACACATAGAAAAGTTAGTTGTGCTACTTTTGATTGGTTTCATTGACATTTATCTCCGATGATAATGTCTGTTCATGATCAGAGAGCAATCACGCGTGTCTTGAAGCAGTCATATGCCTGTTTTACAGTGGAACATCTCTAAACTGGACACCCTGGGAACCTCCCAGGGTGTCCAGTTTAAAGAGTTCCACTGTATAAATTGTCCTTCGATACGTAATACTATTCTCAGGTACACACTCACATAATATGTTCTGACCCATATGGTACTCAAAATCACATATTATGATTTATGACTACCTGGTAGTCAAAATAAACTAAATATTACAAAATAAATCAGACCGGCTCTGGAGTTACCTGCCTTGTCGCATTGTCATATTTGGATACAGTTTTCGAAAAAAATGCAATAATTTCTGCATATGTGGCTGTGACTCTGGAGAAATGGGACTGATGGGTTTGCGATCTGCTTAGATCCGCACAGTCTCATTATGATCTGCACGGTTCGCCATTCCAGCAATGAAACACCCGGTATGCTTCTAACCAACAACATAGATTGTTATCAGGTTATATGCAGAAATGTGCTATTCGATCAGGAGCTGCACTTGTCAAAAATCACATCAGCCCAATTTCTCCAGTCGCAGCCACATATTTTGATAAAGGTTTCCATGAAAATTCATTAATTTCGGTATATGACGTATACATTGGAATACAATTAAGACCTGAATTGAATTCCGTGTCAACTCCGGGTAGTGTGTCCACATTCGACATAATCTACAGAAACTATGAATGATTCTGGAAATCTCTGTCATACGAATGAAGTTCTACAGACCTGTGGAAATCAATATCGGGGTAAACGCAGATGCGATATGGGATGTAATATGTGACTGTGCCTGGAGAAATGGGGCTTATGTGCTTTGTGACCAGTGTAGATCCAGATCAGCCTGTGCATACGCACAGTCTGATCGGGATCTGCACTGATCGCCATTACATCAATGAAACATGCGTCATAATGCTTCTAACAAGTAGTTTAGATCTTTACTACGTGTGCTATTTGATCAGGATCTACATTGGTAATAAATCCCATAAGCCTCATTTATCAAGTCACAGTCACAAATACGCTATTTACAAAATAAATAATAAATTTGAGATGCACTCATTCTCGCTGATAATGTTTGTGTCATGAATGTGTACATTTTGTACAGAATGAGATGTTGGTCAATACTGTAAATTCAATTTTGGCTTACAAAATAGTATGTTTATAAACTGCATATAGCCACTAATACTATCATCTAAAAATCCTAAAATAAAAATGTAGTATATAAATGAAACTTGACCCAATCAATTGATATACATATATATTTGCATATTACTATAACGTATGACGATGCTGCCATAGCAATCGCACATGTATACAAATAAATCCGTAATGTTCACAGACAAAGACACATGTGTACGCCAACTTGGATCATTTCCTCATAAAATATGTAGTGAGACCAATTAACCAAACTACAAATTTATAATTCAGGGGCGTCGGAACAGGTCCGGTAACTGCCGGATCAATAATTTTAACATATTTGTAATTCATGTATAAAGTGTATGTTGTTAACACTCAGTTGCACCGTCTTGGCGAGACAGTTCAACTGAGTGTTACCAACAAACACTTTGGGTGGATACCGGGGGTACACAGTAGATTCGCTGGACCAATCTTCTGATGCTTCCGGCGCCCCTGTAATTGCATTTGCCGTTGATCAATGGTAAACTTATCATCCACTATCAAATCCAGACATACACGCCTTTCAAACCGGCTCATTGTGAACAAGAATAAGTGCACCACATTTGCATAAAACCATGTTTACTCTTCCAAAATACTTACCGATTTACTTGAGGATGAATGGTGGATATTCACACGACTCCACATTTCTCTACAACACCGATATTTCTGACTGACACACAATCGGCATAAGTGATAATCAGAAGATTCTAGATCAATACTCAATCTTTCCCGTGCATCGGTTAACACGTTCGCGGCCGGCTGAGACAAAGTACCTGGCGGCATTTACAACATAGTTATCACTCAGGTAATCCCTTGCTAGCTGCACTGGTAATAACATAAGCTATTGAATGAACGAACAAAAACACACACTCTAACGCATTTGCCTTACAATCAAGGCGAACAAGTCCTCAGATACCTTGACCATGGGCGGTCTGACATGAGTTGTATGCAAAACAAAGCACCATACATAGACACACATTGTGGCCAAATGTTATCAAAATCGGCGAAGCGGTTATTGAATAAACAAAAATAAACCTTAAACAAATTTGCCTTACAAACAAGGTGAACATAATTCCTCAGTGGCATTGCCATTGGGCGGTCGGACATGGGTCGTATGCGAAACAAAGCACTATCTCGAGATACACATCGGTGAAGCGGTTCATAAGTTATTGAAACTTTTTACGTGCGTGCGGCAAAAATGAATTACGAACCATTTAGAACAGCTTTACAGGAGAATTTCAACTTTTCTGACGTCGATATAACCGACATTTGCGAAGTAACCAAACATGTTACAGACCCATTGGTGGGTGCAAATGTACGGGACGCTAACCCTGAACTAATACAATAATATATAGAGCAGAATAGTTGACATAAATTCCAATGTACCGAAAAATAATGCCAATTTTGTGTGTTTTTTTGCAATGTAAATCGGTATGACCGACATTTGCGAAGTAACCAAACATTTTACAGAAACATGGGTAGGTGAAAACTTTTGGGACTTTAACACGGAAGTAATTTCAAAATATATTTTCTCTGGGTAGCGCAGAATATTGGACATAAATGCAGATATACCGACAAATAGGGCTATTTTGGTGCTGTATTTTGTAATGTAAAGTGACATGACCGACATTTTCGAAGTAACCAAACATGTTACAGACAGATGGCTGGGTGCAAATGTTCAGGTAACTAACCCTGAAATAATATCAAGAAGTATTTTCTCGGGGTAGCGCAGAATATTTGACATAAATTTACATACCTAAAAATTTTTTTGTAATGTAAATCGATATAACCGACATTTGCGAAGTAACCAAACATGTTACAGACACAGGGGTAGGTGAAAATTATCTGGAGACTAACCCTGGACTAATTTCAAAATATATTTGCTCGGAGTAGAGCAGAACATTTGACATAAATTCCAATGTATCCAAAAATAGGGCTATTTGTGTGGGTTTTCTTGTAATGTAAATCGATATGACCGACATTTGCGAAGTAACCAAACATGTTACAGACACATTGATCAAGGCAAATGTTCGGGACGCTAACCCTGAACGAATATACAAATATATTTCCTCGGGGTTGCGGAAAATATGTGACATAAATTCCAATGTACCGAAAAATAGTGAAAAGTTTGTGTTTTTTTTGTTGCAATGTAAATCGGTATGACCGACATTTGCGAAGTAACCAAACATGTCAGAGACACGTGGGTAGTTGCAAACTTTCGGGACTCTAATACTGAGCTAATTTCAAAATATATTTTCTCGGGGTAGCGCAGAATATTTAACATAAATGCCGATATACCAATAAAAAGCGTTATTTTTGGTGTTGTTTTTTGTAATGTAAAGCGATATTACCGACATTTGCGAAGTAACCAAAGATGTTACAGACAGATGGCTGGATGCAAATGTTCCGGTAACTAACCCTGAACAAATATCAAGAAGTATTTTCTCCGGGTAACGCAGAATATTTGACATAAATTTAGACATACCGAAAAATAGGGCTATGTTTGTGTGTTTTTTTGTAATGTAAATCGATATCACCGACATTTGCGAAGTAACCAAACATGTTACAGACACAGGGGTAGGTGCACATTATCTGGAGACTAGCCCTGAAGTAATTTCAAAATATATTTGCTCGGGATAGAGCAGAATATTTGACATAAATTCCAATGTATCGAAAAATAGGGCTATTTGTGTGGATTTTTTTTGTAATGTAAATCGATATCACCGACATTTGCGAAGTAACCAAACATGTTACAGACAGATGGCTAGATGCAAATGCTCAGGTAACTAACCCTGAAATAATATCAAGAAGTAGTTTCTCGGGGTAGCGCAGAATAGTTGACATAAATTTAGAAATACCGAAAAATAGTGGTATTTTTATGAATCTTTTTGGTATTAATGTAAATCGATATCACCGACATTTGCGACATACCCAAACATGTTACAGAGACAGGGGTAGGTGCAAATTATCTGGACACTAACCCTGAACTAATTTCAAAATATATTTGCACGGGGTAGAGCAGAATATTTGACATCAATTCCAATGTATCGAAAAATAGGGCTATTTTTGTGGGTTTGTTTTGTAATGTAAATTGATATGACCGACACTTGCAAAGTAAACAAACATGTTAGAGACACATTGGTGGGTGCAAATGTTCGGGACGCTAACCCTGAACTAATGTAATAATATATTTGCTCGTGGTAGAGCAGAATAGTTGAGTAAAATTCCAATGTATCGAAAAATAGTGCCAATTTAGTGTGTTTTTTTGTAATGTAAAGCTATATGACCGCCATTTGCGAAGTAACCAAACATGTTAGAGACACATTGGTGTGTGCAATTGTTAGGGACACTAACCCTGAACTAATTTAATAATATATTTCCTCGTAGTAGAGCAGAATAGTTGACTTAAATTCCAATGTACCGAAAAATAGTGCCAATTTAGAGTGTTTTTATAATGTAAATCCGTATGACCGACATTAGCGAAGTAACCAAACATGTTACAGAAACATGGGTAGGTGCAAACTTTCGGGACTCTAACACTGAAGTAATTTCAAAATATATTTTCTCGGGATAGCTCAAAATATTTTATATAAATGCCGATATACCGACAAATAGGGCTATTTTGGTGGTGTTTTTTTGTAATGTAAAGCGATATGACCGACATTTGCGAAGTAACAAAACATGTGACAGACAGATGGCTGGGTGCAAATGTTCAGGTAACTAACCCTATAATATATAAAAGTGTTTTCTCTGGGTAGCGCAGAATATTTGACATAAATGTAGACATATCGAAAAATAGGGCTATTTTTGTGTATTTTTTTGTAATGTAAATCGATATCACCGACATTTGCGAAGTAATCAAACATGTTACAGACACAGGGATAGATGCAAATTATCTGGAGAATAACCCTGAACTAATTTCAAAATATATTTGCTCGGGATAGAGCAGAATATTTGACACAATTTCCAATGTATCGAAAAATAGGGCTATTTGTGTGGATTTTGTTTGTAATGTAAATCGATATCACCGACATTTGCGAAGTAACCAAACATGTTACAGACAGATGGCTAGATGCAAATGCTCAGGTAACTAACCCTGAATATCAAGAAGTAATTTCTCTGGGTAGCGCAGAATAGTTGACATAAATTTAGAAATACCGAAAAATAGTGGTATTTTTATGTATTTTTTTGGTATTAATGTAAATCGATATCACCGACATTTGCGACGTACCCAAACATGTTACAGAGACAGGGGTAGGTGCAAATTATCTGGACACTAACCCTGAACTAATTTCAAAATATATTTGCCCGGGGTAGAGTAGAATATTTGACATCAATTCCAATGTATCGAAAAATAGGGCTATTTTTGTGGGTTTGTTTTGTAATGTAAATTGATATGACCGACACTTGCAAAGTAACCAAACATGTTAGAGACACATTGGTGTGTGCAAATGTTTGGGACGCTAACCCTGAACTAATGTAATAATATATTTCCTCGTGGTAGAGCAGAATAGGTGACTTAAATTCCAATGTACCGAAAAATAGTGCCAATTTAGAGTGTTTTTATAATGTAAATCCGTATGACCTACATTAGCGAAGTAACCAAACATGTTACAGAAACATGGGTAGGTGCAAACTTTTGGGACTCTAACACTGAAGTAATTTCAAAATATATTTTCTCGGGATAGCTCAGAATATTTGATATAAATGCCGATATACCGACAATAGGCTGTTTTTTTTGTAATGTAAAGCGATATGACCGACATTTGCGAAGTAACAAAACATGTGACAGACAGATGGCTGGGTGCAAATGTTCAGGTAACTAACCCTGAAATAATATATATAAAAGTGTTTTCTCTGGGTAGCGCAGAATATTTGACGTAAATGTAGACATATCGAAAAATCATTAGGGCTATTTTTGTGTATTTTTTTGTAATGTAAATCGATATCACCGACATTTGCGAAGTAACAAAACATGTTACAGACACAGGGGTAGATGCAAACCTTCGGGACTCTAATACTGAACTAATTTCAAAACATATTTGCTCGGGGTAGAGCAGAATATTGGACATAAATGCAGACATACCGACAAATAGGGCTATTTTGGTGTTGTTTTTTGTAATGTAAAGCGATATGACCGACATTTGCGAAGTAACCAAACATGTTACAGACACATTGGTGTATGCAATTGTTAGGGACACTAACCCTGAACTAATTTAATAATATATTTCCTCGTGGTAGAGCAGAATAGTTGACTTAAATTCCAATGTACCGAAAAATAGTGCCAATTTAGAGTGTTTTTATAATGTAAATCCGTATGACCGACATTAGCGAAGTAACCAAACATGTTACAGAAACATGGGTAGGTGCAATCTTTCGGGACTCTAACACTGAAGTAATTTCAAAATATATTTTCTCGGGATAGCTCAGAATATTTGATATACATGTAAATGCCGATATACCGACAATAGGCTGTTTTTTTTGTAATGTAAAGGATATGACCGACATTTGCGAAGTAACAAAACATGTGACAGACAGATGGCTGTGTGCAAATGTTCAGGTAACTAACCCTGAAATAATATATATAAAAGTGTTTTCTCTGGGTAGCGCAGAATATTTGACATAAATGTAGACATATCGAAAAATAGGGCTATTTTTGTGTATTTTTTTTGTAATGTAAATCGGTATGACCGATATTTGCGAAGTAACCAAACATCTTACAGACACATGGGTAGTTGCAAACTTTCGGCACACTAATACTGAACTAATTTCAAAATATATTTGCTCGGGGTAGAATAGTTGAGATAAATTCCAATGAATCGAAAAATAGTGACAATTTTGTGTGTTTTTTTTTTAAATTTAAATTGGTATGATCGACATTTGCGAAGTAACCAAACATTTTTCAGAAACATGGGTATGTGCAAACTTTCGGGACCCTAACACTGAAGTAATTTCAAAATATATTTTCTCGGGGTAGCGCAGAATATTCGACATAAATGCCGATATACCGACACATAGGGCTATTTTGGTGTTTTTTGTAATGTAAAGCGATATGACCGACATTTGCGAAGTAACCAAACATGATACAGACAGATGGCTGGGTGCAAATGTTCAGGTAACTAAGCATGAAATAATATCAAAAAGTACTTTCTCGGGGTAGCGCAGTATACTTGACAACAATTTAGACATACCGAAAAATAGCTATTTTTGTGTTGTTTTTTGGTAATGTAAATCGATATCACCGACATTTGCGAAGTAACCAATCATGTTACAGACACAGGGGTAGGTGCAAATTATCTGGAGACTAACCCTGAACTAATATCAAAATATATTTCCTCGGAGTAGAGCAGAATATTTGACATAAATAACAATGTACTGAAAAATAGTGAAAACTTTGTGTGTTTTTTTTTGCAATGTAAATCGATATGACCGACATTTGCGAAGTAATATATTTGCTCGGGGTAGATCAGAATATTTGACATAAATTCCATTGAATCGAAAAATAGTGCCAATTTTGTGTGTTTTTTTTGTAATGTAAATCGGTATGATCGACATTTGCGAAGTAACCAAACATGTTACATAAACATGGGTAGGTGCAAACTTTCGGGACTCTAACGCTGAAGTAATCTCAAAGTTTATTTTCTCTGGGTAGCGCAGAATATTGAACATAAATGCAGATATACCGACAAATAGGGCTGGCTATTTTGGTGTTGATTTTTGTAATGTAAAGCGATATGACTGACATTTGCGAAGTAACCAAACATGTTACGGACAGATGACTGGGTGCAAATGTTCAGGTAACTAACCATGAAATAATATCAAAAAGTATTTTCACAGGGTAGCGCAGAATACTTGACAAAAATTTAGACATACCGAAATATAGGGCTATTTTTGTGTTGTTTTTTGGTAATGTCAATCGATATCACCGACATTTGCGAAGTAACCAAACATGTTACAGACACAGGGGTAGGTGGAACTTATCTAGAGACTAACCCTGAACTAATTTCAAAATATATTTGCTCGGGGTAGAGCAGAATATTTAACATAAATTCCAATGTATCGAAAAATAGGGCTATTTGTGTGGGTTTTTTTGTATCTGTAAATCGATATGACCGACATTTGCGAAGTAACCTAACATGTTACAGACACATTGGTGGGGGCAAATGTTCGGGACGTTAACACTGAACGAATATACAAATATTTTTCCTCGGGGTTGAGCAGAATATTTGACATAAATTCCAATGTACCGAAAAATAGTGAAAATTGTGTGTGTTTTTTTTCCAATGTAAATCGGTATGACCGACATTTGCGAAGTAACCAAACATGTTATGGACACAGGGGTAGGTGCAAATTATCTGGAGACTAATCCTGAACTAATTTCAAAATATATTTGCTCGGGGTAGAGCTGAATATTGGACATAAAGGCAGATATACCGACAAAGAGGGCTATTTTGGTGTTGTTTGTTGTAATGTAAAGCGATATGACCGAC
This sequence comes from Conchocele bisecta, assembly GCA_029237695.1. Taxonomy (NCBI): domain Eukaryota; kingdom Metazoa; phylum Mollusca; class Bivalvia; order Lucinida; family Thyasiridae; genus Conchocele; species Conchocele bisecta. The sequence continues at coordinate 107,525,623 of CM055268.1, forward strand.
ATTTGCGAAATAACCAAACATGTTACAGACATATGGCTGGGTGCAAATGTTCAGGTAACTAACCATGAAATAATATCAAAAAATATTTTTTCGGGGCAGCGCAGAATACTTGACAAAAATTTAGACATACCTAAAAATAGGGCTATTTTTGTGTTGTTTTTTGGTAATTTAAATCGATATCACCGACATTTGCAAAGTAACCAAACATGTTATGGACACAGGGGTAGGTGCAAATTATCTGGAGACTAACCCTGAACTAATTTCAAAATATATTTGGTCGGGGTAGAGCAGACTATTTGACATCAATTCCAATGAATCGAAAAATAGGGCTATTTGTGTGTGTTTTCTGTAACAGTAAATCGATATGACCGACATTTGCGAAGTAACCAAACATGTTACAGACACAGGGGTATGTGCAAATTATCTGGGGACTAACCTTGAACTAATTTCAAAATATATTTGCTCGGGGTAGAGCAGAATAATTGACATAAATTCCAATATATAGAAAAATAGCTCTATTTGTTGTTGTGTGTTTTTTTTTGTAACTGTAAATCGATATGACCGACATTTGCGAAGTAACCAAACATATTACAAACACATTGGTGGGGAAAATGTTCGGGACGCTAACCCTGAACGAATATACAGATATACCGACAAATATGGCTATTTTGGTGTTGTTTCTTTTGTAATGTAAAGCGATATGACCGACATTTGCACAGTAACCAAACATGTTACAGACACATTGGTGGGGGGGGAGGGGGGGCAAATGTTCGGGACTCTAACCCTTAACGAATATACATATATATTCCCTCGGTGTTGAGCAGAATATTTGATATAAATTCCAATGTACCGAAAAATAGTGAAACTTGTGTGTGTTTTTTTTGCAATATAAATCGGTATGACGGACATTTGCGAAGTAACCAAACATGTTACAGACACGTGGGTAGTTGCAAACTTTCGGGACTCTAATACTGAACTAATTTCAAAATATATTTTCTCGGGGTAGCGCAGAATATTTGACATAAATTCCGATATACCGACAAATATGGCAATTTTTGGTGTTGTTTTTTATTATGTAAAGCGATATGAACTAATTTCAAAATATATTTGCTCGGGGTAGAGCAAAATATTTGACATAAATTCCAATGTATCGAAAAATAGGGCTATTTGTGTGTTTTTTTTTGTAACTGTAAATCGATATGACCAACATTTGCGAAGTAACCAAACATGTTACAGACACATTGGTTGGGGGGGGGCGGGGGGGGGGCTGGGGGCTGGTGGGGGGCAAATGTTCGGGACGCTAACCCTGAACGAATATACAAATATATAACTAACCCTGAAATAATATCAAGAAGTATTTTCTCGGGGTAGAGCAGAATATTTAGACATACTGAAAAATAGGGCTATTTGTGTGTATTTTTTTTTGTAATGTAAATCGATATCACCGACATTTGGGAAGTAACTAAACACGTTACAGACACAGGGGTAGGTGCAAATTATCTAACCATGAACTAATTTCAAAATATATTTGCTCGGGGTAGAGCAGAATATTTGACATAAATTCCAATGTATCGAAAAATAGGGCTATTTGTGTGTTTTTTTTTGTAACTCTAATTCGATATGACCGACATTTGCGAAGTAACCAAATATGTTACAGACATATTGGTGAGGGCAAATGTTCGGGACGCTAACCCTGAACGAATATACAAATATATTTCCTCGGGGTTGAGCAGAATATTTGATACAAATTCCAATGTATGGAAAGATTTTGAAAATGTTGTGTTTTATTTTTGCAGTGTAAATCGGTATGACCGACATTTGCAAAGTAACCAAACATGTTACAGACACGTGGATAGTTGCAAACTTTCTGGACTCTAATACTGAACTAATTTCAAAATATTTATTTTCTCGTGGTAGCGCAGAATATTTGACATAAATGCCGATATACTGACAAATAGGGCTATTTTTGGTGTTGTTTTTTTATTATGTACCGCGATATATATGCTGGTTTCGAGAAAACAAATTCATAAGGTCTGTTTTCCCATGAACTGTCCGGCATCGGATAACGAGAAGGGAACCTTATGAAATTTTCAAATTGAAAACAGCATAGCTCATTTTGAGGTAGGCCGGTTTCAATAATTTTGTTCATAAGGTCTGTCTTCCCATGAACTGTCTGGCATCGGATCACGAGAAAGGGAACCTTATGAAATTTTCAAATTGAAAACAGCATAGCTTATTTTGAGCTAGGCTGGTTTCAAGAATTTTTTTCATAAGGTCCGTTTTCCCATTAATT